>NQII01001366.1:486872-513038 GCA_002778355.1 Clitarchus hookeri
ATATATATACCTTCCTCCATACTATTATCATTGCTAAGGTATTACATAGCTAAACGTGCTCTGAAAAATAGTGCTGTCTATATTAAAAGTAATGTACCTTAAGCGTATGTCTACTCCTTTAATTCAGAGTAAATGTAATTTTCTATCATAAAACCTTATCCAATTACTACCGTTACTTCATGTTCAACTTTAAGATTTGAGATATTATCTAATTACGATCCGTGAGGATGGTTCTTTCATTGATGTCTGAAGTCTGTCTTGTCCTCAGACGAATTTCCCATGAGTTGNATTACGATCCGTGAGGATGGTTCTTTCATTGATGTCTGAAGTCTGTCTTGTCCTCAGACGAATTTCCCATGAGTTGTGGCCCCTTACACATGTTATAATATTTCTTAAATCCATATTTTTTCAGAGAACGATGCAGAAAGTGTCGTGATGTGTAAATAATTTTCTTAATGCTCGACATGTTTACCGGCCAATGTATCGGGATCACCACGGCGCAAATGCTATTCGTTCGATGTTCACTTGTTCCGAATGGCACTCGCCGTATCACACAAAACTTCGCGAAATATTTGCGGGATGTTCTGACGTCTGTGCAAAATAAAATGAACCGCGCTTATTCGGAAAACGCCGTTTTTAGCTGTATGTAGTTTCCGGCGAGATATTAGTGCGGTCTCAAGCAGGATCCGCGATAGTGGCTTCCTTGATCCGCGTCGCGGTTTTCCTCGTCTTAATTCGCATTTTTCTCAGGGCGATCGCCGTTCCTCAGTAAACTAACACCTTGAGGACTACTCTCAGACGCAGCTGAAGCGAAGCTAGGGCCCGCGATCGAGCAGTCGCTACAGAGCCCCAGCCTCCCACAGAGGTGAAACGGATTCGATTCCCGGCTCTGAATTAATTAACGAGCTCAAGTGATGCACGGAGCCACGGTGGTGTAGTGGTTAGACTACTCGCCTCCCACCTATGCGAACAGGATTCCATTTTTGCGGCGCCGCTCCCGGAATTTTCGCACGCGCGGGAATCAAGTCGGACGATGCCGCTGGTTCGGTTGGTTTTCTCGGGTGTCTCCCGTTCCAGCACTGCTTCATTCTTACCTCACTTCACCCTCGTTGGTAGAACCACCTGTTTTTTGTGAAAATAGTTCAGGATTGCTTGTATTTAGGGCCACTGACTTATCGCGTGAAAACTGGAGCACACAGTAGACTTCAATACTATATACACACCTCAGCTGTTGTCATACCTCCACTGGCTGCTGATGCCGTGTGCGTCTTTGACCAAGCCACTCAGGACTAAGTAACTCCGACACTGAACCTTCGTGATTCGTTCGCAAACCGTTAACACGGGCCAGAACATTTTTTAGCCAGTNACACTGAACCTTCGTGATTCGTTCGCAAACCGTTAACACGTGCCAGAACATTTTTTAGCCAGTCAAAGAAGCTGGACGACCCTACAGTGCTTTGGACTGTATCTTGCCTCGAAATATTTTCACGAAATATCACTGCCCCTACTTCTATTCCAAATCACTAGAGCTGAGATCCTCTTTCGTCATTGGATGATTTTAACTGTCACACATTGTAGGTGCATGCCCGCGAATCACGGTCGCTCAATGTCGGAGTTACCTGATTCTAATTGGCCCGGTCAGGTAAGGAACTGCCCCCCGGAAAAGACGCCTGGCCAATATCTAAGGCAACCTGTTTTTCGCGAAAAGATTTATGCTCAGGCTAGACTTCAACTTGGTACGTGCACGCTATTGGCCGCGTGTCTGTGTGAGAATGCACTTTATACTTCACTCGACCAATCAGAATTTAGTTTCTGCGACAATAATAGTCGGANGCGTGTCTGTGTGAGAATGCACTTTATACTTCACTCGACCAATCAGAATTTAGTTTCTGCGACAATAATAGTCGGATATTGGCTGGCAGACACTTTAAGACACGTGAGAGTTATAAAATCAACCAACCACGAAACTTGTTCCGAAGTAACGTGTTTCGTAGTACAAGTAGCCGTGGAATATTTTCGCGAATAACAGGTAACCTTCTCGTTGGCTCTGAAGACACCGATGTTAAGAGCCGCCCAAATCTCTCCACTCCGCTCGACCAACTGCACTTTGAAAACTCATTTGCCGCCTGTAAACAAAATTAGCGCCGATATAGATCCATAAGAACGTTATCCGCAAAAAATATTCCACGGTTGGTTGTACTTCAAGACGCGTAAGTTTAAAATAATATTTCGTGGTTGGGATATTTCATCTCTCACGCCGTCTTAAGTGTCTGCCGACCAATCGTCGACGTTCAGCGTCAGAGTAAATTAATTATAATGGTCCCGGTCTAGTAGAAAATGCCTGCTCACGCAGACACGCGGCCGATAGCCACAGGAAACTTGCGAGTGTTCACGTGCGAAGTTGTAGTATAGACTGCGCCTGAATATTGACATTTATACACCTGCCATTTGCGGATGGTTAATGCTGACATCAGTAAACACGCAAGACGTTGTTCACTTGTTACGAGAAGCACGTTCGACACAAGTACAGCACCCTACAAAAAAAATTAACTATTGCATAACTTGAGTGGAGTAGAGAGATTCAGGCGGCTCTTAACACCGAGGTCTCGAGTGCCGATGAGAGTGAAACGGGGTGAGTATGGAGCAGCGCCGGAGTGCAGGGGCAGGGGGAAACGAGAGATACCCGAGAAAACCCGCTGACCAGCGGCATCGTTCGGGCACGATTCCGACGTGCGAAAAGCCGTGAACGACCCCGCCAAAAATCAAACCCTGTTCGCATAGGTGGGAGGCGAGTAGTCTAACCACTACACCACCGCGGCCCCATGTGCATCACACGAGCTCGTGAATTAATGCCGGACTAAACGGGTTGAGCATAAATATATGAAACAGCCGCTTTTACCGCGACCTCCAGCCGAACACGGCCAATCAGCGCCTCGTAACTTAATAGCCAGCCTGCAGTTTAGCCAATAGGAAATATTTCGCAGCACACAGTAGCCAATCTGACACAAGATCCGATTCCAGACTATCGTGCAGCCAGAGAATGGGTTCCCCCACATTAAAGAAACAATCACAACATTTTGTCTCTGAGTACTTACTCGTGTAGTCTGTTCACGGTTATTTGAGGACTTACGAAATCAACCTTTGAAAAATATCACTGCCCTAACCTGCATGTATTTCAAAGTGCACTCTGACTGGTGTGCGCCTAGTAAAGTTGGCAACGACGGAGGGAAAATAGTTTCATGTCTTAACGTCGAATCAAAAGTTTCAGAAAAAGATTTGTGAATACTGGAAAGATTTCTTTTTCTTTCTGGTTTTTTTTATGCATACAAGTGTAATAACTAGCAAATTTGTTAAATATTTACCATTCAAATAATTTCACAGTTTCGCTTGACCAGAGGGATCAGTCACATGGCAGTGTTGATTTTACGTTTGGTGTAAGTATACGAAATTCGCATACGAGTAGATATTAGGCGCGGTTTTCAAAAGTGCTCATTTTCCTCACGAACTGCCTGCACATGCTCTGAGGTATGATATTGTTTTAGTTTCTGCCCATCTCCCCCTCCAGAGTTTACAGTCCTGCGACATCATGTCAGCACCGGCGGACAGAATACGGATGTCCGTCAAGCCTTGGGCAGGCCTTATAAGTGCCGGCCTTCAGACTGCCCCGCCGTCGACTAGTGCCTACGTGAACTAGCACTAACTACGTGACGTCACCCTGCACGTTGACCAGGCCTTCTATAGTACATCCACGGTTACTTCACGCTTTTCTGAAGCCCTGCTAAAGTTCTAATAATATTCCTCTGCCTCGTGCGAACAACGCTGAACCAAACCTAGAAAATTACACCAAAGAAACAAACAACATCATACTGTGCAATAATAGTTCGCATAAGAACTATTTCTCATAAGCGGTTCAGGGAAAACCGAGCACTTTTGAAATCTCCGCTTGAGATCTACTTGTATGCAAGTTGTATATTCTTCCGTCATGTGTAGAATTCACATTGCGATGGGCCTCCACTCGATTCATGTTATCGGTCAAGCGAAACTATGAAATTATTAAAAATATAAATGCTTCCCAAAAATACAGATTTTTTACACTTATAAAACAAAAAAAAAGTAAGAAAATAATTTCAGTATTCATAAATGTTTACTTATCGCTTTTAATTCAACGTTAAGACGCGGAACTAATTTCCCTACGCCATTACCAACTTTACCGGGCGCATCCCAGTCAGATTGCCCGTTTAAACGTATGCAGGTAGAGGCAGATATATTTTTCGAATGCTGATTTTAAAAGCGCTGAAATAACTGTGAACCGTCTATACTGGGCGTTACTGACTTGTTATGCGGTTTAGAGGCTTGGGGCGCCGCCAAGATGGCGCGTGAAGAGAATTCCATCGCCGGCCATCCTGTTGAACACAAGACTACTTATAAATAGATAATCACAGTAAATAAAACATGTAATGTGCATCACATGATATTGACATACACCCTCTAGCCGTACGTAATATATTCCGGAGAAATGAGCAATCATGACGACACAAAAGTGTGATAAGCTGATAAAAAAAAAAAAGAAACCTTAAGTCTTCCTTCAAATCACCGGAACCGTAACCAGATGTTTACGGAAATCACTAACTTTTCGACATGTCTAAAAAACGTAACACTCGTTGAATTTTATTATTATAGTAATACAATGTGCGGTGAAGTTAAAATCCAATTATTAAGGTGTTTGACTAAAAACACGTACTTGATAATGAGCCTATAGGTGGCACTGAAATTTAAATTTTTTTTTGCAAATCGAAAACAAAATTACAATCGCTTGAAAATCGTTTAGTGAAAATTGAAAATTGAAAATTCGTACCACAGTGGTGTTAATAAAATACAGAAATAAACATGACAGCGTCAAGTTGGTTGCCCGTCACTAGGGGCACCCGATTTTCGCGAAAATATTTCACAACCAGTTGTGTTTCACAACACTTGCGCTCAGATCCAGTTTCGTCATTGGATGATCTACGTGTTACGCGTGTAACAATGTGTCTCCCTGCGAATCACAGACGTACATTATCGGAGTAACCTACTTCTGATTGGCCAGTCAAGTAAGAAAATGCCTTCTCACAAGGACATGCCGCCAGTGAGCAAAAGAAAACTGCTGGTATGACCGTAGGGTATTGAAATCTGGTATGTGCGAAATTCCCATCAATTATTTTGAAATCTTGATATTAAAGATAACGCCGGAAACAGCGTAGTCGTTAACGGCCTGTAACCGAACAAAAAAATGGCAACGCAGAAAAATCTGCTTGCGCTCGATGAAGTGAACGTTTAGTCACAGAGTAGATAAGCACACAGATACGAAACGGAGATTCTCTGACTGGCTGCGCGAGGCTCTGAGAACGGGTCTAGTGTCTGATTGGCTACCGTATGAGGATGCGAAATGTTCCCTATTGGCTGGGATGCCGGCTGGCGAGTAGGTTACGAGAAGCTGATTGGCGAACAGAGTTTCAACATTCCGCTCGCCAAAAAAACGCCATTTTGCTGTCGTGTGCTGCTGTTTCGCCTTTGTTTTCTCGAGGGCTCTTCCCACCAGCTGGCAGAGCTGCGAAATTTAAATAGGAAATCCCATGTTAGTGAAATTTCTCCTCAGTGAGTACATTTTAAAGATAAGCGTTTCGGCAAAATGTATTCTTCTCCAATTTTTCCAGGAGAAGTTCCATACAGCGGAGATGTCGCCATAAAATGTACTGCCTATTTGCAAGGAATTTTTAAAATTTATGTTTTACATAAAAGTGCATACTGCCTATCTATATTGAAAATATACGCTCGTAGGGATCTTTTCCTAAAAATCCGTNTGCCTATCTATATTGAAAATATACGCTCGTAGGGATCTTTTCCTAAAAATCCGTGAATAATACACTGAAGAGCCAAAAAAACTGGTATAGGCGTGCGTATGCAAATAACAGCGGTATGGAACTAATCAGAGTAACGCGATGCGGTCGGCAGCTAGATCGGTTACTGCTGCTACAATGGCAGGTTATCAAGATTTAAGTGAGTTTGAACGTGGTGTTATAGTCGGTGCACGAGAGATGGGACATAGCATCTCCGAGGTAGCGATAACATTTGGATGTTCGCGTACGACCATTTCACGAGTGTACCGTGAATATCGGGAATCCGGTAAAATATCACATCTTCGACATCGCTGCGGCCAGAAAAAGCTCGTGAACGAAAGGGACAAACGACGACTGACGAGAATCATTAAACGTGACAGACGTGCAACCCTTTCTCAAATTGTCGCAGATTTCAATACCTCCTGCATACCTTCAGACATTAGTCGAGTCCATGCCACGTCGTCTTGCGGCACTTCTGCGTGCTCGCGGGGGCCCTACACGATATTAGGCAGGTGTACCGGTTTTTTTGTATCTTCAGTGTACATTGTTTGAAACGCCTACTTTTAAAAATAACGCACTGAGGCGAAATTTCCCTTAACATGGGATTTTCTATTTGAATTTCTCAGCTGGCAGCCGGTAGGCAGGGTCCTTAAGTACTGTGGGGTTGCATCCTGTACATCAGTGAGCTCACTGCAGCATCGGAAGGCGGCCTCGGTCTGTAATCGATGGTGTGTTGAGCAGGACACTTGGAGTCCTACCCGGGCAGAGGTCGGAGAGAACGAGTATTTCTTCTCCTAACCGCTCCATGTTGCATGCCGCGCCAGGGTTGTACGTAAGGCGCGAAGACACGGGTTGAAAGCCGAGGCGGCCACGCCTTCTCCGCCGACATCAATTCTACTCACTTCGTTCGTTCATTTATCTAACAAGGCGCGGTGGTCTTTCGGACGGGGAACATTGGTAATTAATTTTTTTATTTTTTATTTTTTTGTTTCGGGACACAAATGAGTTGCGATAAGTCCGCCCACTGGAATCAAACAAGCTCCTCCGCCCTACCAAGTTTTCGTAGCTAGTTCCGAATACCGCTCCTCCTGTATATTACGTTCGCCGAGTATCGAAGACACCTTCGTCACGCCCACCAGGATCACTTTGCTGGGGATAAATGGACTTCCCGTGCAGCAGGTGCAGGTTGTTCACGCACACTCGAGAGTTTTGTCGTAGTGGTTATATAAATAATAACTTTCAATGCGTTTCTCGATTAACTTTCAGCATACAGGCGTTACACACAGTTACTCGCACAAAAATGGCATTTTTGTCATTTCTATGGATTTTGCCTATCGTGCTAGAGCTGAACATGTTTTGGCACTATTACGAATGATTAGGAGCAGTGATATTTCGCGAAAAGATTTCGAGACAAGATACAGTCCAAAGCACTGTAGGACCGTCCAGCTTCTTTAATTGGCTTAAAAATGTTCTGACCTGTGTTAACCGTTTGCGCAAGAATCACGGAGGTTCAGTGTCGGAGTTACCTAGTCCTGAGTGGTTTGGTCAAAGACGGACACGGCACCAGCAGCCAATGGATGTATAACAACAGCTGAGGTGTGTANGGACTTCCCGTGCAGCAGGTGCAGGTTGTTCACGCACACTCGAGAGTTTTGTCGTAGTGGTTATATAAATAATAATTTTCAATGCGTTTTTCGAATAACTTTCAGTATACTCGCGTTACACACAGTTACTCACACAAAAATTGAATTTTTGTAATTTCCATGGCTTTTGCCTATTGTGCTAGACCTGAACATGTTTTGGCACTATTACGAATGATGAATCTTTTGTTGAACAACGCATATTATATATATATATACATATATTCTATATTTGTACGAAATGCCATTCAACCTGCTGACATTATTAGTAAGTACTCTTTCCTCGTATAAAAAATTAGATAATATAGTTTTGGCACTATGTCATGTTTAAATCACAATTTTCGTGTTTTTTTGTGACTTACAAATAAAACTAACAAAAACTTTACAGAAAATTTAACAAGGGCGACCGAATGATCATTTCTTGAGTATGTTTTAATTTTTTTTGTACGTCCCGAAAAACTCTAAAATTGGAATCTTCACATGCGTTTATGCAAAAAATATGCGGTGTAAAAATTTTTTTATGCGAGGTAATAGTATTTATGAGTGTTTCTACAAGTTGAACAGTATTTCGTCCAAATAAAAAATTATTAATTTTTTGGAAACCAGGNTATTTATGAGTGTTTCTACAAGTTGAACAGTATTTCGTCCAAATAAAAAATTATTAATTTTTTGGAAACCAGGACACTTTCAAGCCTTTCAACACGTCCGGTGTCGCGAACGACACATTTTGTTATGCGCGCTGTGCTCAAGTCGGCACTTGTTTCGTTGTCACAACCAGTAAGCGGTAGGCTTTGTGTTAGACTACAGTAATGTTAACCAATCATAACCTAGTTCATCAACATGGTTAACGAATCAGTGGGGGCAGTGATATTTCGCGAAAATATTTCGAGACAAGATACAGTTCAAAGCACTGCAGGGTCGTCCAGCTTCTTTGGTTGGCTGTGAAACAGCCTCAGATAGGAGACAATTACTTAAAATGACTGCAACTATATTATTAATAGAATTTTGATTAATTACGTGGCTGAATTGAAATGGGATTGAAATGAACATTTAAATAAAGCACATTTATTTTCATTTTTCCGTATTGTCGCAAGATGATTGAATTTCTGCCCTCTCCTATAGATGTGTTAATTTTTGATATTTAAGGGAGTTTAAATGTGGAAGCAATGTTAAAGACATTCTTTCTGAGCGTATCAGTTCTTAAGATAAATGTTCGAAACAAGAATATATTCAATTCAAATTTTTAAGAGAATACTGCCACTTTTTAAAAAAAATTTATTCATTCATCTTTTTTTGCAAATTGTAAACTTTCATATTAAATATTTTAAAAAAGTATTACAATTCAAAATTGGCAAGATTTCTTAACTCGTCAGTATTCCTTAAGAAATACTACGTAAAATAATTTTTGTTTAAAAAATTGTTTTTAAAATTGATGCTTTTAGAATGAATTTCTTGAACATTGATTCTCTCATTTACAGTCTAAATGCTATGGCTGCGAGCTTGGCAGGCAGAGCCCTTGTGTAAGGTTAATATCCTAACTGTCGCCGGGGCGACCATTTTCAGGTGAAAGCTGCGAAGAACTCTTTCTGTACCTTCAGACGTACCGGATACCGAAACCATATNGTTTGTACGAAATGCCATTCAACCTGTTGACATTATTAGTAAGTACTCTTTCCTCGTATAAAAAATTAGATAATATAGTTTTGGCACTGTGTCATGTTTAAATCACAACTTTAGTTTTTTTTTTCGTGATTTACAAATAAAATAAAAAAAACGATACAGAAAATTTAACATGGGCGACCGAATGATCATTTCTTGAGTAAGTTTTAATTTTTTTTGTACGTCCCGAAAAACTCTAAAATTGGAATCTTCACATGCGTCTATGCAAAAAATATGCGGTGTAAAAATTTGTTTATGAGAGGAAATAGTGTTTATCAGTGTTTCTACAAGTTGAACAGTATTTCGTCCAAATAAAAAATTATTAATTTTTTGTTAACCAGGACACTTTCAAGCCTTTCAAAACATTCCGGTGTCGCGAACGACACATTTTATTATGCGCGCTGTGCTCAAGTCGGCACTTGTTTCGTTGTCACAACCAGTAAAGGGTAGGCTTTGTGTTAGACTACAGTAATGTTAACCAATCATAACCTAGATCATCAACATGGTTAACGAATCAGTGGGGGCAGTGATATTTCGAGACAAGATACAGTTCAAAGCACTGTGGGTGGGGTCGTCCAACTTCTTTGGTTGGCTGTGAAACAGCCTCAGATAGGAGACAATTACTTAAAATGACTGCAACTATATTATTAATAGAATTTTGATTAATTACGTGGCTGAATTGAAATGGGATTGAAATGAACATTTAAATAAAGCACATTTATTTTCATTTTTCCGTATTGTCGCAAGGTGATTGAATTTCTGCCCTCTCCTATAGATGTGTTAACTTTTGATATTTAAGCGAGTTTAAATGTGGAATCAATGTTAAAGACATTCTTTATGAGCGTATGAGTTCTTAAGATAAATGTTCCAAACAAGAATATATTCAATTAAAATTTTTAAGAGAACACTGCCTCTTTAAAAAAATATTATTCATTCATCTTTTTTTGTGGATTATAAACTTTCATATTAAATATTTTAAAAAAGTATTACAATTCAAAATTGGCAAGATTTCTTAACTCGCCAGTATTCCTTAAGAAATACTACGTAGAATAATTTTTGTTTAAAAAATTGTTTCTAAAATTGATGCTTTTAGAATGAATTTCTTGAACATTGATTCTCTCATTTACAGTCTAAATTCTATGGCTGCGAGCTTGGCATGCAGAGCCCTTGTGTAAGGTTAATATCCTAACTGTCGCAGGGGCGACCATTTTCAGGTGAAAGCTGCGAAGAACTCTTTCTGTACCTTCAGACGTACCGGATACCGAAACCATATNGGGGCGACCATTTTCAGGTGAAAGCTGCGAAGAACTCTTTCTGTACCTTCAGACGTACCGGATACCGAAACCATATAAACTATGGTCAGGTCCCGTAAGTGCAAGTTATCAGTTCCGTCTTCCGTCGTTAAGGACAACATTCCCGTACATAAGCTTTGTACTCCCAGATGAATATGTACCAAACTCGGTTCATAGTTTTCGACCACGCCGGTGCTTACTTTCAAAATGGCAGTTATGTTGAAATATGTCATATCTTAGGAGCCATTCAAACTATTTAAACCACATTTTGTATGTTGACAGTGCACCATGTAAGCATTGTATTTAGAGGTAGATATTTTTGTTTGTCCGCCATTTTGTAAAATAGTTTTTCATGAAAAATTAAGCCTTCATGTATATAGAAACTACTATCGGCTGTCAATACCTCAATGCTAAGAGCCACCTAAATATCTCCACTCACCACTCAAAAACTACTAAACCAACTTTTGTCAAATTTGGCAAGTAAGTACTATTATGGTAGTCCATGTAAACGCATGCAATTTAAATTTATTAGAGACTTACTTTCAAAATGGTGGTCACACAAATATTTTAAGTTCTTTTGGTTTTTAAACCATAGCGTTGTACCAATTTCGATCAAATGTTGTATGCTGAAAGCATTAATTAAAATCATCATATAAAAATATACAGCAACTATTGTCCGCCATTTTGTAACATTGCGTAACACGAATAAATAACATCATTTTTTAATATTTTCGGAAACGATTGGTTGATGCCTACCAAATTCGGCAAACAAGTAGTACTGCGACAGATGATATAAACTGGTATGTTTTAGGTAGGTCACACCCTTATTTTCAAAATGTCGACCGTATAGTAATTTTAGCTTCGTATGTTATATTGTCGAAACCACGCAATCAATACCAGCTTAACTTTGTATACTTGCAGTATATTACAACTATGAAATGTGTCTACATGGAGGCTATTTTGTCTGCCATTTTGTAAGATAGCGCAAAATGAATCNGTATATTACAACTATGAAATGTGTCTACATGGAGGCTATTTTGTCTGCCATTTTGTAAGATAGCGCAAAATGAATAAATAAAATTTTCATGACATCTCTCTGGAAACAATTGACCGATTCCTATCAAATTTGGCTAACATGTAGCACTGGGGCAGGTGTTGTAAACTCGTATGTTTTAAGTATGCCTGACACTTATTTCCACAATGGCAGCCATATAGTCTTTTTGGTTTAGTAACTATGTAATTTGCTATGAGATTTTGGAGAAAAGATTTGCTGCCTAGATATATTTCAAAACTCTTTAGCTCATTAGCTCATATACATTTTAGCGATTGGAATGTTTTACTTGCTAGGTGCTTTAATTGCATGTCCGCGAATCACGAACGTTCATTACTGGAGTAATGTGACCATCCCCCCTCCCTTACACTCGCTTTCACGATAGTTACGTAATTAACCATGTAGTTAATTTGCACTTTACTTTGTATGCTGACAGTATATATTACAACCACCAAATGTGTCTACATAAACTCTCTTTTGTTCGTCAATTTTTAAGATAAGATAGAGTCACATGACATATAAACATTTCTATGTCACATTTACAGAGAGAAAGAAGAGATTCCCAACAAAGCAAATAAGTATCATCATGGCAGGCCATGTAAATTAATATATCTTGAGTTTTCAGAAACCTGTTTTCAAAAATGGCGGCCATGTAAACTTGTTTCCACAGTATGCTATATCTACGAAACTACGAAACAAATTTCAACTTAACTTCGTGAGCTGGCAGTTTACATCATAACCGTCAATTTTGTCCGTTCAGAGCCTCATTTATCAGCCATTTTGCAAAATAACCAACACGAAAATAAAATTATTATGACATATCTCGGGAAACATTCAACCGATTACCACCAAACCCGACAAAGAGTTTGTACTGTGATAAGCCATATTAATTTGTATGTTTTGAGTGTGCCAGACACTCATTTTCAGAACAGCGGTTATAATAACTCTTTGGCTTAGTGTCTACAATACCTACGAAACTATATAACCGATCCATACGCTGAAAGGGGAACGGTGACGCCATTTTGCTGGCGAGTACAATATGAGTCCGCGGAACAAGCGGATATTTCATCCCTGTATTCTTATTTACTCAGCAGTTATAATACGTATATGAATACATTTTTGAAACGTTATCTAAATCTGGCATAGTAGTTGACGTGAGACTATCGTCCCGGCATTCCTAATCTGCCTGGTGACGGGACTAAATGCCGCTTGGAAAGTAAACTGTTCCTGAAAGAGCTGCCCGCTGCGGGCACACGCTCGCTGTCCGATCTGTGACCCGTATCAAGACACTTCGTATTTACATGTTAATGAAGTTTCCTGTGTTGACGAGGTAACAGTGAGTGCGCTGTGGTGATGGAAGTAGGCCGTGTAAGAACGGATCGTCGCAGCGGTTCCCTCACCAAACACTCATCCATAACTTAACGTCCTCGGCCTTGATTCCAAGACGTCTCTAACAACTCCGCCCGTCAAGTCAGTGGTTCATTCCCAATTCACGGTTACTTCCAACTTTCCTGAAGCCCTGCTAAACTTCTACTTCGAGGATATTCCTCAATTTCATGCAAGCAAAGCTCAACCGTGCCTAGGAAATTACACCGTAGGGACAACGCACAACGTTATGCGCTCTTAGTTTAGTAATATTTTGAAAGAAGAACTATTTCTTACTAGGTATTACCAACACACCTATTTTCACACTGATTATTTCTTATATTATTTTTAATGAATTACTATAATTTCTAGAGAAAAAATAATAAAATTTAGATTGAACAAAAAAAAANAAATAATAAAATTTAGATTGAACAAAAAAAAAGTTAGTTTTATGTCAGCACAAGTTTACAACGCTTGTGATACATTGCATAAGTAGGAAACAACCAAACACCGTCATTAATGGGGTGATTTTTCAAAGGTTTAATTCGAAAAGTGAGAAGAAACCGTGGATTGACTTAAGCAGTTATTCGCGATAGAATTATTGTCTGCCACCGAGCCGGCTTCCGTGAAAAGGAACAGCAATTATGCCTCTTTTGAATGTCTTAACACTCACTAAGTTTGTTCAACGTTATACTGTAAATTGAAAACTGCAGCCTATGATTTCCTATTACNTGCCTGACACTTATTTCCACAATGGCAGCCATATAGTCTTTTTGGTTTAGTAACTATGTAATTTGCTATGAGATTTTGGAGAAAAGATTTGCTGCCTAGATATATTTCAAAACTCTTTAGCTCATTAGCTCATATACATTTTAGCGATTGGAATGTTTTACTTGCTAGGTGCTTTAATTGCATGTCCGCGAATCACGAACGTTCATTACTGGAGTAATGTGACCATCCCCCCTCCCTTACACTCGCTTTCACGATAGTTACGTAATTAACCATGTAGTTAATTTGCACTTTACTTTGTATGCTGACAGTATATATTACAACCACCAAATGTGTCTACATAAACTCTCTTTTGTTCGTCAATTTTTAAGATAAGATAGAGTCACATGACATATAAACATTTCTATGTCACATTTACAGAGAGAAAGAAGAGATTCCCAACAAAGCAAATAAGTATCATCATGGCAGGCCATGTAAATTAATATATCTTGAGTTTTCAGAAACCTGTTTTCAAAAATGGCGGCCATGTAAACTTGTTTCCACAGTATGCTATATCTACGAAACTACGAAACAAATTTCAACTTAACTTCGTGAGCTGGCAGTTTACATCATAACCGTCGNGTATGCTATATCTACGAAACTACGAAACAAATTTCAACTTAACTTCGTGAGCTGGCAGTTTACATCATAACCGTCGATTTTGTCCGTACAGAGCCTCATTTATCAGCCATTTTGCAAGATAACCCACACGAAAATAAAATTCTTATGACATATCTCGGGAAACATTCAACCGATTACCACCAAAGCCGACAAAGAGTTTGTACTGTGATAGGCCATATTAATTTGTATGTTTTAAGTGTGCCAGACACTCATTTTCAGAACAGTGGCTATAATAACACTTTAGCTTAGTGTCTACAATACCTGTGAAACTATGTAACCGATCCAGACGCTGAGAGGGGAACGGTGACGCCATTTTATTGGCGAGTACAATTTGAGCCCTCGGAATAAGCGGATATTTCATCCCTGTATTCTTATTTACTCAGCAGTTATAATACGTATATTAATACATTTTTGAAACGGTATCTAAAGCTGCCACAGTAGTTGACGTGAGACTATCGTCCCGGCATTCCTAATCTGCCTGGTGACGGGACTAAATGCCGCTTGGAAAGTAAACTGTTCCTGAAAGAGCTGCCCGCTGCGGGCACACGCTCGCTGTCCGATCTGTGACCCGTATCAAGACACTTCGTATTTACATGTTAATGAAGTTTCCTGTGTTGACGAGGTAACAGTGAGTGCGCTGTGGTGATGGAAGTAGGCCGTGTAAGAACGGATCGTCGCAGCGGTTCCCTCACCAAACACTCATCCATAACTTAACGTCCTCGGCCTTGATTCCAAGACGTCTCTAACAACTCCGCCCGTCAAGTCAGTGGTTCATTCCCAATTCACGGTTACTTCCAACTTTCCTGAAGCCCTGCTAAACTTCTACTTCGAGGATATTCCTCAATTTCATGCAAGCAAAGCTCAGCAGTGACTAGGAAATTACACCGTAGGGACAACGCACAACGTTCTGCGCTCTTAGTTTAGTAATATTTTGAAAGAAGAACTATTTCTTACTAGGTGTTACCAACACGCCTATTTTCGCACTGATTATTTCTTATTATTTTTAACGAATTACTATAATTTATAGGAAAAAAATAATAAAATTTCGATTGAACAAAAAAAAAGTTAGTTTTATGTCAACACAAGAATACAACGCTTGTGATACATTGCATAAGTAGGAAACAACAAAACACCGTCATTAATGGGGTGATTTTTCAAAGGTTTAATTCGAAAAGTGAGAAGAAACCGTGGATTGACTTAAGCAGTTATTCGCGATAGAATTATTGTCTGCCACCGAGCCGGCTTCCGTGAAAAGGAACAGCAATTATGCCTCTTTCGAATGTCTTAACACTCACTAAGTTTGTTCAACGTTATACTGTAAATTGAAAACTGCAGCCTATGATTTCCTATTACAATACACCATCGGGTTGTGACACTGGAACCCTCCTTTCATTCAACATACCCTTCACGATTCTGAAGCAACAGTAAGTACTGTGAATATTCAGCACTCAGGCGGCTCAATTCCGTGTGAAAGAGTTTTGGCTTTGCAACGAGAGAAATACTTTGTAGGGAAAAATTTAGCACTTTTGAAGCCCTAGTTACTTTTTCCTTTCAGCCATTTCTTATCTTATAACCGCCTTAAAAAAAAAAATTGCCATGTAAAAAATAAACACAGTGTGAATATTCCACCGCACTCGGGAGTTAACGTCTAAGGTTAAATTAAATTAATTTATTCACTATTATTACAAATTAAGGGGCTTTCAAAACTGCTCTCTTTACCACGAACAGCCTATATATATATATATATATATATATAGTGTGACGGTAGCCTTTACATTTTATTAATTCACAACGCGAGATGGTAGGGTCTTTAGTCATCACTCGCGCCAGACTCCGGCATAGCACAATTTCTTGGTACACATTCGTTTGGTAATTGGCTACTTCCGTAGGCAAAGTTCATTTCCTTTTAGGGCCGCGGTGGCTCGGCGGGTAGAGCGCTACCCTCCCACCTATGCGAACCATGTTCGATCCCCCGCGGGGTTGCTCCCGGATTTTCGCAAGTGAGAATAATGCCGGACGATGCCCGCTGGTCGGCGGGTTTTCTCGGGGGTCTCCCGTTTCCCCCGACCTTGCTGCTCCATACTCACCTCGCTTCACCCTCATCGGCTCTCAGCGACCTCCTTGTTAAGAGCCGCCCAAATCGCTCCACTCCATTTGTTTCCTTCTTGTTATGTGGTTGCACGTAATTCAACCCATCAACTGTTAGGTTTAATTGTTTCTTACAGGCTGAGTATTCTTCAGGGCGAGTCAAATTAATTCCGATCAAATAAAATCACGAAATTTGCAGGTCGCTAGTTGTAAATAACTTTAATGGTCAAGCTTTTTGCTCACACTCCTGTTTCTGATGCATGACATTCTTCACTCAACTCCTCACCGCGGACTCAGCAGCAAATATGCATGCAGCTTCTTCGAAGGATTCTCCAATGATGAATGGCAAAGTGAGACTTCGAGGAATAGCTTTTGCTCATCTTGCGGCGGAAATGTTTGCAAGAAAACTCACCCGCCTCATGACACTTAATGTCTATGACGAACAAAGTTAATCCTAACTGCAAAAACTTCTAATAGGTCGTTTTTGTATGAATTTAGATCATGGGGCATTTACTCGCGCTACAGCGATGGCACAAGGCTTACTAGACGTGTTTCCACTTGAGTCGTACTCGCTCTAGTTNGGGCATTTACTCGCGCTACAGCGATGGCACAAGGCTTACTAGACGTGTTTCCACTTGAGTCGTACTCGCTCTAGTTTTTTGTTGGAGACTGTCTTCAAAATACACCATTTCAATTGACACTTTGCTCATAAATTATTCATTCATGTAAAAACACTAACTTTATACACCCGTTTACCTTACGTTCTATCTCGCAATTGCTATTAAATTCATTAATTTATATTAAAAAACTAGTTGTGTTAGGTAAAAATCTTTCATCAAGAGATGCCAGAGAAATTTGCAGAGTGATTTTACAAGGAGNGGGCATTTACTCGCGCTACAGCGATGGCACAAGGCTTACTAGACGTGTTTCCACTTGAGTCGTACTCGCTCTAGTGTTTTGTTGGAGACTGTCTTCAAAATACACCATTTCAATTGACACTTTGCTCATAAATTATTCATTCATGTAAAAACACTAACTTTATACACCCGTTTACCTTACGTTCTATCTCGCAATTGCTATTAAATTCATTAATTTATATTAAAAAAACTAGTTGTGTTAGGTAAAAATCTTTCATCAAGAGATGCCAGAGAAATTTGCAGAGTGATTTTACAAGGAGGAATCAAACATCTGCAAGGCCCGACCTTTGTGATTTTTCTTTGAGTGAGTAGTATTTTGTCAAACACGTTTTTAACACGTACAGTACAGTGCCCGTGTACATGTTCGAAGACATGTTGCACACGAAGAAAATTTATGATTGGCACTGTACACTGCAAGGAATCAGTAACCGGTGTTTTGAGTGTTAATTTGTACTGGTTCCCACTACATGCGACTCGTTGCTGGGGATACCAGCTATTTCGTGAAATGAGTTCCAAGAAGGCTTGGTTACAATATTGTACACTGAAAAGCCAAAAAAACTGGTATAGGCGTGCGTATGCAAATAACAGAGGAATGGAACCTATAAGAGTAACACGATGCGGTCGGCAGCACCTATATAAGACAACAAGCGTCTAGTAAAGTTGCTAGATCGGTTACTGCTGCTACAATGGCAGGTTATCAAGATTTAAGTGAGTTTGAACGTGGTGTTATAGTCGGCGCACGAGAGATGGGACGTAGAATCTCCGAGGTAGCGATAACATTTGGATTCTCGCGTACGACCATTTCACGAGTGTACCGTGAATATCGGGAATCTGGTAAAACATCACATCTTAGACATCGCTGCGGCCGGAAAAAGATCGTGAACGAACGGGACAAACGACGACTGACGAGAATCATTAAACGTGACAGACGTGCAACCCTTTCTCAAATTGGCGCATATTTCAATGCCTCCGTCATACCTTCAGACAGTAGTCGAGTCCATGCCAAGTCGTCGTGCTCGTGGGGGCCCTACACGATATTAGGCAGGTGTGCCAGTTTTTTTGGCTCTTCAGTGTATGTGTACTTTTGGAGTTTACCTTTGGTTATTGGCCGCGTGTCTTTGTGTGAAGACATTTTTATATTTGACCGAGCCAATCATAATTATGTTACTCCGGTATAGTGCGTCTGTGAATAGCAGACCAGCCCCTAATACGATTGGACGCAGAAACCACCCAGTCGCGAACAAGTCAGAATCTCTTATCGTGAAACTGGCTGTCCCTGCCGCTTGGCCTGTCGATGTCAGCTTACAAACAACTTTGACATGTTCAAAAATATTTTCTATTCGTTCAATATGATTTACATAATTTTTTTAAATATTATCTCAAATAAAAAAATGTAAAGAAAATGCAAATTAATTTACAAATACAAAGTAAGGAAATCGCTGGATTATCAAATTAATATATTTTGCCAAAAACATTTCACAATTGCAGGTAAGAAAAATGGTTTTTCTACAGTTCAGAATAATTGATAATGTAATTTTAATACACCTTACAAAAAAATTTCTCTGAATTTGAATTTGCGATTCGCCAGTATTTTCACTTCAACTTTTACATTAAAATTTGTATTGAAAGTGGCTCGAACCTAGGTTGTATATATAGGCGAAATAAATATGGTACCTAGCGAAAGAAATTTAGAATGGCCTTTCTGTGACCTAAAAAAATCTTCAGATGAAATAAATTACTATGTTTAAAACCACTTAGAAATTTTATTAGAAATTTTATGTAAAACAATTAAAAAAAAAAATTTAAGTTTACATTTCATAACCATTGGTATTGAATTAAAAATAGTGAAATACTTTGTTACGCTTTCAAATGTTTTTCACTGGCCAGTTTATTTACCGACTGAGTTCATCAACTCTGGTCCAGCCAGACAGCACGTCATGCATGGCACTGCCTAACATACATCTGCGGAGACAGACGAGTAGCAAGGACAGATAGCGAACCGGGACCCTGGATGCAAAAAGCATGACGTCACCGATTAGCGCTGATTGGCCGGGCAGTGACGTCATGGTCTCTGGCGCGCGCTAATGCGGCAGTGGAGCAAGCAATCACGGCGTGCGCAATTAACCAATCCGGGAGAGATTGCCGGGCAAAGTTCAAATGACCACTCCCCTCTCCCCCTTATCTATGCTACTAGGGAGGCCAGGGCAGAAGTGTTTTTAAACGAGGGAAATGAAGATGGGCCAGTTCCGGTGGCCCAAGGTCAGGGGGGCCGCGCCTAAATTGGCGTGACCTCATGCCCTGCTCCTCCCCCTTAGCCTACTTCTAAGGGCAGGCGCGTCTTACGGAGGCCTGTGGTTTCTTCAGAGCCGCTTCCGTGGCCGCAGTTAGTAATTTCCTCTCTACTCCCCCCCCCTCTCTCTCTTCATAGACCCGTACTCCAATTGGTAAGGCAAGCTACTGCTTCTGTTATCTCAATCACCGAGCGCGGGACAGTGCCGCGAGAAGGCTGACTCGAATTCTGGATGTCGTGGGTTCGATCCTCCTGGCTGTACCGGGCGTAATCTATTTCAAGTCTATAGAGAGCTGGAGAAGTGGTGAACCCTCGGATTCTTGTTGCCGGAGGATATCAGTTCCGTTCGCAGTCTGGCTATCCTGGTTTCCGTTCTCCGTGGTTCATACGGAATGTCCCGTATTAACGTTTATACCCTACGAACGTGAATAAAAGAGGAACCATTAAAGACAGTCTGATAGGACCGCGCGTATTTGAAGATGTAAGAAGGACAACATCGGGTGTGTGCGAGAGCATGTACCCATTCTGCTGTTGTCAGTTCTGCAATTGTAGAGGGTATGGCGGAGGTGCGAAGCTTCATTCCGCTTTTGTATACCTATCTATTCTGTGACATAATTAGGGACTGGAAAATTTCGTGAATTCATTTTATGTCAAGAAAGACTTCAAACAAATGTGCATTTCTGTTATACTATTTTCAAATGGACCACAGTTTGTAAGACACGCCCTGGTTAACTCTGAGCCAATAACAGACATGCAAGGAAATACATACCGAATCCCGTCTGAGGTAAAACTCACTACACGCTGGTGCAGCAGCCAATGAATAGAAAGCTGCGGCTCGGAAGTACACAAGACCGTGGATTCCAGCATACGGGTGGTTTAGAACGCGAAATATTCCTGTCCATAGATATATTGCAGGTGGTATAAAATTTGACCTGGCTGGTGGTGTGTTACCACGAATGACTATAAGCTTGCTTTTCCAGCAGACCTCTTCCAGGCGTACTGACTTGTACGTTTACCCGGATGGGATCGCAAGAGGTTAGGGTAGGGGTGAAGGGAACTAAAGGGGGAGAGATAAAAAACCGCAAAGCACTATAGCGTGGCGATAAATTAGAGACACGCCCGCGGCGGTGCCCGGGTGACGAAGACCGTCACGACTTGTCGATCAATCATCTCGCTAATTGAATGACTCATTTCGGGGTCGCGATCCTTGACTCTGTTGCCCGCCCAACTGCCCTTTCCAATCCCCAGGCGCTCCTTAACAGCAACGCCAGCACGTACTCTCAGAGCGTACTTCGCGAGTGGATGTCGCGCCACAGAGTACGTAAGTACACAGAGGTGTGGTGTACTCTCAGAGCGTACTTCGCGAGTGGATGTCGCGCCACAGAGTACGTAAGTACACAAAGGTGAAAATGGCATGGCGTACTCCCAGAGTGTACTTCGCGAGTGGATGTCGCGCCACAGAGTACGTAAGTACACAAAGGTGAAAATAGCGTGGCGTACTCCCAGAGTGTACTTCGCGAGTGGATGTCGCGCCACAGAGTACGTAAGTACACAGAGGTGAAAATGGCGTGGCGTAAACTCAGAGCGTACTTCGCGAGTGGATGTCGCGCCACAAAGTACGTAAGTACGCAGAGGTGAAAATGACGTGGCGTACACCCAGAGCGTACTTCGCGAGTGGATGTCGCGCCACAGAGTACGTAAGTACACAGGTGAAAATGGCGTGGCGTACACTCAGACTGTACTTCGCGAGTGGATGTCGCGCCACAGAGTACGTAAGTACACAAAGGTGAAAATAGCGTGGCGTACACTCAGAGCGTACTTCGCGAGTGGATGTCGCGCCACAGAGTACGTAAGTACACAAAGGTGAAAATAGCGTGGCGTAAACTCAGAGCGTACTTCGCGAGTGGATGTCGCGCCACAGAGTACGTAAGTACACAAAGGTGAAAATAGCGTGGCGTAAACTCAGAGCGTACTTCGCGAGTGGATGTCGCGCCACAGAGTACGTAAGTACACAAAGGTGAAAATAGCGTGGCGTACACTCAGAGCGTACTTCGCGAGTGGATGTCGCGCCACAGAGTACGTAAGTACACAAAGGTGAAAATAGCGTGGCGTAAACTCAGAGCGTACTTCGCGAGTGGATGTCGCGCCACAGAGTACGTAAGTACACAAAGGTGAAAATAGCGTGGCGTAAACTCAGAGCGTACTTCGCGAGTGGATGTCGCGCCACAGAGTACGTAAGTACACAAAGGTGAAAATAGCGTGGCGTAAACTCAGAGCGTACTTCGCGAGTGGATGTCGCGCCACAGAGTACGTAAGTACACAAAGGTGAAAATAGCGTGGCGTAAACTCAGAGCGTACTTCGCGAGTGGATGTCGCGCCACAGAGTACGTAAGTACACAAAGGTGAAAATGGCGTGGCGTACTCCCAGAGTGTGCTTCGCGAGTGGATGTCGCGCCACAGGGTACGTAAGTACACAGAGGTGAAAATGGCGTGGCGTAAACTCAGAGCGTACTTCGCGAGCGGATGTCGCGCCACAAAGTACGCAAGTACGCAGAGGTGAAAATGACGTGGCGTACACCCAGAGCGTACTTCCCGAGCGGATGTCGTGCCACCGAGTACGTAAGTACACAGAGGTGAAAATGGCGTGCCGTACACTCAGAGCGTACTTCGCGAGTGGATGTCGTGCCACAGAGTACATAAGTGCACAGAGGTGAAAATGGCGTGGCGTACACTCAGAGCCAAGAAAACTGCTGAGCGCACAATGTAGGTCGGGTAAGGAGGGTTCTGCTGCTAGTGTTGTGAGTGTTTTCGGTACACTAGAATGGAATCCTCGGAAGGCCTATAGGCTAAGTGAGGTAAATGGTAGTTGTTGTTGTTGTACTCTGAGTGTATTGGTTTCGTTTCATTCTGTTTGTAAGGAAGTCGTTTGCTATTCTGTTGTACTAACCAGGATAGTCCTCCCTTGCGGTCCTTTTCGTCGTCGGGGGTGATNGATAGTCCTCCCTTGCGGTCCTTTTCGTCGTCGGGGGTGATGCTTATGTTATGAATTTCGCAACTGTATCTTCAAACGGTTTGGAAATTATATCCAGCTATTCTTTTAAGTACGCTTAGGGCATACTTGAACCTTCAGCCCTTTTCGTCATCGGAGGTGATACCTATGCTATGAATTTGGTGACTGTCTTGAACGGTTCGGAAATTATATCCAACTATGCTTATAAGTGGGCTTAGGAAATACTTAATGCTATTCTAGCATGCGTGGGCAGACTTCGCTCCATGTCGCGCAGGTGTAATGATAGTTCATGAGACTCGTCCCTGCCAGGACTCCAGGTAAATGGAGACCAGAAGGAATATGAGAAAAGCAAGGTGGATGGACAGAGTATGAGACTTGTCCCTGCCAGGACGCCAGGTAAATGGAGACCAGAATGAATATGAGAAAACCAAATTTGAATGACAGAGCATGATGAGCGAAGACGCATGGTGGGGCAATGAACTCGAACATTCTTCAAAGAAGATGGATGGTGCTGGCATGGAATGATAGAGCTTGAATGGCAGGGTAATCCCTCAAAACCCCTCAACCCCTCATAAAAAATATAGTCATTAGCCACATTGTGGGGTCATCGGCAGAAATTGTGTTAAAGTCAGGAGCATTGTGCAAAAACANGGAATGACAGAGCATTATGAGCGAAGACGCATGGTGGGGCAATGAACTCGAACATTCTTCAAAGAAGATGGATGGTGCTGGCATGGAATGATAGAGCTTGAATGGCAGGGTAATCCCTCAAAACCCCTCAACTCCTCATAAAAAAATATAGTCATTAGCCACATTGTGGGGTCATCGGCAGAAATTGTGTTAAAGTCAGGAGCATTGTGCAAAAACNAAAAAATATAGTCATTAGCCACATTGTGGGGTCATCGGCAGAAATTGTGTTAAAGTCAGGAGCATTGTGCAAAAACACTTTTTTTGCGAAAAAATTTGCAGTTTTGGAAAGAAATTTTTAGTTAAATTCTGACGATTTTGGTTGTTTTTGAAGGACAAAAAGGAAATACCGGGGGAAAAAATGGCCTCGTGACATCATCCAAGAAAGCAAGCAGCTCGTCCCCTTCAGGACACCAGGAGGACCAGAACCGGTTATTTCCTACTACACATGCGTGTAGGATAAGTTTTATGGGAAGTGGGCGCACCAGGCTGCGTATGTAATAATTTAATGTCGCGCTCCTACGACTTATGCAACTTGTCCTACATGTATGATTGCTCTGCCATGTTCTCCAGGCGTTGTACGCCACAACTTTAATATATTTTTTTTATATAAAAGTACGTTTCTGGATATACGTGTATAGAGCTTTCGTGTTACTATTGGTCGAAAGAAACTGTGTCTGGAATTTGGGCACTGAGTTTCCGAACGTGTGTATAAAGGACCGTGAAATCAAACCTCCTTCCTAATCAATTAGCGAAACGCTCGGGAATCCAGCTATTACGAGAGTTATGTCGTAGTCAAATTTTGCACACGTGATAATGGCGAGTATGAAAGGATAATGTGAAAAGCACGCAGCCGAATGAAAAACCAGTGAGGTTTAAGTGGCTTTACGGATNTGGCGAGTATGAAAGGATAATGTGAAAAGCACGCAGCCGAATGAAAAACCAGTGAGGTTTAAGTGGCTTTACGGATTAAGAAGCAAATGCCAAGCTTCTCGTCACGAATACAGATAACACTCCGCCTTGTGATGGAAACGTGGCTAAAATTCCTGTCGTAATGTCAAATTTCCGACTTCTAACTTGTTTAACAATAAAATTGAAAGTAGACTCTTCGATGAGTTGAAGCCATCCATTTCTNAGTCAAATTTTGCACACGTGATAATGGCGAGTATGAAAGGATAATGTGAAAAGCACGCAGCCGAATGAAAAACCAGTGAGGTTTAAGTGGCTTTACGGAATAAGAAGCAAATGCCAAGCTTCTCGTCACGGATACAGATAACACTCCGCCTTGTGATGGAAACGTGGCTAAAATTCCTGTCGTAATGTCAAATTTCCGACTTCTAACTTGTTTAACAATAAAATTGAAAGTAGACTCTTCGATGAGTTGAAGCCATCCATTTTTTTTTTGTCAAACACATTTGGTTATGCAATTTTAGGTATGCCTATACTTAGGGGCAGTGATATTTCGCGAAAAGATTTCGAGACAAGATACAGTCCAAAGCACGGTGGGGTCATCCAGCTTCTTTGATTGGCTAAAAAAATATTCTGGCCGTGTTAACCGTTTGCGCACGAATCACGAAGGCTTAGTGTCGGAGTTACTTAGTCCTGAGTGGCTTGGTCAAAGACGGACACGGCACCAGCAGCCAATGGAGGTATTACAACAACAGCTGAGGTGTGTATATAGTATTGAAGTCTACTGTGTGCTCCGATTTCTACGCGAAAAGTCACTGGCCCTACCTATACATGATACTTTGGCATACAGTTCTTGTTTAACACTTTGAGGCGTGTGAATATTTACTGGCAGTCACAAGCTAGAATTGAATAGCCTGTATTCACGACTGCATGACCATCAGTTGAGACCCGGAAATTTCGCGATTTCATTACAAGACAAGCTAGACTTCCAGCACGTGTAGATTAAATTTGACTTTGTCTTAATCGGATCGAAGGTCGTAAGAGACACACCGAACGAATTTGAATCAATAACTGACTTGCATGATTACTTGGACCGGAAACATTTCTATATTTTGTTCACGTTAAAATAAGCACTTTTGTAAGCCCTGCGTAAGATATACTTGTATGCACATTCTGTATTCTTCCGCCTTATAGGCCCATATAAAATTAACATTTCATGGGCCTCATCACTTTATTCTTGCGTCGGTCAAGTATAACTGTGAAATTATTAAGAAAGTAAATATTATACAAATCTGCTCATTTTTATACTTCGATGCATTAGAAAAAACAGAAAGCGAAAGAAGTAATTTAAGTTATCACAAATTGTTACCTAACACTTTTTATTTGACGTTGTGGTATGTAAATATTTTCTATTCACCGTTACCAACTTTACTGGGTTAATGACACTCAATGCTCCCATTAAAACATGTGCATTAAGGCCAGTGACATTTTTTTTTCTAATGTTCATTTCAAAAGTGCTAACTTTACCGTGAACAGCCGTTACCCGGTCTGCAATGAAAGAGGGGCATCAGCCGATGAACAAATAACTTAGGTTCTAGTAAACAAATAAATTTGGAGTCTAGCTTGTTGACCAATGAATCCCCGAAATTTCCGGGTCTCTAAACATCTGTTTAGTTGGTCTCCATCAACCCCTTTTACAAACGTCCTGTTGGTTCACTCTTCACCGGACACCTTTACTACAATGCACAACGTTTATTACTGGACAGCTCTCTGCTAATATAGTGCCGAGTTGAAAGTGTTCTTCAGTAAGCAGAATAACACACAATCCATGCGTAATATTGCGTCTGCAGCGCGGAAAGTGCTAACGTGGCCATGATGTTATATTTTTACAAACTTTATTTCTGAATGCGAACGGCAATGTTGTGAATGAAGGCGAGGACGCCAGAGGTGCGCTGTCTGCGACTCTCGCCGTGTCACGTCGACGGGCCAGAGG
>NQII01001367.1:3921-59446 GCA_002778355.1 Clitarchus hookeri
GTTCGCCCAGAGCGCACAATACAGAATAGCGCCGACAAAAGCGAAAGCAGGGGCCCTCCACAGTGCTGGTACTGTCCCGAGAGGCATCTCCACCGGGACTGTCCCACCATAAAAGCCCGGGTCGCTGTAGAAAGGGAAAGAGCCACCTGGAACGCCCCCCTTGGAACAGGGAAGGCGATGCCCCAGGGACGAGGGGCGGGAAACGCCGCCGCCAGGACCTCGAGCCACCCTGCGACCCCGGCATAAATAAAAGGGTGAGGCAGATATATATAGTGGGCGACCCGGGATAGGGCACGCAAGCTCCTCGGATAGAAGCCCTGATTAATGGACACACCATCAAGGCGATCTTAGACACCGCCGCAGCTGGCAACTTTATCAGAAGCCAGCTGCTGACANGATTAATGGACACACCATCAAGGCGATCTTAGACACCGCCGCAGCTGGCAACTTTATCAGAAGCCAGCTGCTGACACCAGATCAAAGAAAAGCGATGAAGAAGGACGCCCGACGCGTCCAGATGGCCCAGACAGAATCCCGCCTGACAATAGAGGGAAAAATCACCTTGCCAGTAGACACAGGGGTCGAGACAGTAGCCACGGAGTTCTTCTGTGCCCCGCAGTTAGCGGAAGAAGTGATCCTCGGGCAACCATGGCTGTCGAGCCAAGGCTGTATAATCGACTGCGGGCAAAGGCGATTATACCTGGGCAGGCGGGACAGAATGGCCATAAACTGGGAGGCTCCCGTGAACACGGAAGGACCAAGAGCCATATCCGACAAGGAGGTGAACCACCAGCTAAGACCCGACCAGCTGCGGGCGTTAGTACGAATAATGAACACCCACGTGGCGATATTCGGGAACAACGGCCGATTACAACACGAAATCTGGATAAAGGATGCGCGCCCCGTATACTGCCACCCAGGTAACCCGTCAGCCCACCGCCGACAGATCATCTTCGACCAGGTCTGAGGCCTACGGCCTCAGGCTGCCCTGAGGCTTGACTAGTGGTGGGACTTTGGGGAATGTTAATCTGTTTGTGTATATGTACTGTGTGTATAAAGTGGGGACTTACGTCAGTAAGCACACGATAGAGACTTGTGTAGTGTTGTTAGGTTGTGAGGACTTATTAGTTAAGCCCACAAGAGACTTGCGTTAGTGAAATAAGAGGGAACCATACTGTGGGTTCCGCAGCCGCGGAAACACTATGGCCTCCTCGGGAAGCCCTCGCGGGCAACCCAACCCAGCTACGAAGGAGGCACTGGGTCTCACCACACCTAAGGTCAGAACTTTCAAGGAGAGAAGGAAAATCCTAACAAGCTTTATCAAGGGCGAATACATCGCTAGAGATGTGTTAGAGGCGATAATTACGTGCCTAACGAACCCCCAGTTCGACTGAGCAAGGTTCACGATGCCCTCAGGTATGAAGAGGACATACAGAAAAATATGGAAGAATATAAGTGGCGTCAAAACAAGTATTGTTGACTCATGGATCCAGGAATTCTTCGATCAAAGAGACCAGCTGGAGAGTTCTGAAGAGGAGGACAAGGTAGTGGAAATTCAGACAGGATCAGAAGGCTCTGAATAAATGTCCTCCTCTGATGAAGATTCGGATTTAAAACAGGCAAAAAGAAGGGTGCAAGAGTTCACGCTTGTTGGGAGGAAAGGTNCTCCTCTGATGAAGATTCGGATTTAAAACAGGCAAAAAGAAGGGTGCAAGAGTTCACGCTTGTTGGGAGGAAAGGTAAACCCCTGCTCAAGAGTTCCAGGATGATCTTCCCAGAGACTCAAGATTGGGAAGTAGTCCCCTAATCGGCTCCGAAGACATCAATAGGAGTAGCAGAGACGGAACCAATGCCTGGCACATCAATCCTTGAAACAGAAGACGTGGAAGTGATCCCCAGGTCTGCACTGAGAAGAAGCGTTGAGGAGGAACCACAGCAGGGAACCTCCAAACAGGAACCAAAACCGAANAGTTCACGCTTGTTGGGAGGAAAGGGAAACCCCTGCTCAAGAGTTCCAGGATGATCTTCCCAGAGACTCAAGATTGGGAAGTAGTCCCCTAATCGGCTCCGAAGACATCAATAGGAGTAGCAGAGACGGAACCAATGCCTGGCACATCAATCCTTGAAACAGAAGACGTGGAAGTGGTCCCCAGGTCTGCACTGAGAAGAAGCGTTGAGGAGGAACCACAGCAGGGAACCTCCAAACAGGAACCAAAACCGAANTCCCCAGGTCTGCACTGAGAAGAAGCGTTGAGGAGGAACCACAGCAGGGAACCTCCAAACAGGAACCAAAACCGAAAAGGAACCTGAGATTCCAGCTGTCTGAAGAAAATGGGAGTGGCTCATTGAAAGCCGAACAGAAGAGCATTTCTAAAATGCACAATGAAACAAAGGAATTGATTTCGTCTGTGATGGAGTGGTTGACAAGTAAGAGCTCGAAAATCAACTCCACACAGGCAAACTGGCTCATCCCCAAACTGTGTCTTATGCAAAGCAACATTGATGGCATATTGATACAAAACAGTAATTTAGTTGGAAGAACGCAACAGGGAGATGCAAGCTTAACGAGGCAAGAGATTCTAATGCCTCCTAAACACGAAGTGCCTGTTATAAGAAGCTATGCGCAGGCTGCAGGCTCAGAAATGAGACCCAAACCTGCAAAGAAGACAGTCCTGGTCTACCCAGAAAATGAAGGCAAAACGAGTTCAGAGACCAGAGAAATGTTGAAAAAGGGGTTCGACCCGAAAGGGGATGGACTACAGATAAGGAACATTAAGGGAATAAGAAGTGGTGGAGTACTCGTGGAGGCAGGGGATGATAAAAACCCTTGAGAGTATAAATAATGCAACTAAGATCAAGTCACTGGGACATAAATTGGAGGCACCTACGAAATGTGACCCAAAGATCGTTGTATATGATGTGCCAAGGACTGAAGATTATGCCGAATTGCCAGAGAGCATATTCAGGCAAAACTTCAGAAATGGAAAGTGTGGAGAGTACACACTGGAAACGTTTAAGAAGGTTGTGACAATTAGTCACAAGACTGGAAAGAGGGAGGCGGACAGGGTCAATGTGNACTGGAAACGTTTAAGAAGGTTGTGACAATTAGTCACAAGACTGGAAAGAGGGAGGCGGACAGGGTCAATGTGGTATTGCAATGCGACCTGATCGTACGAAACGCACTGATTGAAAAGGGCCACATATATGTGGAGTATGAGAGCTGCCGAGTTCGAGATTATATCTCCCTCTCACGCTGCTACAAATATCAGCAATGGGGTCACATTGCTGGCAAATGTAGAGACAAGAAATCTACGTGTTCTAAGTGCTGCAAATCAGGGCACGAATTTGGTAATTGTCCTAAAAAGGAAGACAGGGAGTTCAAGGACTCCTGTGCAAACTGTCTGATAAGGGGTGAGGAACACGATCATAGGGTAGATTCCCGAGAATGCCCAGCATACCAAAGGGCCTCGTCCGCCGAACTCACCAGAATCGATTATGGTGTGTAACACTATCAGATGTGGGCAGTTGAATATGCAGCGGTCAGCAGCAGTGGCTGCAGAGCTGAACAGGATTGTGGCGGAGTTGAAGCTTGGCATTGTTCTATTCCAAGAACCATATGTGCCTTTCGACAAAAATGTCAACGTGAAGAAATTCAAGCAAGCATGGGTAAACGGCGGGAGTAACTATGACTTTACTTTATTTCGTACGTGCAAACCATCAGCAATAGTCTCCCTACGCGGGTAAGGACTAGTAGAGGGAGGAGGGGTCCCTCCGGCTCCCTGCCCAAATGTCGGGCAGGGTGTTCTGACGCCGAGTCCGCATACCATGTGGTGCAGCAATGTCCGCGTACCCATGATACGCGAGTTTCTCGGCACGACCATCTTGTGGGGGTGGTTGCCGAACATCTTGCAGGAAAAGGATTCCAGATTCGTCGCGAACCACGATATAAGACGTCTGAAGGGTTACGTAAACCAGACCTGGTTGCCTTTAAACCAGGACAGGAAGAAGCGTATGTCCTGGATGCGCAGGTCGTACAATGCCGGGGACTCAAGTGGTCTTTCGATAAGAAGTATAGCCGGTATGGGGATAATCATGACTTGATTGATGCTGTGAAGAAGGAATTTGGGGTGGCTGGGGTGACCGTACTCCCTCTCACAATTTCGTGGAAGGGAGTCTGGTTCCCCCAGTCACTTGAGTCCCTTAGAAAGCTGGGTGTAAGTATGGCCCTTTTGCGATCCATTCCCACCCAGACATTGTTTGGCACGCTTATGTGCTGGAGGCAGTTCTGCCGGTCTACAAAACAAGTGGCTCGTCACACTTAGTCGCCGTGTTCCTCTTTGTAGGACATTTGTTTCTGTTTGTAGTTTTCCCATTGGTAGGTACGGGTGTATCGCCTTGCCCGGTAGTTTTGTCCATGTTGTGTATTGAAGTGTATTTTGTGTTGGTTTTTCATGTGTTTGTCTGGTGGGCCTTGTGATTGCCAGCTAGTCGTAGTTTCCAACAAGAGGGACGTACTTAACCTCCTCACTCTGGATCGAGGGTGTGGGTGGCAGCCACATCCTGGGTCCGGGGTGGGCGAGAGATAGATAGCAGCGTAAAAGTAGGGGGGGACTGTGACAACTCCTATGCGAGGGAGTACCCCCCTGAAATAGGCTTGCTCATGTCGTTGTTGGTAGGTGATCCTTTCGGAGTCGTTACTTCCTCTTCCTGCCGCAACATGAAGAGAGTTCTGGGTATTCTTTCTCCTGTACCTGTACTCCTTTGATCGCCTCTCCCACTGGCTGACATTCGCATGGCCTCGGACCTTTATTTATCTTTCATTATCTTTATCCTTTATAATTATCCACATATCTGGCAATCATAAGGTTTTGTTTTCAACATCCTGTATTTATTGGTGTCTACCATTTGGCGAGAATATTCCATAAAATAGAGCGTTGTGGCGTCTCGTGTCCTAGCGATAGGGCATAGGCTACCGGTCCAATATGGTGGAATGGGCCGAGGTATGGGGCCACCGTCGGTTCTGGTCTATTCATGGCCAGGGTGTGTGGTCCTGTCAGGAAAATTACCCATGTCCTGAGTGTGGGCCTCTGCCTATATCACTCATGGACAAAATGGGGGAGGTATTACCAACTGGAGGTAGATGTGGAATTCACTGCCCCCTTTTGGATACGGTGTAGTCCTTCGGCGGAGGACGAGCAGGCCCTGGGTGGGGTTTGTACGGGCGTTTGTGCCTTCCGGCAGCCCGTCCCACTCAGAGTTGTCCTAGGCATGATGGTAAACTGTCGAACTGATATTAGCGCTGGGTGCCTGTGGGTGTTGTTCGCCGCTGGTACTGATGTCGATGTTTGTCCAGCCTCAGCCATGGTGAGAGGTGTAAGGAGTAGCCTGGTGCATCTTCGGACTGCCAGTTGGCGAGCCTCACCCCCAGGATTAAAAGGCCGCCGGCCTCAGGGTGGGGAGGCAACTGGGGGGTCCTTGGTCGGCCGGGGGGGTAATGCCCCTCCGACCGGCTTACGGACCTCAGCCCGGCTGGGACGGGGCGAAGCCGGCCGGAATAGCCTTAAGGAAGTTATCGTCCCGGTGTAAGGTGACAACGCCCGGTGATGTATACCCTCGTGTCATTTCCTCTAACCTGGGGCAAACTGCCCAGTAGGGGTGACCGGCTGTTGTGGAAGTGTGCATCAGCCGGGAGCCCTGTGTTCTGCCCAGTGCTCTCCGAATATCAATGTGAAGAAATTCAAGCGAGCACGGGTTTAACGGCGGGCACAACTATGACTCTCTTAAGGTAGAGCTGGTTGTTCTGACGCGGAGACCGCGTATCATGTGGTGCAACAATGTCCACGCACACATGATACGCGTGTCTCCCGCCATAACCACATTGTAGATGCGCTCGCTGAAAAACTAGAGGGAGGGGGCTTCCGTGTGGTCAAGGAGCCGAGATATCAAACATCCGATGGTCTTAGGAAACCAGACCTTGTCGTAGGGAAACCTGGGAAGGATCGCGCATATATTCTGGATGCGCAGATTGTACAAAACAAGGGCATGCGGTGGTCCTTCGAGAAGAAGACAGGTCGTTATAGTGACAACATTGATGTGGTTAATGCGGTCAGGAAGGAGTTTGGAGTATTTGATGTGACGACTTTTCCAGTCACCATCTCCTGGAAAGGAATCTGGTTTCCAAAATCCTTGGAAGCTATGAGAGAACTGATCAGAAGCGAATCCTTTTTGAGATCCCTACCTAAAAGAGCCTTATTCGGGTCATTGATGTGTTGGCGGCGGTTCAACCGATCAACCAAGCTCGTTCATCACAATTAGTATCTCCGTTGTCTTCGGACACTTTTTGTTCGGTTTTCTTTCATTTATCCATTGGTTAGGAAAGGTGGATTACCTGCCTGGCTTTTTCTCTTAGTCGGTAATCATGTGTGTTCTGTATCTTCCTTTGTTATATATTTTATTGTGTTTGTGTTTTGTCTGGTGGGCCGCACTGCTGCCAGCTGGTGGCTGTTTAACATCTAAAGGGAAGTTGATTTCGTCCCTCAGAGGCCTGAGTGATTGAGTGGCAGTCATGATCTGGGGCCTCTGGGGCGACTGAGTACCAGTTGTGATATATAGGGGGGGGACCATGACATGCTCCTGTGCGTGGGAGTGCCCCCCTGCCGTAGGTGCGCTGTCCTTCTATGTTCTGTAGGTGGTCTGGCGGGAGGTTAGGTCCTTGTGGCGCATCACCTGTAATAAGAAGAGTGGGGAAGCTCTCTTCCTATACCTTGTTCCTTACCACCCCCCTCCACCGGCTGACAGTCGTCTGGCCTTGGACCTATATTTATTACTTTATCCTTTTTCCAATAATTTATCAGGCGCAGTGCGGTTTTGTTTTCTACACCTCATGTATTATCTTTAGCCAATGGTGAGAATTTCAAAAATAGCCAAATGCCTCGTCATCTAATTAGTGATGCGCTGGAATGGATGAAGGCACAGAACATTATTGGACAGTGGTCGGTACTCGAAGAGAGCTCGAGTGATCATCGGCTTATTGCACTTGAAATACAAGGGGGAGATGTTCGTGCATCTGAACAAATTGAGAGAGAAGTCCGATACGTCCATAACATGGCGGACTGGCCCGCATTTGACCGGACCCTGCTGAGAAAACTTCGCTTGCAAGGTGCTAACGAGGGAACCCTGAATGATCGAGTCGAGAGATTAACTCGTATCATACAGGAAACCTGCGAGGAGAACCTAAAGAAGACTTCTAGAGGACTTCCGAACCTCTCCTGGTGGGATGAAGATCTAGAACAAAAAAGGAAAGCCCTCAGGAAAGAAAGAAGAAAACTTCACAAGTTACGAAGTGAAGAGAGGAAAGAATTTTCCAGCATGTACAAGGTTAAGAAGCAGGCTTACTTTGGTAGCGTCCGGAAGAAAGCGAAATTATGGGAGGACTTTGTAACCAAGGTTGGAAACGAAGATCCCTTCGGACTGGTCTATTCGCTTACAATCATAAAGAGAATGAAGTCATGCCGACCGCTACACTTGTTGACCTAGTGACATCCGTTCCGGGAGGTGAGAATGTCGACGAAGAGAACATAGAAGAGTGGCTGGAATGTGACGCAAGTGAGTCGGGGTTTGAACGACTGACTGACATAGAGATAACGAACAAAGCAATGGAAGTGAAAGAGAACGAAGAAGAACAAGATGAAAGTAACGAAGAACAAAATGAAAGTGAAGAAGACGAGGTGCCTGCGCGGATGACACACGAAACTGCTTTGCAGCACGTACACTGATTGCTTCAATATTTAGAGGAACAATACGACGATGCACATCTGGCAGAAAAACTCATGTTAAGGAAAGTACAATTTAGAATAAAGAAAAGGTGTTTCCAAAGCAAGAAGCAAAAACGAATGACTGATTTTTTTTAAAAAGGCGTAACTCAACACTTTTTGTACAGTACTATGTATGGCATTGTTTTTTGATTACTGTTCTTTATGCTAGTGATTTAGACATAGAGCAAAGGTTTCTGCTGTACTGTACATGTATATGTATTTTAAAAACTTATTTTGTTTTTTGTACAATAAAACATAGTTCTTATGTTGAAATTTTTTTTTTCGTGTTTGCACCTCATTTAGTCTTTTTTTGGGTTATCCGCGATATTTGCTATCCCCAGTGCCCTTGCCACCCAATTCCGCGGATAATCGGGGCTGTACTGTATTTTAAAGCGGCGGTGGCAAGTCAATGGAATGTTTTAAATGACAAGAAAGCGATTATTCTTTCAGCATTTTTTTTAGTTATGAAGGCATTCTGCCCTGACAACCCTTTGGTGACACACTGCTCCTGACCTTCGGCGAATAGGATTTCTGCATTTATCTAAAGAATGCTTTGGATTATTGATCTTGTTCTCTCAGCATGACTCGGAGTGTGTTGCAACCTTCCAGATGGTTAAGGCGACCGATATAAGAGTGTGACAGGCCTTCGAACCAAGAGTAGTTTATGACTGATAGAGTGGTTAGAACATTGAGCAACGACTGCAAGCAGCGAACAGTGCGACTGCAAACAGCGAACCGTGCGACTGCAAACAGCGAACCGTGCGACTGGCAGGCTAGGCTAGTGGGCTGGATGCATAAGTGGAAAACTTTACACATTATGGCAACAGACAGACTGGAAGTGTGTTGAGTATGAGTTAATTTACTATAAGGGACATTAATAAGAATTAAAATAGACATTAAATAAAACGCTCACTGAGAAACAAAAACAGTTATAGTGGAGATAGATAAATTATGTAAATAACAGCTGTGTAAATAAATTAAAAACAAATTTAGATATTTTATTTTTATTAATACCTCCATCCCTCACAAACTCAAATACATACCTCTGGTGTTTATATAACACAGGTGTCAGAAGTGGGATGGAAGCAAATATGAATTAATCTGTTGTAAATCAAGTTAGGCAATAGGTTAGCAGTTAGTGATATTAGGGGAAATAAATTAATTGTAATAGGTGTAGATGAAAATAATTAAGACTGTTTTAAACATCTGTCGCGGTGAATGTTAACTAGGAAAATGTATGCAGAACAGAAGCACTGCAGGCATTAATTAAGGGGCTAGGTAACCAGATGGTTAGTGTAAGCGCAAGTGTGAATAGCTTGAAAGAATATTTAAACAACCACGTTAGCAGTAGCAGTGCGAAAGAAAGTATAAATGAAAATGTGGATGGGAAAATTTAAACATTTGCGAATTAGTGAACACAACAATTGACAGAGTAAACAACAGGATGGACAGTATAACTGGAGTAGTGAACAGTGTCGGTGAAAGGATGGACAACACCCAGAATGAAATAAGTGCAATTAAGAAGGAATGGCAACAATTTCTTCAGCAGCGGAGTTAATGTACCACTACACCTGCAGTCGAGTAAAGTGGGGAAGCACTGTAAATCGTAACACAGCAAACTCGGAAGATAAGTCAGCAGCTCTGAGCATTGGTGTCAAGCAACCAGTCGTGAGGAAGGGGGTATCAATTAAGCATGGCCCTTATGATGGCCAGACTTCTTGACGAGAGTAACAACACCAGTTTGAAATAGTCACCACCCTGAATGGCTGGTCAGCCGGACAGCGGGCTTACTACCTCGCGGCTGTACCGAGAGGCCCTGCACTCAGCATACTACAATCTCTACCAGAGCAACATCGACTGGAGTACCCCACACTGTCGTCAGCCTTGGAGCTACGTTTCGGTGACCAATACCTGTGACATGCTCACCATGACCAAATGCGAAGCTGCACACAATGACCAGGGGAGGCACTGCAGGAACTATGGCAAGACATTGTGCAGCTCTCCCACCTATCACTGGAAGGGTACTCCAAGGATGCGCACATCATCATCGTAGTCTGCTTCATCTATGGCATCCCCAACACAGGTATGGCTAGCGGTATGTCTGGCTGCACCCCACAATATGCAGGATGCACTGGTCCAGGCACTAGAGGAGGAGTCGGAAAAACCGGGAGTCTCACCCCGACGTCAGGTACGAGCAGTGACACTGAACTAAGACGACGAAAACAGCATGAAGAAAACACTGAAGGAGTTGCAGATCGCTTCCAGGGTCCGTGCTACAGAGCTTCGCTGCCCCCACCCAGACGGCCTGAATATTGGTCATGTGGACAGAGCCTACTGCCCAAAACAGAAGCAGCAGTGCGAAAAGAGGAAGCGAGAGGCAGGTGAGAATACAGCACATTCGGAAAACTTTGAAACACCGATTTTGGGGGGCGAAGGTCGGTGACTGCTGGAGGTAAGATTCAATTGTTTTTACATATATGGTAGTGAAATTGGATTGGGATACAATACTTGTGGAGGGGAGCCTGAACGATGTTCCTTGCCAGATGGTCGTTGATATTGTGGCGACCATAACAGTAGTAAGACCAGACATCCTTGGGCCTTCCCCTTCAGTAGAAGTAAACAATTAAGAGAGACCGCAGTGTGTGCTCTGTTTGAAAGTTTTAGCGCCAGAAAGTATGCTCCCAAGTAAGCTAAAGCGACATCTCGAGACCAATCACCCTAACATGGTTGAAAAATCACGCTGCAAGATTTACAAAAGCAAAAAAGCATGTTTACTAAACAAGCCTCAGTACCAAGCAATGCACTACTAGCATCTTTCAAGGTGGCATACAGAGTGGCGAAGTGCAAAAAACCTCACAACATCGCAGAAGAGCTCATTCTACCGGCTGCTCTTGACATGGTTAATATTATGGTGGCAGAATCTGCGGGAAAACTATTAGTCGAAGAATCAATCGTATACCTCACGGATCTCAATGATCTATTAACAGAGAAAAAGAAAGGCACGGAATATGGTCTGCAACTTGATGAGGCTACTGACAGTAACAAAGATGTACACCTTATTTGTTATGTAAGCTTTCTAGATGATAATATTATCGTTTAAGACCTTCTGTTCTGCAAAAGCATCATTGGAAGCGCAAAGTCTCAAGACTTGTTTGAGATGCTTAACAAGTTTATAACAGAAAAATATTTGGATTGGGAAAAGTGCATCGGCGTATGTAGTAATGGTGCTCGATCAATGTCTGGTCTCTATAGAGGATTACAAGCGCTTATTCGCAGCAAAGAACCGCATGCTATGTGGACCCATTGCATCATCCATAGGGAAGTGCTTGCGTCAATGTCGATAAGTTCTGAATTGAACCTGGTATAAGAACATGTCGTAGACTTAGTAAACTACATAAAAACTATGCCACTGAAAGCCAGATTTTTCAAAAAACTATGCATGCACATAGGAGCTAAACACACGACCCTGCTATGCTACTGCAGTTCCTGATGGCTTTCACGTGTCGTCTTATCCCTTGCATTCGAGTTACAGCACGAAATTCTCACTTTTATTCAAGAGGAATGTCATGCAAACTCCAGGTACTTTGCCGAACCAGACTTTTTGCTGAAACTGGCATATTTGTACGATACATTTGACAAACTGAATGCCTTGAATATGTCTCTGCAAGGCAATAACATACACATTTTGAAACTTTTGGAGAAGGTTGCAGCGTTTAGAAAAAAACTGCAGTTGTGGATAAGAAAAATCAATGAGGATAGCAGTCAAAATTGTTTCCCTGAATTACACAAATACGTGACCTCTAATAATGTCGTTGTTTCACAAAACTTGCTGTCCCTTTTCACGGAACACCTTTCAAATCTCACCGATTGGTTTGTAAAGTACTTTGGGGAAGATAATATCGAGAAATTTGCATGGATTCAAGATCTATTCTATGCTCAAGTTCCACCACAATTCACTTTGCAAGAAGAAGAGTGTTTAATTGAACTCTCTTGCGACAACAGCCTGAAAAGAAAACTCGCTTGTTCCGATTTAGTTGAGTTTTGAATATTGATCAAAAATGAATATCCAACTTTAAGTTCAAAAGCTGTAAAGATCCTCATTCCCTTTGCAACGTCCTATTTATGCGAAGCCAGATTTTCAGTTGTAGCTCTAATAAAGAGCAAATATCGCTCAATAATCAATGTGGAGCAAGAAATGAGAGTAGCAGTATCAAACCTTATTCCGCAATTCGAAGAAACTTGTGGATATCAGCAAGCTCACCCGTCACATTGACTAACTTGCCAATGAAGGTTCTCACCATTTGTTACTGTATTTTAATATTTTTCTGTCAATTTTAATATATTCTTGTGTGTTAACTGTAATAAATACATGATCCTCACATGCAAACCTTACATTGTGAGGTTTAACTAAAGTTTAGTTTTGGTTACTAAACAGTTGTTTTCATTTCTGTGCCTGATTAACGAGGTTGTACACATATTTTGAGTAGGGCGCCGGGACAATGCCCAGGCAAATTAGCCCAAAAAAGGCCGTAGCTGCAAATAAATCCACCAAAGCTGGAAACTTTTTAAATCAACGTTAGGCATCCCAAATAAGAGTTCCTAGCATTTGCGACGGATTCTAAGCGCAGCATAACTTTTGGGGGCCAAAAAACCGCAATCTTTTGGCACTAGTTTCACTATTGTGCTCATAACTGGGAAACGACGCATCCTACAGAAAAGTTCACCATTACCAAAATTAAAGAGCATGAAATGGCACGTCGAATAACCTATTTAAAAGTTGAAATCGGTTCAGCCATTCAGCCGCTGTCGATCCAAAATTTGGCAATTTTTTCCAATTTGCCTAAAAAGTTTGTTGTACTCACGTTTCAACCTCTGTAACCAACAAACAGCTTCTTCAAATGAAAATTTTGAGTAATGGAGGTTGTAGAGCATCAAATTCTGTATGAACGGAGGTCTCCATTGTGAAATTCGCTCATTATGATGTAGAGCTAAAAATAATAAACCCGTAAAGTAGTCGTAGCGCTCAATGCTCACTAAGACTGTTATTGTGACGTCAAATGGCTTGTTCACTTGAGTTTTTCACTCTGGTCCCTCTGTGGTTCCGAGTTGTGTAAAGTGAAGAGGGTCTCGTCGGTAGTCCTTGGGCCAGGGTCTTTGGCTTCCAGGTGTCCCGTTATGTGGAATTGGGAGGGTAAAGCGGGCGCCTGGCGCCTCTCTCTCTCTCTCTCTCTCCCTACCCAGGCCAGCTCAGTCGTCGAGCCCTTCCTGTCTCCTCTTTAGTTTATCGTCGACTTCGGTTCATAGCGTATCTATGTTTGAATTCAAATAGTGAATTTAGTTCGTTTTTCTGTTTACAGTGTTCTACAGTGTGTGGAGATCGTGAATTCGTGCACTACCTACTTATGAGTGACTCATAGGGAGCTCCCTTGGATATTAAGGGCACCACTTGCTTCATATGTGGTTATGGTTTTTGGAGAGGATGGGGATACTGCTACTATAGGGGTAAGGGCAATACAAACCTTTATTGTGGCCAGTAAGAGGAGAAAGGATAACCACCATAAGTGGTTGGAGAAGCAAACGTCAGTCATTGTTCATGAAAAGTGTCGAAAAGGAACTTACACCAACGAGTCGAGTATTTTGAAAGCTGAAAGAGAAGGAAATAACCCAACCCGTACGACAAGTCGTGATGTGAAAGTGTTTGACTTCAAGAAGCTGTGCATTTATTGTGAGGAGGATGCTTTTGAATTGTTTGAAGCCCAACAAAACAAGAAACGAAAAGACAAACGAGATAGGGTGCTTTGGATTCGATACGAAGTATAAGAGCTGCTGCTGAAGCAAGAGGTGGCGAAGTGGGTGAGGGTATTTTACGGAGGCTTGCCACTGAAACAGATCTGATAGCAGCTGAAGGCAGGTACCACGACTCATGTCGTCTGAAATTTCGTAATTATCTCGAAATATCTAACCCTGTTGGCCATCCTGAAACTGCTGAAATGAAGGACTGTATCGACTTCATTGCCAATTACATGGAAGAGAATGAGGACTTATACCAATTCTCACTGGACGACATACTCCAATCTTACCCAGGCACCATTCCCAAAAGAAAGGATCATCTCATAAAAAGGCTGTGTGCAAGATTCCAAGATTAAATAATGGTGATACCTGGTATTAATCGATTCAGGCAAACAATATGCTTTCGGAACACTGGCCATACCATCCTCAGCAACACATGGTACGAGTCCAGGAAAACTAATGTGGATGATGAACCCCTGCAGGTTGTAAAAGCAGCTGCGGAAATCATTCGTGAGGACATCAGGACGAAAGTATATTCATTGGACAAGTATCCCTCTCCTGACTTGTTTTTGAATAGTGTAAACGGCGACATCCCAGGTTCGTTGCAGTTATTGCTGAATACCATTACAAGATCTTCAGGGACAAAAGGATAATGGGGAGGTGGGAACTATTAAAAAAGTCCAAGCCCTCGCATACTCCTTGATATCAGCCACCCGACCAAGATCTTTCACTTCCCCGATCCTACTTGGGGTTGGAACACTCCTGTATAGGAAGTATGGATCGAGGCATCTTGTATACGTGCTTTCTGCTATGTGTTTCAGTAGTTTGTATGGGGAAGTGAGGAAATTCGAAGTTTCAACTCTTCAGCAGCCTTTGGAAATTGTGGCTACAGACTCATTCACACAGTTCATATTTGACAACGCAGACATAAGCATGGACACAATCAATGGGCGTGACACCTTTCATGCAATGTGAGGTATTCAGTGTTTTACTCCCAAACAGTCACTGGTCCCCAGAACCCCCATCGCCAAGGTTAAGACAATACCGAAAGCAACCTCCCCGAGAGAGTACGGCTGCATTCCTCTGGAGCACTTTGACAAACCTAGCCACTGTGGCCATTGAGCCTATTGATGGAGGATTCGGGAAAGAAGTACTGCCAAGGTCCGCAGATCTGCTGTGGATATACGGGAAATGGATCAATGTCGTCGAGTTACCAGGGTGGAATGGGTTTATGGAGACAGTGACATCTGACGAGGCTTACCAGACTTCACGTATATTATGCCTTCCGTTCATTAGAGCCCCTCCATCGGACATCGACACAGTATATACAGCCCTCAAAACAACTGCTAGAAAATGTCAGGAACGACAAAAAATCTGTTTTGTGACTTTCGATCATCCTTTAAAATCCTTGCTTCATGTGAAGCAGATAGTGAGCTGAGCTGTGTTGTAGCCAGGCTTGGAGGATTCCATCTTTTGATGTAGTACATGGGTGCAATTGCCTTTATAATGGATGGGAGCGGCCTACAAGATTTATTTAATGTCTGCTTTGCATTGGCATCTACTAAAACAATGTCAGGTCACTATTAGTCAAGGGCTGTCAGAGGGCATATATTGGCTCAGCTTGCTTTTGGGGAAATAATTCTGTCGGCAATGACATTCTCCGAACAAGATGAAACAGCACTGTCTTCTCTTCTCACGAAATACGGGACTGATGAGTTAGAGATTAATGATTCTCAAGTGAATGAACTTATGCGAAAATTTCAACAACTGAAAGACTTAGAGGGCAAAAGCCCAACTGCTAAACTTTGGGTGCAGTACTTTCGCATGGTCTCCATACTGAAACAGTTTATAAAAGCCGAAAGGAGTGGTAATTGGAGTTTGCATCTTACATCAACAATGAACATGATATCTTACTTCCATATAAGTTGCCCTTTAATTACGCGAAAGCAAGCCAACTGTATTTACAGGACATGAAGGCACTAGACAAAAGACTCACTCAGGCTGAATATGAACAATTTGTGACTAAACGTTTTTTTACCATAAGGACACAAAAACACTGGTCAGGTGTGTGGTCGGATATGACCATTGAACAAGTAATAATGAGAGCTGTATCATCTTGTGGCGGTTTATCACGAGGGCGTGAGACCACTGATATAACCCTGGCAAGATGGGTTGCTGGAATGCCAACTGCAGTTGATGTTACACATCACATTGAAGAGTTCTGTGGAGTATCATTTACCTCATCTGACCAACACGTTGACACCATAAACACTCTAATGGAGACAACATTGATGTGGAAAAGTTCACTAAATGGTTTGATTCCCATGACCTATTTCCTCTCGGACAATCCATCATATGCATAAGTACTGGGTTCTTGGGAGGTAATAGCATAAGACTGCCACGATGCCTACGAAAAGGGAAAAAAGAGCATAGCCCTAACTGAAGAAAAGAACTTCAAAGATGTGAAGTTCCTGAGGAAAAACCGAGTAGTACCCTTACAAGCTGTAAAGTGTACTGTCAAGATGAATGGTGATCCCGTCCCTGTCAGCACTGATACGATTTTCCGCAGAATTCCTTTTCAAATTAAATCTCCTCAACAGCTTTTATGAGTTGGCCCCATTCCCACTAACACTTTTCGATAAAGATGGAACAATGCGGAAGGCGCAGAAATCGGATTTGTACAATATATTCAACCCCGTTAATATTGACATCCCTAGCAATGCAGACTTCGTTGTTGATGGTGGATTCCTTTTACATAGAGTTGTCTGGAACTGTGGTGAGCAGTTTAATGCAAGCATCGAAAAGTACGTCAAGTATGTCAAAACCCACTTTAGGTCAAATTGTATGGTCATTTTTGATGGATACCCTGAGGATGCTGCTGATAAAAGTATCAAATCTGCCGAACGAGCCCGAAGAGCCCGGGCCATGTCCTATTTGACGAGACAATGACAGCGACAATGCCAAAAGAGCGTTTCCTGTTGAACAACTTCAATAAGAACAGTCTTATCTCAATGTTGACAGATAAATTGACAGCAGAAGGGTGTCAAGTCAAGCAGTCAACTGAGGATGCAGACACTTTGATCGTCAACACAGCAGTGGAAAAATCTAGGGAGGGAGGCATGGTGTTCATTGTCGGAGAGGACACAGACCTATTGGTCTTGCTCACTAACCATGCGGCAGTTCGTAATGAGGAAATAGAACCCATCACCAACATCTATCTGCAGAAACCTGGGAAAGGGAACCAGGATACGTTGATTTACTCTCCCAACGACTGCAAGCTCTCTGATAAAGCAAAACTACATCTGCTGTTTCTTCATTCGTTCAGTGGTTGTGATACCATGTCAGCTTTTTTCCGGAATGGCAAAATCAAATACATCAACGTGTTCAATAAGAATTCAAGCCTTCATGACATAGCCTCATTGTTTACCAACTCTAACGCCACCCATGATCAGATTGCAGAGGCTGGTAAAAAGTTCATTTTGGCATTTTACGGCGGCAGCAGCAAATCCTTGAATGAACTTCGCTTCAAACTATTTCAGAAGGCATTGTCGAAGAACAATTTCAATTTGGCATGTTTGCCTCCGACACAAGCGGCTGCTTACCAGCACTACTTACGAGTTTACGTCCAGATGCAAATATAGAGGGGTAACAACAGCGTAAACCCGTTGAAATGGGGATGGATGACAGCAAACAGTGGTTTCATCCCCATTCCAACTGCTCAACCACACCAGCTCCCGACGAACTCCTGACCACCATATCCTGTACCTGTACGAAAGGATGCCAGGCAGCTTGCTCCTTCCGGAAAGCTGGGCTGAAATGCTCGGCTGTTTGTGCCAACTGCAAGGGGTATGCTTGCTTCAACTCCTTGCAGGAAGAAGAGCTTAACGTAGACCCCACCCAATACGACGAGATTGACATGATGGAGGAAGAGCAAGACCTCAACCCATTACCCAAAGGTGATGATGTGGAAGAAGGAAGTGANGATTGACATGATGGAGGAAGAGCAAGACCTCAACCCATTACCCAAAGGTGATGATGTGGAAGAAGGAAGTGAACCTGGGCCGGGGCCATCATTCCCCAAGCGGCATCGAAAATTGCAAACTTAAACATTGCACCAATACCCTCAGCTAAAAAACTGAATCGATTGATCANCCCCAAGCGGCATCGAAAATTGCAAACTTAAACATTGCACCAATACCCTCAGCTAAAAAACTGAATCGATTGATCAATATTCTTGTAATTATTAATTACTGAAATTTTAAATACGTATAATTTGTAAATAAACTTTTCATTTAATATGAGTTTTTCTTTTTTGATCCATTTCTTACCATTAAATAAATGTTATTGCATAGTGTGTGTGTGTGTGTGTGTATATATATATATATATATATATATATATATATATATATGTGTGTGTGTGTGTGTGTGTGTATATATACATATATATATATGCATGTGTGTGTATTTATGTATTTTCTGACAAGGTAATATGAAATTCCGATTAGCAGTCAACATGAATTGGTATTTATTTTATTGGTGGATAGCACAATAACGACTACTTTCCGGGTTTTTTATTTTTAGCTTTACATCAGAATGAGCGAATTTCACAATGGAGACCTCCGTTCATACAGAATTTGATGCTCTACAACCTCCATTACTCAAAATTTTCATTTGAAGAAGCTGTTTGTTGGTTACAGAGGTTGAAACTCTAGTACAACAAACTTTTTAGGCAAATTGGAAAAAATTGCCAAATTTTGACGATCAACAGCGGTTGAACAGATTTCAACTTTTAAATAGGTTATTCGACGCGCAATTTCATGCTCTTTAATTTTGGTAATGGTGAATTTTTCTGTAGGATGTGTCGTTTCCGAGTTATAAGCACAAGTGCCAAAGAATCGTGGTTTTTTGGCCCCCAAAAGTTATGCGGCGCTCAGAATCCGTCGCAAATGCTAGGAACTCTTATTTGGGATGCCTAACGTCGATTTAAAAAGTTTCCAGCTTTGGTGGAATTATTCTCAGCTAAAAGGTTAATTTGCCTCGGCTATAGCATAGTTTGATGTTTACACAGCAGAAATAGAGAATGAATGTCTTTTGGCACTTTATGTACTAAATAGGCTAGGGTGTTGTATTGATACTCTACGTGGTGTGCGAAGGGTAGGCAGTACAGAGTTGGTGGTGTGAACACGGCATGATTTGTCCTCCCCAATTAGCCGCACAGTAAGTGTGGTCAATCCACTGTGCTGCCCGCTTCTAGTGAAATTGTCACTATAGGCACATGTCAAGGAAAGTTTGTCAGATGTTTGGGTCTAATTGAGCCAGCAGATAAGATTAACGTCCTGCCAGGTAAAGTCGTTGTAGCAAGAACTTTAGTATCTTTTAATTCTAACAGATTTCAGCTAGAAAGATAAATTTGTCCAACAGTGCCATTCGTCTTGAGGAGAGGGGCATGACAGGTGTTGGCAAGCATGTCACACAGGCTGAACAGAAGATTCTACAGTATAACAAATAGAATGTAATTTACCAGTAGTACTGGAGGAACTGCTAGTAAGAACAAAGCAAAATATTAACTGGCGACAGGTGAAGACTGTCTCTGAATTACTGCAAAGAAATAGGGATGTCTGCTAATGTGGACCAAATGACCTCACATCACATTGACAAGAGATACCACGCCCATAAAGCAGCCACCAAGATGACTGCCACTAGCTTCACATAAGACAGTTGGGGGAATTCTGAAGGACATGAAGGATCTGGATATGATAGAACCATCAGTTAGTTCATGGTCATCTGCAATAATAGTTATTTTTAAAAAGAAAGATGGCTCACTAAGGTTTTGTGGAGATTATCGCCAGCTTAATAATGTGACAAAGAAAGACTCTTATCAGCTTCCAAGGATAGAGGACACAAACAGCCTAGTTGGTTAACAATGGTTTTCTATTTTGGACATAAAGAGTGTGTACTGACAGTGCGAGGTGGCTCCAGAGGACCAAGAGAAGACTGCATTTTGTATCAAAGGGAGAAGAAACCTTGCAGTACTAAGTAATGGCTTTTGGGCTATGTAATACCCATCACCTTCGAATGCCTCATGAAAAAGGCCTGGCTTTAGATATCTGTCATGTTTACCTAGAAGACGTCACAGGAAGGGCGTTTGAAGAGCACCTTTCTCGGTTACTTTGTACACTGAACAGCCAAAAAAACTGGTGCACCTGCCTAATATCGTGTAGGGCCCCCGTGAGCACGCAGAAGTGCCGCAATACATGGCATGGACACTACTAATGTCTGAAGGTATGCAGGAGGCACTGAAACCTGCACCAATTTGAGAAAAGGTTCCACATCTGTCACGTATAATGATTCTCGTCGTTTGTCCCGTTCATTCACGATCTTTTTTCCGGCTGCAGCGATGTCGAAGATTTTATGTTTTACCAGATTCCTGATATTCACGGTACACTCGTAAAATAGTCGTACGCGAAAATCCAAATTTTATTACTACCTCTGAGATGCTATGTCCCATCTCTCATGCGCCGACTATAACACCACGTTCAAACTCACTTAAATCTTAATTACTTGCCATTGTAGCAGCAGTAACCGATCTAGCAACTTTGCCAGACGCTTTTTGTCTTATATAGGCGCTTCCGACCGCATCGCGTTACTCTGATTGGTTCCATACCTCTGTTATTTGCATATGCATGCCTATACCAGTTTTTTTGACTCTTCAGTGTATTTCAGAAAGTGGCCACAGCCAACTTGAAACTAGTTCTTAAGAAGTGCCACCTATTCCAAAAGAATATAAATTTCTTGGGGCATGTAGTGTCGGCCCATGAAATCGAAACGGACCCAGAGAAGACCAAAGCAATAAGAAATTGGCCGATGCCAACTGACTAAACTTAAATGCGGAGTTTTCTGGGATTGTGTTGCTATTACCATCTATTTGTACTCGTACATGGGTTCGCCACGATCACCTAGCCACTTCATGAACTGACCGAGGCAAAAAGGAGATTTCATTGGACCACTCAAGTGTGAAAATGCTTTTGGTAAACTACAGAGGATCCTGATATCTCCAGCAGTGCTGGGTTTCTCGAAAAGTGACGGTGTATTCATTTTGGACACTGATGCTAGTAATGTAGGCATTGGAGCTGTGTTATCTCAGGTTCAAGATGAGAAAGAAAGACCACTAAAATACTTCAGTAAGGTACTGCATAAACCTGAGAGAAATTACTGTGTTACATGTAAGGAGCTTCTGGCCATGGTGAAGGCAATTTCACAATTTCACCCCTACCTTTATGGCAAGACATTTTATTCTAAAAACTGACTATGCTTCATTACACTGGCTAGTGAATTTCAAGAACCCCGAAGGTCAAATAGCTTGTGGATACAGCATCTTCAATAATATGACTTTTGAAATACAGCACAGATCTGGACGCCTTCAAGGCAATACAGATGTACAGTATAGGAGGCAATGCAAGCCATTTTGTCGTCATTGCGAATTCTAGGAAGAAAAGAGTGGTGAATTGCTGAAGATGAGGAGGACAAGATAATCAAGGTTCTTTAGCTTGTGATGAGACACCTACCTGAAGTGATGAGATTAATAGGAAAGATCAGCTGAATGATCCCACTTTGCAGCCATTACTAAAATGGAAAGAAGCTGACTGTCGGCCAAAATTGGAAGAGATATCTAACCTGAGCGCAGCAGTCAAAGAATACTGGGCACAATGGAATTTACTGAAGAATGGTGTGCTTTACAGAAACTAGGAAAACAATTAAGAAAAACACAAATGTTTACAGTTGGTCCTTCCAGAACGCAGGGTTCCAGAAGTCTTAAAGAAACTGCACAATGTGGCAGCCAGTGGACACTTTGGTGTTAAGACCCTTGACAGAGTTAGACTGAGATTATACTGGCTTCATTGTCGGGAGGATGATGAGAAGTGGTGCAGATTGTGCGACACCTGCACTGCGAGGAAGGGCCCAAGAACTAGGGGACAAGGTAACCTCCAAAAATACAATGTTAGAGCCCCATTCGAGGAGATGGCAGTGGATATTCTGGGACCCTTGCCTCACAGAGAGAGAGGTAATTGGTATCTCCCGGTAACCGAAGTTTACTTTACTAGGGACCCTTGCCTCACAGAGAGAGAGGTAATTGGTATCTCCCGGTAACCAAAGTTTACTTTACTAAGTGGCCCAAGNGGGACCCTTGCCTCACAGAGAGAGAGGTAATTGGTATCTCCCGGTAACCAAAGTTTACTTTACTAAGTGGCCCAAGGTCATTCCCCTTCCAAACCAAGAAGCATGTCCTGTGGCCGATGCACTCAGGGCATGTCTTCTCGAGGTTTGGTGTGCCACTAGAACTCCATTCTGATCACAGAAGAAACTTTGAAACTGTGGTGTTCCAGGAGGTAAAGATTCTGGGGATGAAAAAGACTAGGACTACAGCCTTACACCCTGTCGGATGGAATAGTCAAGAGGCTTAACAGCACTCTTTGAGCAATACCTGTTGATCTTTGTGGCAGACAACCAAAATGACTGGGATTCAAACGTGCAATTGTTTCTTCTTGTTTACCACTCAGCTATTCACAAGTGTAATACCATCAAGGAGACTGTTTGGAAGAGAGCTACACCTTCCCAGTAACCTGCTGTTTGGCCAACTGACAGAAGAGGAAGCTGCAGCTCCTGATTATGCCAGTAAATTATTTAACAGACTGGATGACATTCATGATTTTGCTCGACACAGCACCTCAGAATAAATAGTGACGTGATAGGAGAATATCGGGCGAGGTATTTCAAGGACAACTGGTGTGGTTGGACAACCCACAGAAGAGAAAAGAGTACTACCCGAAGCTAAAGAAATGTTGGGAAGGCCCCTACAGGATTCTGAATAAGATCAATGATGTAGTCTTTCCGATTCGTCATCAAGGCTCTCGGGCGAAGTCGAAGGTTGTCCACATCGACAGACTGGCACTTTACGAAGATCCTGATGTTGCAGTCTGTTCGGGACAGACAGACTTCAGGAGAGGGCAGTGTTATGCGCTCGCTGCTTCGCATCTCACGTCAACGAGTGGAAGGACAAAGTAGTTATGATAGCGCTGGCAAGTCAATGGAATAATCTGAATGACAAGCGAGCGAAAATCATACCAGCATTTTCAGTCCCCCACGTGGGGTCTAGGTGGACTCCAGAGGCACTATTTTTCTTCTGCGCATGCGCCGTCTTGCAGCAGAGCCTCGCGACCTTCCTTCTCAGTTATGCTCCAGAGGTTGGCAAGAGCGCGCGCGTCTGTCTCTGAGGAAAGTTTGTCCTTTTTTACTCAGGTTGTTTTTGAAAAATGTGTTTGGGGTCCGAAGCGGACCCCACATGGTGGTTTGTGTAACACAAAAGTGGCATATTGGGAATCTTTTCCTTCTTCGATTTCCCATCGTTTCAACTTCGTAAAAGTGGGGATAGAACTAGGCATGATAAACATTACAAATAATTTTCACCTTTTTCTGTTTCTACCTATTCCTTTATGTTGACAAATATGAAGAACATTTTATTCTGATTACAGGATCCTTAGCCAAAGATGTCAGATCTTTGGGGAGGTGCTCGTTTCATCACTGATGAGCAGGTTAGACTGGAGTTGGAGAGGAAAGATGCAGAAGGGCAATTAGTGACTGTGATGCTGAACAAGAAGTAGACAGTGAAGATGATGATGCAACTTTGTCGAACGATGTTATGAATGACGAGTTTTTGCTTGATGATGAAGATAAGGAAGAATATGGGGATCCCTTGCAACTTCAGTCTCAGCCAGATTCGAACTCTGAAGATGAAGATAGACACTTTGTTTTGGGGAAGGATGAAGAGACCATTTCGACATCAACTGTGAGAAAAGGGACTAGCAGGACTCCACAAAGAAACATTGTTACTCATCTTCCGGGTGCAAGAGGGGATGCCTAAACATGTGAAACTGCGCTCTCCTCCTTTGAATTATTTATGAGTGAAAATATTATTCAGAAGATTGTATACAGACTAATGAAGAAATCAGAAGAAGACAGACTGAAGCCCCGAGTTCATAGAGGTATGCTGGACCCACTGATGACGTAGAGCTGAAAGCACTTCTTGGCTTCTTCCTTCTCTGTGGAGCTACGAAGAACTCCGATTTGAACCTCAGTGATCTTTTTTCCCATAAATTCGGCCTTCCGNCTTCCTTCTCTGTGGAGCTACGAAGAACTCCGATTTGAACCTCAGTGATCTTTTTTCCCATAAATTCGGCCTTCCAATTTGAACGTCAGTGATGTTCAAAAACCGATTGGAATTCATTACTGCACATTTGAGGTTGGATTCAAAAGAAACGCACCCAGAGGAGAAGAACTGATACATCTGCGCCCTTTCGTTAAATGTGGAAATTTTCAATGTGAATTGTGATGAGTACTACTACACCCCTTCTGAGTATGTGACNGCGCCCTTTCGTTAAATGTGGAAATTTTCAATGTGAATTGTGATGAGTACTACTACACCCCTTCTGAGTATGTGACAATTGATGAGACTCTTCTTAGTTTCAGAGGGAGATGCCCCTTCAAAATGTACATCCCGAATAAACCAGATAAATACGGGTTGAAGATTATTTCACTTTGTGATGCTCGCACATTTAACTTTTGTGGTGGAATACCCTACATAGGTAAAAATACTTTGAAGAGGGAAGGTTCCCTTCTTTTACACACAAGCTAAGTCATTCATCTTTGTGAAAAAATCAAAAATGCAAATTGTAATGTTACAGCCGACAATTGGTTTTCTTCATACAATTTGGCAGAGGAGCTGACTAAACGTAAACTCACTTACGTTGGCACCCTGTGAAAGAACAAGAGAGAAATCCCTCCCGAATTGATTACTGTGAAAGGATTACCACTTATGACGTCAAGATTTGTTTATCAGCCTGACTAAATGCTCACGTCCTTTTATGGAAAGAACAAGAACGTAATACTTTTGTCCACGATGCACAATTCAGAAAAACCTGCAACAAGAAAACCTGATGTCATTGACTTCTATAATTTGACAAAAGGAGGAGTTGATTGCATCGACAAAATGTGTCATTCGTACTTAACCAAGAGATACTCTCGTTGTTGGCCCACGAGATATTTTTATGGTACACTTGACATAATTGGAATACACAGCTGTGTTTTGTACTCCTTAGCTCTAAAAAAGTGTACTCAAGCAGATTTTTTGAAAAATGTTGCATACAGCTTGGTTGAACCTCAATTGAAACGTAGCGCTTCTAATGAGAGGATTAGCAAACAATTAAGTTTTGAAATAGGGCTCAGGTTTGATGTTCTTTATGTCAAGTCCAAGTTTATATTTTCGAAGTAAGATTCTCATTTTGTTACTGTCAGTAGCATAATAAGTTAATTCTAGTGTCTGAAAAGGATTGAAGTTTTCATGAAAGTTTCTCTTATTTATTTTTGTGGCAATTTGTTCAAGTTTATGTTTTTGAAGTTTCATGTTCGTTGAATGGGTTGAAAGTTTACAAAACATACGATTTGATTTTTAGTCCAGATACCAGGAAGTTCCAATTTATCTAGTGACATTTCTCAGATTCTTATAAATAAGAAAATTTTGTGATAAGAAAACGATAGTATTGGTGTTTCATTTGTATGTTTCATAAGTTTACCATCTNTATAAATAAGAAAATTTTGTGATAAGAAAACGATAGTATTGGTGTTTCATTTGTATGTTTCATAAGTTTACCATCATCTTGCAATTTTTTGGTATATTGAGGAGATTAAAAAAAGGTTACAAGTGCCAACATGATGCATTAGATGTGAAAAAATAACAACAATTTGTTTTATTTAACAGTTTTAACCGTTATTTTTCCGTGATTCCAGTAGAACATCAATAAAAACGTGATCGGGTCCGTGCGGACCCCACGTGGGGGTCGGTATTATGAGTCTCCACGTGGGGGACTGAGGGTTAAGGCGTTCTGCCGCAATAANTGCGGACCCCACGTGGGGGTCGGTATTATGAGTCTCCACGTGGGGGACTGAGGGTTAAGGCGTTCTGCCGCAATAACACTTTGGCGGCTAACCGTTCCTGAACTTCTGCAGATAGGATTTTTGCGTTTATCTACAGAATGATCTGGATTATTGACCCCGCTCTCTCAGCGTGACTGAGTGAGTTGAACCTTCCAGATGGTCAGGACTACCAATATGAAAGTGTGACAGGCCTTGGAGCTGAGAGCTGTTGAGTGAGTGAGTGTTGGCTGGAGCATGGAGCGAAGAATGACACGCAATAAGAGCAATGAGCAGCAAGAGAAGTGACCAGCAGGAGGCAAATCAGTAATTGCAAGCATCTGTGAAACGAATGATGTGACTGGCAGGATGGACTAGTGGACGGGATGCGTGAGTGAAAAACTTTACAAATGATGGCAACAGACTGACTGGAAATGTATTAATGATTTGTATGAGTTAATTTACTATAACCAAAGACATTAAGAAGGATGTTAATTAGAATTAAAATAGACAAATATTGCGCTCACTGAGAAATGAAAAGTTTTAGTGGAAATAGATAAATTAATGCTGTAAATAACAGCTTTGTGAAAAGATTAATATCAAATTTAGTTATTTTATTTTTATTAAGACCTCTATCTCTTACGAAATCTTATATGTGATATCAGTTAGAAATATCCCCGATAATTATTTGGATCCGATCTATCACCTTTTTTGTGCAATGGGTGGATTATTGCCGTTTTCCATTCTTCAGGCATTTTCTCAGTATTCCAAATGTCTATGATGTGTTTGTGTANAATGGGTGGATTATTGCCGTTTTCCATTCTTCAGGCATTTTCTCAGTATTCCAAATGTCTATGATGTGTTTGTGTAGGTTATGGAGGGTTTGTTCATTTGCATTCTTCCATATCTCTGCAACCAGTTGATTCTCTCCTGGTGCTTTGTAGTTCTTGAGCGAGCCAATTGCTTTGATCACTTCGTTGAAATCTTGTGGTATAACGTTTTCTAGTGGTGTTTTATTTTTTGGATAAGGGTCAAATTCTAAGTATTCCTCTGGTTCTTCACAGTTGAGCAATTCTTTGAAGTGGTCGGCCAGAATTTTGGCATTTTCTTGATTGCTGTGTGCCATTTTCCCATTTTTATCTTTCATCATAAGTGTGGGTGGAGTATACTTTGATATTGTCTAAATGTTCTGTAGTAATCCCTCGTTTTATGCTGATTGAATGCTTCATCTATTGATTGTACTGTTTCTTTTTGATGGTTTCTTTTAATTCTTCTAATTTCTTTGGCCGTTTGTCTTCTAGCATTGATTAGTTGTTCTCGGGATTCTTCAGTTTTCCTTCGTTGGTCGTTCAACCATACCTTGTGCATTTCTTGAATTGCTTTGTCGCAATCCTCGTTCCACCAGATGTGTTTCTTTCTCCTTCTAATGGGAGCAATTTCCTCAGCTAAGTTTTTCAATTTATTAATTATCATCCGCAGTTTTTTGCTTAAAGATGTTTTGGATCTCTCGAAATACTCTGCATTATTTATTAAATAACTTGGGTCATATTTCCTCCTCCTATTGGATTGGGATGGTTTGAGTTTCTTCTATGGTGTTAACCTGACTTTTATCTTTAAAATATAATGATCCAAATCGATATCTACCCCATGGAGGACTTTGACATTATAAATTTCTTTGTGACAATTTTTATCCACGGCTACATGATCTATCTGAAACTCGTCCAATTTTACATTAAGGGAATTTCCAGGTCATTAGTTTGTGCGGTTGTCTCTTAAATATTGTTGTTTTCCATAATAAGTCCATGATCTACACACAGTTCAATTAATCTTTGACCATTCTTGTTTGTTAATTTAGGAGCTGGCCATTTTCCCACCACTGTGCGATACCTTTTTTTCTTGTCCTATTTTCGAGTTGAAATCTCCAAGCAAAATTTTAATATGTGTATCAGGTATTTTGGATATCACTTGGTCGAGCTATTCCCAAAATTTGTCCATTTCTTCTCTTTCTTGTGTGTTTTTGTAATTTGTTGGGGCGTGGACATTTATCAAAACATCGATTTTATTCTCTACTCCAATAGTTAAAGTTTCCGTTCTCTGGGTGTTCTACGAGAAATCATCGACTGAGTCTATTATACTATTATGGACTAGAAATCCCATTCTGAATTGGGGGATGTTCTTCATTACTCGTTTTCCTGGAGGTCCTTTGTAAAGACGATATCCTCCTGATTCTAGTGGGTCCTGATCCGTATTCCGAAGTTCCTGAAGGGCTGTTGTTAGAATCTTGTGTTGATCCATTACATCTGTTAAATGCTTCAAATTTCCGAGTTTCATCAGCAAGTTTATGTTTAATGTTGCAAAGTACGAAAATTTCCTCGGTTTGTTGAATTTAAGTTTTTTTTTTTGTTAGCTGTGTTGTTGTCTGTTGGGCTTCCAGGCGCTCCGACTCACCATGATCTTTAAGTGACATCCCACCGTATCCAAGTGATGTCTTTTCTTGGATCTTTGATCTATATCCAAGCCGGTGGATTCTTTCATTAGAAGACTCTTCATGTTTGGTTGATTATCTGATCTTGCGATTGAAACATTTCTGACCGAAGCCAGGATTTACAATTCCAGATGTAATCTGGAAAGGTGATTAGTGAAATATGGATTGGTGATTCATGAATTTGTGGAGTGTGTTTGGTCCGCGAGAGCTATTTTATTTCGCTCAAGTCCGCTGGCAAGCCAGTGAGGACCCCCCTATCCGCCACCTGGGACGCGCCACGTGGGAGTATCACCTCTCCCCCTGTTAACAATGCAACAGGTTCGTGGACAAGTTTGGTTAATATTATCAAAAAAATAAAACAAAATCACAACAAAAAGTGAGCTAACTTCAATTTCAGTCACATTTTTCTTCCAATGGGCTCCATTACTGGTCTTTAATCCAGGCGGGCAGATATTTCAAATTATCACAAAACCACCAGGCAAAACCACCGCTAAAATATTGGTACAAGTACCAAATATGCATAAACAGGTCAGTGCATTACATTATACAACAGGTGGTTATATTTGGTTAGGTTGCTTTTACCAAAGATACTATTGTAAAATCATGGTAAACTAAACATCTTGTGATCTAGAGCAGCTACGTGATCGCCAAAATTGCATCATGTCTGAACAAGAGTGATCAATGTTGTTTGATGACCAACTATAGCACTGACTTCCCAGAGTGAATAAGTCTGAGGTTGCGAGTACAAGGTAGTAGCTGTATCTATGTCTTCTAATTTTTTTGTATGTTGTTTACTTCTGGTTGAAGCATTTTCCGGTTTTCTATCAAACATATTGGTAACAATGAGCACGTGTTAATTAATTACGAGTGACAACGTTAAAAAAAATGTTCACCTGCGACGGAAATAAGAAAATTTAAACGTCATAGTTATGATGCACATTTTTAATTAATGGTGGTTCTGCATGCAAAAATGCATAATTGTTGTCCCACAGCCAGGCATTTTTCATTACAGAAGCCAATGTTCGCAGACGGAGACCTTGTGAAAATAAATTGCGTGTTCGCATTCAACAAGGAAAGCATTTTGCAGGCCAAAGAAAGGAAGGTTTAATGAAGTGGAAGAAGTTGTGTTAAGTTTGTGTGGGAGAAGCGTCAGAATGGACTTCCAGTTTCGCGGGAAGCAATTCAAATTAAGGCGATGGAAACTGCAACTGTGAATAACAAGCAACGGGTAGTGCACAAATTTTATGCGGCGGCATCACCTTTCATTCAGACGAAGGACCACAATTGCTCAAAGGTTACCAAAAGACTGAGGAAAAACTTGTGCAATATCAGCAGTATGTTATACAACTTCGCCAGAAGCATTCTTACTTGCTATCCCAGATAGGAAACGCAGACGAGATGCCAGTATACTTTGATATGCCTGCTAGCAAAACAGTAAATGTGAAAGGCAAAAAATACAATTTTAATGAAAACCTCTGAAAACGAGATCCACATCACAGTTATGTTGGCTGTGTTAGCAGACTGGCGGAAACTTCCCCGTTTGTTGTCTTGAAAAAGAACATTTTCCCTAAGCATAAGTTGCCTAGTGGCATTATTTTCAAATGTAATGAAAAAGGGTGGATGACAAGAAAGCAAATGTTAGAATGGCTGCCGATTGTTTGGAACGGGAGACCTGGTGCTCTTCTGAAGCAGCGTGGACAGTTGTTTTTAGATGCCTTCGAGGGTCACTCAGTGTCAAGTCTGCCATACAGGACCTTAATACCAACCTTGTAATCATACCAGGAGGAATGACATCGCAACTCCAAGTATTGGATGTTTGTGTGAACAAGTCTTTTAAAGACCATCTTCGCCACCAGTATCAAGAATGGCTGCTTGCTGGGAACAGCCCACTAACACCAACTGGCGAGCTGAAAAGAACTTCAGAAGCTTTGCTGGGGCACTGGATTAAAATTACTTGGGACAATCTCTCACACGGTAAGTCAACACATTTTATACCGTAACAACTTAGCTTTTGTTGATTTTAAACATGAGTAACTTTCTTCAGAACAGTGGTTTGTTCTCTTCAGAATCCATTGCGCAAGGCTTTAAAAAAATGCTGCCTATCTAATGCACTTCATGGCAGTGAAGACCATCTCTTATGGGAAGATAAAATTGCATCATCAGACTCCGAGGATCATTCTACTGGGGAGTGTGAATCGAGCTATTATTAACTCGCACAGAACACTTTTTTTTTATACTGCATTCTTTTCTTCTTCTTTTACATAAGGTTTGATGACTGGTAAGCTTTTACCTATTTTACTTATATTAAAAATGATTTTCATAAGATATTTGACTTGAGTTTTTTTATCATCATAGCCTGTTATAAGTATTTGTGGCAAAATTGAATTTTTCCAATTAGTGAAGTGTTGCCTTATTTGAGGTCATCTTATATTCGGGTGAATAAAATATATTATAATCCCCTTCTCCCCCCCCCCCACAATATCTAATGATTTGTTAAACATATGTAGTATACCTGAGCCACAAAAAGTTTTATAGTACATAACAAGCTAATTGTATTGCTGCATTTCTCTTAGATTTATGGGATTATGTCGAGGTAGCTAATAAACTATCAAGTTTTTGCAATACATGCTAAGAAAGTTTTCAATAGTGCTTAACAATACATTTCTAATGACATACACAAAATAAAAACCAGTTGGATAGCAACCAAGATAGGACTCCGACGAGAGTAATGGTGACCATCTTGGATTAAGTCACCACGGTCAGATGCCACACTTGTGAGCGTCACCTTAAATATTATTCAAGCGGTGTTTAGTAATAATGAGATGAACCATTCAATTTGTTCCCTTTATTTCATTTGCCACAGCGACCGATTTTTGTACCCTATGCTCCTGGACGAGTTAATTTTGATTATCCAGCTGTCTTCTTCTGTCTATGGTAGCAGGTGCTATAATCCGATTGTATATGTCACAGTAACAAGCGACAGGCTATCGTCTTCATCAGTAGTTTCAGAGGCATTTCATAACTCGTCGTCTTCTGTGCCGTCAATTTCGTTGGATATGCCACACTTCTTGAAACCGCGGGTTAAACTTTCTGGTTTCACCATTCGCCAGGCAGCTAGCATCCATTCAAGAACTTTCCTAATGATGACGGTTTCAACTTCCCACTCTTGTGTGCATTCATGATCAACACCGCACATCCAATCGGAATACAGTTAACGAAATTCACCTTTGAAAGGCTTGTTTACAGAAATTCCAGGAGGTTGGAGAACTGAAGTTGGGCCGCCTGAAATAGTCGCAATGTCAGTATTCAGATCTTTCAACTTTCCTTTCACCCTATCTGAAAAGTGGGCCTTGAAGATGTCCCAAACCAACAAACTCTTGCTTTTAAGAAGAGCCCCGGGTCGGCGATCCCAAACAATGTCGATCCAATGTAGAATCAGTTTCTCTTCCATCCATCCCTTCACTTTTACACTGACAATTACCCCAGGCAGTACTTTTTCCTTTGGCATGCTTTTCCTTTTCAGTACAACATACAGCGGTAATTTTCTTCAGCATATTTTATGACCGAGCTTAAACCTCGCAATGTAAGAAGCACGTAAGAAGCATTCATCATTACACGTTTATTGCCAGTGTATTGCGTAAGCACTGCCGTGAAGCAATTGGAACAGGAACTTGGATAAGCCAATAACAAAGGGGAGGCATTAGCAGTGATGGTTACGGGAGAGGGCTGGAGAAGCAAACTGAAGGGGGCGCTGAGAGAGAACGAGAGAGAGAGAGAGAACGAGAGAGAGAGAGAGAGAGAGAGGAGTGATGTAAGAGCGAGAGATGAGATAACGCTGCTCCGCTATACTTCCCTCTAAACATCTCCGGACAGTTTACAACTACAACTCCGCCTTCCTTAGTTTTTTTGTGTATAGCGCACACTCCCAAAATGTATCACTTTATTTTGGGAAAAAATTTACGCTATACACAAGTAAATACAGTATTCTTTGAAGCACAATGTGAAATGGCTACAGAAGAAAGTTGTAGCTTCAGATCAATCCACGCACAAAACCAACATTAACTTTATGAAATGAAAAAGCCAAAACGCAAAACTTTAAGAAAGACGCCAACTAGCAGCCCACAATCACATTTCTCAGACTACTGCCAGACATGTGCAACTTGAACACAAATTAGTATGGGCAAAAATAGAGAGAACTGAGAGAAAAAGTAGTGTCGCTGGTGACCCATCACTTTCAATGTTCAGAGAACTTACAGAATCAGCTATTTTATCAGTCACTGTACAAAACTGGGAAGATTACTTACTGTAAACATGTAGAAAAATACAACAATATTGGCAAACAGATTGCATTCTTTCGGACATAGTGGACAAAATAATAGTCAATTTAGGAGCAGATAATAGTGATAATGAAGGTGACAACAAGAGTTTTAAATCTAATAGCACTGCTTCTGCATGCGAGGAGTCTAGGTCAGTGGAAGATTTGGCACAGCAACTTCAAAATTGTGCGCAATGTTTTTGCTCTGGAGAGTAGTTTGATGCAACACTGTTACCTCTCCTGGTTATTGCCTGCCGCAGTGTAAATTGTGGAAGCACGTGGGGCGACACTTGCCACCCTCTTCTATATTCCATCCAGGGGCAGAGAACTGGGACCCTTACAGCAGGCGTTACCACATGCAACAAATTAGACTATGTTCAAAGCTACATTTTTCATTCCCAGATAAGCTACGGCCTATCCTTAGACGACTCATTCAATGTGACATAACAGGCTGTCAAAAGATAATGCATAATACCTCCCAGTTCACTTTAAGGCTCACTTCCACTGAGGAATATGAATGTTTTAATGTCTTCTGTACAGTCGCACGGCCCTGTGCAATAGTTGTGGTTCACGTTGTCATTTACAGTAAATTAATACAAAAACATGTTGATGATCATGGTTACAAACGTAGAGGAGGAATTCAAAAACCAAAGTTGCGCAAACTATTTAAATCTACGTATCGCATTGCATTGTATAATTACTATGGAATCCTCTGCTTTGATTCTTCAGCATGTCAGTAGACTGCTAGACAGTAAACTCACAGAAGCAGCCAAATTACACCATTATACAACCGCAACGATGCGCACACACATTCTTTACCAAAATGCCTGTAGTATACAACCAGGCCAGCTGAGACTGTCAGCCTCAGGCTGTGGTGTGAAAACTGGCATTCCTAAACAACCTCCTCCTGCCCTTCCACAATAAACCACGCCCTGCCTCCCCTCGTCCTTCACAGCAGGGGCTCCGCCAACATTCTGCACAGTGACCAACTTTTTAAGGCAGTGCAGATTCTTTATCATAGTCATTTCTTAAGTTCTAATGCAAATTTTATTAACCAGAAAAAATTCTGCCATTTAAAAAAACACCTGTACATTTTCAGCGACTTATCAAATCCTATGCATTTCCCACATTTTCCAATTGCTGGACACCCTGATTCATCTTAGCGCCACATTCATATCTCCTTTTCACGATCACGAGGCAAATCAAATCCCACTTTTGTTCAAAATGATGTAACACAATATCATCAATGAATATTTTAAAAAGGAGACAATATAAAAGTACCCACAGGGCAGTATTTGTGGACATGCACACATGCACGGACGCACGCACAAACACAGCGACCATCTGTCTTTCACCGCAGCCATCTCAGACACTCTTTCACCATGGCCATGTATATCTCTCTTGCTGGACACCCTCATTGTTTCTTTCCCCTTAAGTATAGAGCAGGAAATGCTGAAGCATTAGCACACTACCTGTAAGAGACAGTGGAATTACCCACTAAATCACATGCAACACACATGGTCAAACAGATGGTCAAATATGGGTGGCAGAAAAATTAATTTAAAGAGATATAATTGTATTGTATGATTGATACATCAAGGCCAAACTTGAAGACACTGAGGTCTAGATTCAATGAATTATCCAAAGTGGATGGTTACACATGGGTGTCAAATTGAAGAGTTCATTCCTAATGAATCCAGAAACCTTATACTTCAGATATTCACTTCCAAAACACTGAAAACAAATCCAGTAACGAACTGGCCAGATTTTACTCCTGGAGGTCTGAACTGGATGCACGCATTAGGTGGTTTCTTGATAGCTGTCTGCAAATACTGCAATAACAGAGAATGTGAAAGAATTATTCTTATCACTCCCCACCAGAGGGCAGAAGAAGAAAATGCATGTAGATATTTTTGGTACCACTTTAAAAAGAAATTATTTTGTCTTCCAATGAATTCCAAGCCTTTCTAAGAAACAATGGTATTCATCATGTATGATGTATGTTCCCAGCTTTCAACAGATGGCTGGGAACAGTTTGAAAAACTGCATCCAGAACACTATATGTGCCAGTTCCAATAAACTGCGAATTTTGGTGTTTTTCATCCTCATGAACTTGTTTGGGAATTGAAGCAAACAGAAGTAGGAAAGATGTAACAAAATTCTCTTGATTGTTTAATGGTAGTGTAGCTATGCAGCATGTTTATCAACAACAAAAAAAGGCCCTGAAAACTGAGAAAACCTCCTCAAGCAAATTTACAACCACAATCATGGGAACCTACTGTGAATGCAAGAGATGCAGGATTTCTAGTTTACGAGAATAGCAGGAAAGACATTCAAAACAATGCAGAGAGTTCACTTTTCTACTACAGGGAACCAATCAGCCCTTTCAATGTGTTTCCAGATCATCACACAACACTAGCAAAGTTTCAGACATGGGAAGTCTAATCCTGGAGAGAAAACCTTCAAAGGATGCATACAGGCTCAAAGAATAAGTCCTAGNCCTTCAAAGGATGCATACAGGCTCAAAGAATAAGTCCTAGTTCATGAACAAACCAACTTAAGGGTTAAAAACCAATTACCGCAGTTTTCTTGCTATAAAATCTCTCAACCTCACACACAAAGCTTTTCCTTACAAAAAAAAAAAAACAAGCCATTTCTGGGTTCCTGATTAGATGTTTCTTTTTTTACTACTAGAAGTCTTAAAACTCAAAATTATTATTTCTGTCAATATACACTTCCCAAAATTGTCTTCACTTCTTGAAGAGTTGTTTAAGAACCAAAGTTTGGATTGGCATGGAAAGAACCTTAACTTTTTCCAACAACAATGGATAACACTTGCAAAAATTTACCNAACCAAAGTTTGGATTGGCATGGAAAGAACCTTAACTTTTTCCAACAACAATGGATAACACTTGCAAAAATTTACCATTTATAAATGAAACACCAGTAATGTTAAAAACTCCTCAATGTTAATTATTTCAAAATACAAGAATGAAGTCAAAGTAGTTACAATATTCATTGATAGTAATTTAATACCTAATTTTTTTATTTACGACACAGGAACAAACTGCTCTTCACTTCAGAAGAAAACATTCTTAAGCATATCATGCTTCAACTAAGGAAACTGAAATAAAACGAGATTTACCACTTTACTTTGACAGAATAAGAAATGTTGGATTTCTAAATGTAAAATATTTTCTAGAGGAAACAAACAAAATACAAGAAAAAATATATATAATATAAAGATTCAGTAATGCCAATGACTGGCATCCCAGACAAAGCTCATGAAAAACACAATTAATGGGAATGCAGTAATGTAAATGATGGGGGACACATCTATGGATACTACATGAAACTAGCAAAAAAAACTAAATATGCAATTGAAGTAGAGTACAATAAAATGCAGAAAAGCCAATGACAAAGACATCTGATAATGGACCCTACATGAAACCAGCAATGAACTTAATAAACAATAAATGAAATCTGAAAATATAGAAATGCCACTGACAATGCCCATCAAATTGATGGCAGCAATTTGAAGGTTATTTCCCTGCTTTCAAATCTTGTATGCGGTCCATGATCTGCTGCCGCCATTGGTCTTCAGGCACTGAGGCGGCCCACTCAGGGATGGCCGATGCCGGAAGTGTGATGCCAGACATGGCTTCCCGCACAGCCTGCACCTTGTCCACGCCCAGGTCGAAGTCCGCCCGTGTCGCCGGGGCAGACCACAACTCCCGCAACTCAGCGGTGGTCCCTTCATCAAAGTTTGACTGCACAGCGTAATGTTCACATGACCCATTAAACATAACCAACAAGACTCACCAACATTTAGGAGGGCCTCTGTGGCTAAGCAATTAGCATTCCAGCCTTTCACCGCACGACACCAAATTGAGGTGTTCTGCATGTAGGAAACATGGCAAATATTGCAGATAACAGTTTTCTAAGGATATTCCTGTTTTCTCTATTACATTTCTTTGCCACTCCAACAACACATCTAACCTCATAACCTCATCCAATCTCAGCTGGCCGCAGACAACAGTTGCATCCCTCGGGTAAAACAGTTGGCTCCACAGTGTCAACTCAACTCACGTCAACCCTACCTTAAAGCAGTCACACGTCCTAAGACTGTTGTCACATTTGAAACTCAGAAGCTAAGGAGCAATAAGGGAGACAGTGCCACATCTATCAAATGTGCCACTGCCACCATGTGCAGGGCTCTGAACTGGTGTACAAGATTTTTGTTGTGCTGCTTGTACTTACGGAACTTTCAGCAGTGATCATATGATTTTATTGGTGGAAAGTATACAGCAAAGTTCAATGCAGGATTCTATANAAACAAGGTGGATATGGAGCAGTGCCAGAATGCAAAGGCAGTGGAAACCGGAGATCATTGAGAAAACCTGCCAACTACTAGTATCATCTGGCACAATTTAAACTTGCAAAAATTCAGGAGTTACCCTGTTTGGAATCAAACCAGATTCACCTTGGTGGAAAGCACGTGCTCTAGCCATTAAGCCAACTGCAGATGGGAGGTAAATATTAGTAAACGTTTTCAGAGTACAGTGGATTCTCGATGTAGAGTACTGTAAAACTGTATCCACCAAAAATTTTTAGTGGTACCAGCAAAATTCTTAAATGGTCTTATAAATATTCACTTTTAACGTTTATCGGATACTGCATTGATCAAAATATCTTTCAGTACTGTCACTTATAATTTCACGCAACGATCTTTTTAAACTTGTTCATGCCCATGTAAAGAAATATTTGACATACCTAGTTGAGGTAGGGTATTTGGACGGCAATTTAAAATTGTACATAAAAGTGATAGCTACATTAATGTGCAATATGTTGTATCCAAATTTTACTGTACACTGTTGACTTATAATTAACATCAATGAACTATTAATTCAGTCTAACAGATAACAAAAGAATGTACTTTCTGCTAACAGAAACGACAACTTAAATACTCTGAATCAACTGCTGAAAGTCTCAATTCATAGATTCCAATTATCAATGAAGAATCGTTCCAAAGATAAGAATCAAATCAATTCCTCCTTATCCTAACCATTGACTTATAACTCGTGCAGTATCGAGTCTCTATTTTATGGAGATACATACCAGCAGAGTTCCTACACCATGAATCACAATTGTGATCTTAAGCTTGCTTATAAATAAGGACTGTACAAATAAATTAATTTTATATGAAATTGTTAACCATCAATTGAGACTATCAACCTTTGAAAAAAAAAAAAAAAAATTTCCCTTTTTNTTTTTTTTTTTTTTTTTTTTTTTATGCTGAATTAAGTATTTGTAGTAATATTGACAGTGCATTATGAAACTTTACTGTAATGTATAATTACTTAGCAATGAAAATGATTTCCTTTCGTTTTCAAATTATTACAGTAAAAGCTGCATAACATCTACAGGTTTGTGTTTGTACCTATTTCATTGAATTATTTTATCAATGCAGAGCACTAATTATTACATATAGCAAGGGCAATTTTTACTCAGCACCAGAATGACAAGTGGGTTGAGGCGAAAAATTAAGACGGGCTTTCGAAAGTGTTCAGTTAGCCACAAACTAACTACAGCAGAATTTTGATGCAAAGTACATAACGAAAAATTTTATTTAGATATTTGTATATACAAATGTTTGATTTGCCTTTGTTCAAAACACTTTCAAGAAACCATTAATTACAAGAGATAATATATCCTACCTCATTGTGGTTTCGTGAAGAATCTGCACTACTCGCAGAACCACTGTTTACACTCCCCTGCAGGGATGCCTAAAAATACAAGCACAAGCGTAAATATAGACATCAAAATAGAAATCTTGCAGCATAAGGTATTAACCCAGATCAAAGATACTAAAAAAATCTCTGCTTTCTGAACCTGGGCTTTTAAGAATATGGATGTACAAAAAAAATTTGATTGTACCATTTAAATAGACTAAACCTAGTGATACTGATGTGAATTATGCCTATTAAGTTAATGGGAAAAAAATTGTGATCTGCAAATATTGCTCACACTGATATCTAGTGAGTGCAAAGCTTCAAAATTTTTGAACGTGAATAGAATATTAACTTCATTTGTATTTGCTTTGGATTCTGAAAAAAATATTTGTTACGTTCAAAGCTTCTAAGTTTGATAAAATCATGACAAAATCTTCTCAACAATATCGAAAAAGATTTGAGACAAAAATTTTTTTGATCTAGTCTTGAAATAAATTCCTTACTGAATTTTCAAGAATTTTACTCATTCTGAAAGCATCAACAAATAGGTTATGGTTTGATAGTATTCTGTGAGGAATGTTAAAATAAATAACACTACGAATTTAAAAAAGCAAAATTGTATCTACGTTCACAAAAAATAATTTCTTCAAAACAAGTGTACTTTGATCACAACATAAAATGATAAACGTAAATAATGAATTCCACAGTGATTATTACGTTGAATAAAAGAAAGAAAAATTGTATTTATACGTACAAAAAAAACATTTAAAGACAATTCCCCTGCAATCACAACACAAAACTGTAAACATAAACTATGATGGAGATTAATTGGAAACAATCTCAGAGTTTATTCCCTCAGAGTCAAAGATTACTGCAGATGGCAACTGTAGCCACAAAATGAAGAGAAATTTGCTTCTGGGAAGGAGAGCTATGACAAACCTTAACCAAGTAATCAAAAGCAAGGCTGAATGCAGAAGAATTGATGCTTTTGAGTTGTGGTGTTGGAGAAGAATACTAAGAATACCATGGACAGCGAAGACAAAGAGTCAGTGCTAAACAAAATCAAACCTACCTACTCTTTGGAAGGGAAAATAAGTCTTTGAGAAGTGGTAGATGACCGGAAAGTCTGTAGAGCCATGGTTCACAGGGTCACAAAGAGTTAGACACAACTGAACTATTAAACAACATGCAGCAGCAGTTTGAATGTTACAGTACGTATATGTGAAACTTGGAAATACAGTAAATNCTGAACTATTAAACAACATGCAGCAGCAGTTTGAATGTTACAGTACGTATATGTGAAACTTGGAAATACAGTAAAACCTCATTAATTCAAAGTCTGTTAATTCGAAATTCTATGTAAATTGAAGTTGTTGATAGCCCCCGAACATAAGAATGAGATTTTACATGCTTTGGAGTTTCGTTAATTCAAAATTCTTTACAATATGTATTTCAAAGTAAAATGTCTCCAAAGTGTGTAAAATTCTAATGATTTATGACGACTGCAGTAATTCAATTTTTGCATTACAAATGGCCACTTTACATATGCACGTCAGGTGATTAGGCATTCCGCTGCACGCAGCTGCCTTGCCTACAGACATTGTCAGCAGGGATGTTGTCATGTATGGAGGTTGTTCCACTGCAGGTACACAGTTGCCACCTTGTCTTTTTTTTGTGCATGCATAAAATGCCATTCNATGTATGGAGGTTGTTCCACTGCAGGTACACAGTTGCCACCTTGTCTTTTTTTTGTGCATGCATAAAATGCCATTCACACTCATCGACAAAGATATCTGCTGACAGGTTTGTTGGTCACAGGGTGAGGATATTTGAAAACTGAGGAATGTGGGGAGAGAAGACTGGCATGAAAATGATTCTCTGGCGGAAAACAGTGCCGCAGCAGTAAGGAAGCACGGCTCGTGTCCGAGATTTACTTAAAGTCTTATCAGATATTTAAAGTGCACGTCTATCACTGTTTGTTTTTCCTCCCTCAAATTCATACAATTCGTCAACACACTTATTTTCATTTTCTTTCAGTAGCAGTCACTGTAATTCACCATAAAATTTTAACTTTCCCACAAACACTGTAAGTTGCTGCTTATGTAGGCGGCTAACAGTGTGCGGAGTTTGAGTGAAACACATTTCTAAAGTAACGCTTTTTTTTTCTGCTTATGAACTGTAATTATGAAATATTTCACATCCAATGACTAGTTTCTGTTTTATATTTCCTTTTAACTATAACGATTTTTTGAAATTATTGCACCATAAAATGACAAGTGTCACTGCTCAAGTCTCATAGATGCAAGTTGCAGATGGAAAGATAGTACACCAGTTAATGCAAAGGAGGTGTGGTGTGTATATTGTGCATGTCACTACTGCTCTTATCGCTCCCACACATCTTGGTCCTGGATATGCCAAATACGGCTTGGTATGAGGCACCCGTAACCACAGATGCACAGACAGAGTTCTGTGCGTTCAATTTTATTTAGGATGAAGTTCATAACACAAACAAGATGTAAAATGTGTGTGCGCACCAGCACTTTTCATGCCCCGGCAACCACTCTAATAAATAAACAACTCAAGTATTCTGATCCACGTCCCACCGGTGCCGTTCAGGCACCCTCTTTTTTGGGCAACAATGCAAGTGTCACTATCTTTTTTGCTTTTTGCGTTACGAAAAAATGAGACAATGGATGCTTGTCATTTGGCTGCACTTCCAGCTTGTTGCTCTGCAAGATGTTTGTGTTTGTCGCTGTTAACATGTTTGGTACATGCATATTTTCTTTCCCAATTAATAGACACAAGTGTAGACGAAAAGGTTTTCATCATCACTTGCGTAAAGTCCATTATTAGAAAACACTAACACCCACTGTTTAGATGCAACATGTAGTTTTGGGATCTTATATACATGCAAATTAAATACACATTACATTAACACATTACCACAGTTATCACCATTCTTACAACCTACCTTGTCAGTTGTTCTGACTAATCTTAAGAAAATTAATAGATTTTTCCTGGACACACTCGAAAATTGACATGGCATTCTCTGTGTCTGGAATCAAATTCGTGGTATTTTTCAAAACGGTAAAAAACTTGTTTTATATGTTTTAAAAAATGTGGTAATTCANTTTTTCAAAACGGTAAAAAACTTGTTTTATATGTTTAAAAAAATGTGGCAATTGACTTAAAAATTAGTTTTGTTGCAAATACAATAAGTGCATGTCTCTAGTCATGGAATAACTAGTTTTTAAAACAGAGGACAACCTTGTCATTTGTCAGTCTTTCATTATTTGCCTTTTGTAAATCTCAGAATTCAGTCATTAATTCATGGCAACACGTTTAGTGCCTCTGTTAAAATGACAATATTGTAGTCTTCTGAAAAACTCACCTCTATGATGATAGCAGAGCCATGCAAGGACAATTATAACCGCCTTAAAGTTTTTGTCCCTAAGTGTGTTATGTCAGCAGAGGTTTCTCTCAGTTTACAATAGAGTTCTGTCGGACAGAAAGCAAAACCTAAGCGAGTCTAATCTGGAAACAATGTCCACTTTATATTTTGAACATCACTAACTGATCATAAACTAAACAACAACATTCAACAATTTTTTTTTTAAATTAAGGTTACATTGAAACTTATAACAGTTACTGCACCACACCAAATCTGTAATTTGTAAAGGAATTTTTTTTCGTATTGTAGTATTAAGGTATTGTTATGCAATTTTTTAATTGAAGAATGTCTATATGCATTTATGTACTTTTAGTATAGTATGTTGCTATGACGTCAAGTTTCAAACATTTATATTGGTTTCATATTGAATTTTTGAAGACTTAATTGTAAAAAGTATTTTCCAACTAAAAATTACACCACTTTTCGCTGAAAATAACTCCCTTTTTGGCTACAATAGCACAACCATGTGACTTAAAACCACAAATGCATCTCTCTACCCATAACATTCACAGGAGATTCAATTGGCCAAACCAAAGTGTCAACCCAATATCGCTACCCCTCAGAAGAGTTAAAGCTAAATATCAGCTAATATTGAGAGCAACAGAATAACAATTCTAATACAGTGAAATGTCGAGACAATGCACACCATTATAACGTACCTTTCACTTCAACATAAGTTTTAGAATTACCGGCCGAAAGCAGTAGAACTTTCACTGTAACGTACAAATTATGTTTATTTTCCACACCAATGTAACAAATTACCACGGAAATTTTTTATCAAAACTACACTTGTTGCCTACATGACCTCTGCAACGTTGACACAGAGAGGAAGTACATGCAGGAAACCCCTCCACTCCACGACAGTGACCAACTCCCCTTCCTTCTTCCACTAGCAGCAGAGTTTAAATATAAATAGACTACAAGCAAATAATGCAGATGCAAAAAATTTGCAACAATTCCACCACCCCCTTATATGAATTGGAATACAATATAATTAACCCCCCAAAACTATGAGTAATGATTCAAAAACTGTTAGTTTTCTTTTTCTTTACCTGTGGGCTTATTTTATTTTTTTCTCATAAACTGCTCATATAAAAATTACAACCATTATAAAAAAACAAATAGCCAAACAGTCTTTAAAATATGTTACAATTATAATGTTTGTTATAAAAATTACATGAAGTTATATTTAATAATGGGCTCCGGTAGCAATACATACTTAGACCAAATATTGCAGAATTGCAAAATTACAGTATATAAAAAAAAATTGGTGTTAAAATTTTTTCCTATACATGCCCTATAAACTGCCCTCATCAAACATGGCCGGATAGGACTTCTGATAACTNAAAAATTGGTGTTAAAATTTTTTCCTATACATGCCCTATAAACTGCCCTCATCAAACATGGCCGGATAGGACTTCTGCTAAGTTATAATGTTTTCATAGTGAGGTCCCTATCCATTATCTCCCTCAAGATGAAAGAAAACCCCTTCTATAGTCGGGAAACACGTTGACCAGGGTATTGAGGAACAGTCCAGTAACATTCAAATATTGATGATGTCGAAGGTAGAGTCTGATGGTTGCTAGACGTTATCCCTAGACGTTTGAAGGACGGGGTCATCTGCAGGATGAGGGGTGGGTGCAGCTTCAAGCCCCCATGCCGAGTCTGCGCTCGCCTGCCAAACTACATAGCCACGTCAGTACCAACGCACACGACAACTTACGTTGAACGGGTCGCCAACAAGGTAAACCTCAGCTCCCACGATCCATCCCTGTGTTAGGACGTACAATTTTCTGCGCTAATATTAATGCTGGATGTACGGTGTTCCAGCACGATCACAACGTAACCTTTGGTGACATAGCATAACATATTATTGGCCATATCTGCACCGTTAGACCAAAACCACCTCTGTGGATGTCAAATTTTTATGGCCTTGGCAGTACACCTGTACAGACAGAAATACACTTCCAAGTAGAAAACGTAAACAATGAAAAAATTTAAAAACACAATCAAATCTAAAATTCCAGAAATCATTCTAACAGTTAGTTAAAATAAACAGATGGCACCGCATTTACGACTACGCCTAAATTAACAATTTTTCACGTCACGGAAATGACTACAGTAACTTATAAATACTTCTTGCAGACTATCGATTATGCTGGACATCCTGTAAACATACGCAGTTTGGAAACACGCTTGTTTTTGTCCACAACGCGCATCAACTAATTGGAATTCGTGCATTTTTTTGTTTTTTTAAAGTTTGCCAATGTTTATTGTTAAAAACAATTTTATTTATGAATTTTATCAATGCTTCAGTTTTATTTTCACATTCACGCCTGCCTTACGATTGTACGTAATTTACAACATAGCCCATTTTGATTGTTGAAGCTTGTACTCTTACATTATATATATTTCTATATGTTTTTATCATACGGCAGCATGAGTGACCAGACACAAAAGATAAAGCACAAACAATTTACACACACATTAAAGTGGAAATTTTGCAGGAAATTCATAATGGTAGAAAAAAAGTAGCATAGCAAAGTCTTACGGTATCGCACCAACAACTTTGTCAACAATTGTTGGTGACAGTGATAAATTTTTTTTAAAAGTTGTATGACTAAACTTATCTGTAACCTTACTGCAAACAATTACGGTTAGGTGACAATCGTGATCTCGAAGAAGTTTTGAACAACTGGTTCAAGGACACCAGGGCTCAGAATGTGCCTGTTACTGGCCCAATGCTGCAGGAAAAGGCCAAACAGTTTGCGATGCTGATGGACATTTACAAACTTTCAGGCGAGTTTGGGATGGTTTCATCGCTTTCGCGAAAGGTATAGCATATCCTGGAAGAGTGTTTCTAGTTAAGAAAGAGATGCAGTTACATCTGCTGCTGATAAATGGAGAAGTGAAAAACTCAGTGCCCTAATGCAGCAGTACTCACATGATGCTAATGAGATAGCTTATTTTTATACAAATTGTTACCAAACAAGACAATGTCATACAAAGCAGACAAGTATTCTGGTGGGAAGGAGGCAAGAGAGAGACTGTCATGTTTTGTTGTAAATCCACTGGTACAAGTAAGATACAGCCCTCCATTATAGGTAAATATAAAAAGCCAAGATGCTTTAAAGAGATTGCATCCCTTCCAGCGGATTATGCTAGCAACAACCGCACATAGATGATGAAAGAATTGTTTGGCAACTGGCTGCTCAAACTTGATAATTATGTAAAGCCAGACGGTTGGAAAACATCAGACTTGAGTTCTTTTCTCCGAACTGCACATCTGTGCTGAAACATCTTGACCAGGGCATTATTTACAATGCCAAAGTCATCTTTTGCAAATGCCCGGTTCAGAGGTTGCTCATCAACATCCACTGCAAGCTGGAAACGAACCTCAATGTTCGTCAGGAAATCCAACTGATAACTGGTGGCTGGTGGGACGTAAAAACTAGCACAATTTCTAACTGTTGGGTAAAATCTGGCATAGTTAAGACAGGAAACCATGGGAACACAACGAGTAGTGCTGCCCACGAAGAGTGTCTGCCAATTAATGAAGCTGTTACAGATATTATGCCTCCATAAATCTGGCAGGAATTGTCCGATAGTCATGAGTTAGGCTCAAATGTTCTTTTTGAATACTATGTTGCTGTTGACAGAGCAGCAGAAAACAATGCCAATGCTGACTGACATTGACATTGCAAATGAAGTGGTTGCCAGAAATACAGGAAACTGTGATTCAGGTGAAGGTGATTTAGAGGACTGTGCTGAAGATCCCGTAAATGTAAAATATATTATGTACCAGCGAAAATTGTTTAAGTCTGTCCATGAAATAAAAAAGAATATGCACCAAGAACTCATTCAAAACAAGCAGACAACAATATTATCATTTTTTTAAGAAGCAGGTGTTGGTTTAGATTTTAAATATGTAGGAACTCAACATTAAATACAAATTTTGTATTGTTATTGGTCTACTCCAGTGTTTGTGTGTGAGTAAGTATAAATCATTGAAATACGTTGACTTCAAATATTTAAAATGGAATGTACAAAATGGTTAAGTACTCACTACCAACTGGAAAACATTAAGCTTTTTTGTAAGTTAGGCTTAAAAGTTTTTTTTACAATTTAGGTTTTAGGTTAAGCGGTTAATTACCATACCTTCATTTTATTACGATAACTTCAGTTTTTTACCATATTACCATATCTTCCGTTTTATTAATTACCATATCTTCAGTTTTAAACTAATGGTTTGGTGTGTTACACAATTTTACCATATCACTTTAACTTAACCATAACTTTTTTTTAGTATATTCAGTACAAAGTAATTTCAGTATAAAGAATGAAATTAAGCTTCCTATGAGAGTAATTTGTATTGAGATTTTACATAGACGGCTTCGGCTGCAGTGTCCTTAGGTGCCCCTTGCCAAGGGGTGTGCCGGTTGGCTCTGGAAGCAAGTCATCCTCGGTCAAACCCCGCTCAGGGTGACGTGACGTCACATGAAGATGAGGTGAAGTGGTAATTAATAATTATGTCAGTACACGTCATACGTCAACTGTATAGAGAATGTCCAAAAATTAAATGTTGATTTTGTTGAAACAGGGCAGTTAGGGGTGCCATACGTATGGCAGTGCACTGTATAACTGTTGCTGGAGGCAAAAGGTGTCTCGATTCACGCTGAAGAAGACGCCGTACCATTTGCAGGTTCTGCATCACTTACACAAAGAGGACTTGGCAGAATGTGATGCCATGTGCACCAAACTGCTCACAGCACATGAAGAATAATACAACATCCTCGCACATATCTTATGAGGCAACTTTCAACATTTGCGGGAAGGTTAACAGACATAACTGCCACATCTGGGCTGACAAGCCGCCAGGTTAATGTGTGGATGGGGATAACCACAGACAAGGTTTATGGACCATTTTTCGTTGCCAAAAGGACCATCAATGGGGCAACCTACTCAAACATGCTTACAATCTTTCCTTTACCACAGGGTGTCCAAATGTAGCTTAAAATCCTAGTTTACTTCCGGCAAGGCAGGGTACCGCACCATGTCATTNCGTACAATTTTCTGCGCTAATATTAATGCTGGATGTACGGTGTTCCAGCACGATCACAACGTAACCTTTGGTGACGTAGCATAACATATTATTGGCCATATCTGCACCGTTAGACCAAAATCACCTCTGTGGATAACGTAAAATTTTTATGGCCTTGGCAGTACACCTGTACAGACAAATACACTTCCAAATAGAAAACTTNGCCTTGGCAGTACACCTGTACAGACAGAAATACACTTCCAAGTAGAAAACGTAAACAATGAAAAAATTTAAAAACACAATCAAATCTAAAATTCCAGAAATCATTCTAACAGTTAGTTAAAATAAACAGATGGCACCGCATTTACGACTACGCCTAAATTAACCATTTTTCATGTCACGGAAATGACTACAGTAACTTATAAATACTTCTTGCAGCCTATCGATTATGCTGGACATCCTGTAAACATACGCAGTTTGGAAACACGCTTGTTTTTGTCCACAACGCGCATCAANCTATCGATTATGCTGGACATCCTGTAAACATACGCAGTTTGGAAACACGCTTGTTTTTGTCCACAACGCGCATCAACTAATTGGAATTCGTGCATTTTTTTGTTTTTTTAAAGTTTGCCAATGTTTATTGTTAAAAACAATTTTATTTATGAATTTTATCAATGCTTCAGTTTTATTTTCACATTCACGCCTGCCTTACGATTGTACGTAATTTACAACATAGCCCATTTTGATTGTTGAAGCTTGTACTCTTACATTATATATATTTCTATATGTTTTTATCATACGGCAGCATGAGTGACCAGACAANTTGTTGAAGCTTGTACTCTTACATTATATATATTTCTATATGTTTTTATCATACGGCAGCATGAGTGACCAGACAAAAGAAAAAGCACAAACAATTTACACACACATTAAAGTGGAAATTTTGCAGGAAATTGATAATGGTAGAAAAAAAGTAACATAGCAAAGTCTTATGGTATCGCACCAACAACTTTGTCAACAATTGTTGGTGACAGTGATAAATTTTTTTTAAAAGTTGTATGACTAAACTNGGTATCGCACCAACAACTTTGTCAACAATTGTTGGTGACAGTGATAAATTTTTTTTAAAAGTTGTATGACTAAACTTATCTGTAACCTTACTGCAAACAATTACGGTTAGGTGACAATCGTGATCTCGAAGAAGTTTTGAACAACTGGTTCAAGGACACCAGGGCTCAGAATGTGCCTGTTACTGGCCCAATGCTGCAGGAAAAGGCCAAACAGTTTGCGATGCTGATGGACATTTACAAACTTTCAGGCGAGTTTGGGATGGTTTCATCGCTTTCGCGAAAGGTATAGCATATCCTGGAAGAGTGTTTCTAGTTAAGAAAGAGATGCAGTTACATCTGCTGCTGATAAATGGAGAAGTGAAAAACTCAGTGCCCTAATGCAGCAGTACTCACATGATGCTAATGAGATAGCTTATTTTTATACAAATTGTTACCAAACAAGACAATGTCATACAAAGCAGACAAGTATTCTGGTGGGAAGGAGGCAAAAGAGAGACANACAAATTGTTACCAAACAAGACAATGTCATACAAAGCAGACAAGTATTCTGGTGGGAAGGAGGCAAAAGAGAGACTGTCATGTTTTGTTGTAAATCCACTGGTACAAGTAAGATACAGCCCTCCATTATAGGTAAATATAAAAAGCCAAGATGCTTTAAAGAGATTGCATCCCTTCCAGCGGATTATGCNACAAATTGTTACCAAACAAGACAATGTCATACAAAGCAGACAAGTATTCTGGTGGGAAGGAGGCAAAAGAGAGACACTGTCATGTTTTGTTGTAAATCCACTGGTACAAGTAAGTTACAGCCCTCCATTATAGGTAAATATAAAAAGCCAAGATGCTTTAAAGAGATTGCATCCCTTCCAGCGGATTATGCTAGCAACAACCGCACATGGATGACGAAAGAATTGTTTGGCAACTGGCTGCTCAAACTTGATAATTATATAAAGCCAGACGGTTGGAAAACATCAGACTTGAGTTCTTTTCTCCGAACTGCACATCTGTGCTGAAACATCTTGACCAGGGCATTATTTACAATGCCAAAGTCAACTTTTGCAAATGCCCGGTTCAGAGGTTGCTCATCAACATCCACTGCAAGCTGGAAACGAACCTCAATGTTCGTCACGAAATCCAACTGATAACTGGTGGCTGGTGGGACGTAAAAACTAGCACAATTTGTAACTGTTGGGTAAAATCTGGCATAGTTAAGACAGGAAACCATGGGAACACAACGAGTAGTGCTGCCCACGAAGAGTGTCTGCCAATTAATGAAGCTGTTAGATATTATGCCTCCATAAATCTGGAAGGAATTGTCTGATAGTCATGAGTTAGGCTCAAATGTTCTTTTTGAATACTATGTTGCTGTTGACAGAGCAGCAGAAAACAATGCCAATGCTGACTGACATTGACATTGCAAATGAAGTGGTTGCCAGAAATACAGGAAACTGTGATTCAGGTGAAGGTGATTAAGATGACTGTGCTGAAGATCCCGTAAATGTAAAATAAATAATGTATCAGAGAAAATTGTTTAAGTCAGTCCATGAAATAGATAAGAATATGCACCAAGAACTCCTTAAAAACAACAAGCAGACAACAATATTATAATTTTTTTACGAAGCAGGTGTTGGTTTAGATTTTAAATATGTAGGAACACAACATTAAATACAAATTTTTATTGTTATTGGTCTACTCCAGTGTTTGTGTGTGTTTAAGTATAATTCATTTAAATACGTTGACTTCAAATATTGAAAATGGAATGTACAAAATGGTTAAATTCTCACTACAAACTGGAAAACATTAAGCTTTTTTGTAAGTTAGGCTTAAATTTTTTTTTGTACAATTTAGGTTTTAGGTTAAGAGGTTCATTTTATTACGATAACTTCAGTTTTTTACCATATTACCATATCTTCCATTTTATTATTTACCATATCTTCAGTTTTAAACTGATGGTTTGGTGTGTTACACAATTTTACAATATCACTTTAACTTAACCATAAATTTTTTTTTTAGTATATTCAGTACAAAGTAATTTCAGTATAAAGAATGAAATGAAGCTTCCTATGACAGTAATTTGTATTGAGATTTCACTGTGATTCACAATGTCTGTTAGACATATGGCAGTGACGTCACTGTCGGACAAGGGTTCTATAGTGCCTGTCAGAGGCACTGATGTCACTTTACCTTGTTTGGGTCTCACCCGGGGTAAATCCTGGCTCAGCGACTGCTAGCCGGAATGAGGGCCCTATCCTAGGGCAACTGTTGGGCTGATCGCTGTTGCGGGCTGTGATGGCATCTAGTAAGTTGGTTGCGGCGCCTGGAAGTGAGAGCTGGCACGGCCCAGTGGTATTGGTAGGCCCAGTCATAAACTGACTACGATTGGGTGTTGTTCGTCGGCGATATTCTGGGGATGCCTGAAATGAGGTTCTAGTGGGGACTGGAAGGTGAGGCTTCGCCAGTCGTAGGGCGGCTTGAGCTCGGTCCCGTGGGGAGGGGCTGCTGAGGGCAGAAGGCAATGGGTTGCAGCGCAACTGACAGGTTTAGAGGCAGTAACTGCCTCTCCTCTTTGCACCACTTCTACGAGTGAAGGGCATATGGGAAGATACTAAGGTCTACCACACAGATGAGCAGGCAACTAGTTCCCTGACTAAAGTGTAACCAAAACGGGTTAGGCCAACCAGAATCAGTCCTGTCACTCCAACCGGTGAAGTACAACGCAGTGGATGGAGTGAGTTAGCTGATCTGGATGTCTAGTCGTTGCGTGTTCCTAGTGGTTGTGGCTCTACCTTACAATGTTCCAAGTACCGGAGTACTTGGTTTAAGAGGTACAGGTGGCCGTCAACTGGGTTATGTTTGGTGATATACGTGTGCCCGGTTAAGGGTAGCCCACAGTCCTACACTAGTGTTTCGGCAAAGTGCATTTCAAGACGCAGTATCCTGCTTCTCCTTTGTGGGTTTGATGTCTACTAGGTCTTAAGTCACAAGCATACAGGGTTAGGTAAGAATACATGTTTATTCTCCACAGGAATAAACATGGTGGTCCATACTATGGTCTGTTTCATATAAGTTGGCAAGATTTTGACAGTTCGACGAAAGTAGTGCCAATGTTTACTTTTAGTTTATGATGCCTTTCGCCATCAGCTGGTGCGTCAAGTGGCAGCTGTATACATATTTTAGTAACATGCTGTCAGATAATCCACTTTCCATAATAATGCTAAACCAATTTTAAGGTATTTATAGACTCACTTCTGTCTAAAAATTTGTAGGTTTCAAAAGTAAAAACAGAAAACCTTGCAAAAATGAAATATTTGTTACCTATTTTTTTTATTTATTAGAGACAACGAATTTGGGTTAACATTTGCGAGATGGTAATTGTAGTTTTTATCACACTTTGGATGTTACAGCTACTATTTTAAGACTGGAAATAAAAGTAATTTTGGAAACATGCTTGACAACGCACTTTTAATTCGCCAACAAATAACTTGCCAACGACATTTGCAAAGCAGTTATTCTGCTCTTACTGATACTAAACAGCTTGAGTTACAAATATGTGGCATGGAATAACTTAAAAATTGCTTAAAAACTATTCACGCGTGTCCCACTTTGTTTTATCAATAAAATATAGTAACACGGAAACAAGGAAATTTGTTTTCGGGAGAATAGGGGGTATAATTTATGTAGACAAACGATTACCGGCTGAATAGAAATTACTAGTACTCAAAATCACTGTACACGAAATACATGTTACTTTCAAAATTATGCAGAGCTCCCGGAAAAATAAAACTGTTTGTAAATTTGTTATACATCGCACACAAAAGCTATTCTTTTCTGGCTGGTAGTGCTTCGGGAAAGAGCGGACAGATGACTCGGACAGCATGACAGGGCGAGACATGAGCCGTTGGCGTTGCTCAACAGATAGCAGCACGGCCTGCCTCTTGATCCAGTCTTCTTAAATTTGACTGTTTTTCTATTACTGGTTTGGAACGACACAAATTTAAAACACATTTAGTCAAATTATTATAAAAATAAATCAACTATATTATGCAAAATTTCTGTATGTTTTTGGAATTAATATCAAGCACATATGGAAAGCATGGTTGGAGACGTGAAGAAGGTTTTGAAGTTGCGTTTCATTTGGATATGGATCATTGTATTGTGCATTTCATTTTGAACACCTATACATTACTACTTTATCACAAAGTTTAGTTTGTAACACTAACAACCACTGTTTTGTAACCACATAAAATAAAATGTATTAATTAATCTAGGAACTCTTTCTTATCGCATGTTTTCTGCTTGTCTAATGTGCGTCGTCAGTGCACCCAGAATAGCCAACATAATATAAACTTTTGTTCGTGCATGCATCAGCTGATACAGGATTTTATAAATGGCACTGTTTCGTATATGTCAAGTTGCCACTCACTGACTGTCAGAATCTCAGAAACTTATATGAAACAGACCTTATCTCCTAGCTATCAATTGTACTGAAACCGGCAGAAGTAGACTACATTAGTGGTGAAGGGGACCTGGAGCAAAACTAAACAAGAGCAGAAAATAAGCTAGGTAGCTATAACAACAAGTGACCCTGACTAATCTACACTGTTGTCCAGAAGGGACTCTGGGTCACTCCCAAAGTGGCAGTGATTGTAAAGGGGAGAAGATTTCTTTGGGGGTCGCTGGACGTTGGTCTAGAAGGCTTCTGGAAAGTGGTGGTAGGCAGAGAGTTCCAGCACACGAGATGGTGGAGCGAGCTGCCGAGAATACAACTGACGTTTTGGGACTGCGCACTGGTGTATATAATCTGCCAGCTGCAGGTCCTGCTCCCTTCGGCTGGTCTGATATCTTCGGACGTGAGCTCCTCCCTTAGCAGTGCAGGCTGCATTCTCTCGGAGGAGACAAAGCGACGATTTTTCTTGTGTGCAGGTTGCATCGTTACTGCGAGCTTAGGGGAAGTGCTAGGTTTCGTGGCTGGCTTGTTACACGCGGGGGTGATTACTGGACACGTGACATCTGACAATGGTACAGACGGCTTCGGCTGCAGTGTCCTTAGGTGCCCCTCGCCAAGAGGTGTGCTGGTTGGCTCTGGAAGCAAGTCATCCTTGGTCAAACCCTGCTCAGGGCGACGTGACATCGCATGAAGATGAGGTGGTGGTAATTAATAATTATGTCAGTACAAGTCATAAGTCAACTGTAAATAGAATGTCCAAAAATTAAACGTTGATTTTGTTGAAACAGGGCAGTTAGGGGTGCCATATGTATGGCAGTGCACTGTATAACTGTTGCTGGAGGCAAAAGGTGTCTCGATTCACGCTGAAGAAGACGCCGTACCATTTGCAGGTTCTGCATCACTTACACAAAGAGGACTTGGCAGAATGTGATGCCATGTGCACCAAACTGCTCACAGCACATGAAGAATAATACAACATCCTCACACATATCTTATGAGGCAACTTTCAACATTTGCGGGAAGGTTAACAGACATAACTGCCACATCTGGGCTGACAAGCCGCCAGGTTAATGTGTGGATGGGGATAACCACAGACAAGGTTTATGGACCATTTTTCTTTGCCAAAAGGACCATCAATGGGGCAACCTACTCAAACATGCTTACAATCTTTCTTTTACCACAGGGTGTCCAAATGTAGCTTAAAATCCTAGTTTACTTCCGGCAAGGCAGGGTACCGTACCATGTCATTATGCATTTAATGTATTAAGGTTTGTGAATGCCACATTTCCTGGCAGATAGATTAGGCAGAGGACTTCTACAGTGGGTGGCATATTCACCTGATTTCACACCGATGGAATTTTCATTTGGGGATTTATCAAAGGACATGTGTTCAGCAGATGCATTACCACCCTGGTAAACCACCAGGACCACATTATTCAATATGCTGCTGCTGCTACCACCATAACACCAGCAATACTCTGGAATGTGCTACTGAAGACAAATGGGAGATTTGTCGGGATGTGAATGGCGCCCATGTTGAAAGTAATGTATAACGAACCTACACCATTACAAGATTTATCTATACAACTGCTCTTTCAACAGACATCCTGTACATTTCATCAAATACCAACCCAAGACTCAAAAATGTTTGTTTGAAATTTTTTTTGAAGCACTGACAAACCAAGAACTTTAAAATATGTACCTCATCTTGTGGAGTTACTGCAGGAAGACCCTCGCATTCTGCATCCACATATTCTTCACTGCCACTGCTATCATCCATGACCTGCACAATTACGGCATCAATGACGAAAATGTCATCACAAAAGCTCACTTTATTCATGTACACAAACATATAGCTCAAAAATAAATATGAAGAAAAACTGAAAATGTACAGACATGTCTTGCAAATATTTCAAAGAGGTTTTTTGTACTAAAATCAAACACCAAAGTATTTTTTACTATTTCTGCACATTAAATTTACTAAATCAATTGTACGTAAAAAATAGTTAAAAATTAACTACAGCAAGGAAAAGGAAAATATTGTGATGATAAACAACCAGAGTAAACATGTGTTACACTCACTTCTGACTGAAGATCCACAGCACTCTGTGACAGCAAAATGTAACCATTTTCTTGAAAAGCTTCCTCTTCATCACTGTCAGAATCCAATATCACTATCTCATTAAATGGGGGCTGATGGACATCATCACTGCTGCTCGATGGAATTTCAGGAGAACCCATTTCTGCTTTAAAGTCACCTACACCTGTTGGCATAAGCATTCATGATCACAAACTGGTGGCAATGTAAAAAGTTATTTTAAGACGTGACGAAAATAATTTGAGTTATAACAAGACTATATATAATTCTTAATAATCATGGAAGTAGCTGCAATTGTTCAAATATAATATTTATCCCCCCTCCTACACACATGGATAAATATCCATATACACAAAAAAATTTTTGAATGAATTATTAATAATCTCAAATTTTATCACTAAACTGGACTGTTCACTAATCACAAATACAGACTGCTCGCAATAACTTTAAAGTTTAACGACTATAAAAAAACTTATTAGTTTCGGGCTCTAAAGAAGTGTCTGAATTTTTTCTTAAAAACCCCAACCTCCATAGCCTTTTAACAGAACAGAATCGCTCATAACGTGACAAGATCTAAAACTCACTCCGGAAATTACATAGCAACTAGGACTGTTCAATATATCAAAATAACTTATAGATTGATATGTAACTTGGAGATGTTTTGATATTATCAAAGTTTAAACGTAGTTTCTTGTCCTATAAATTCTTGCAATTTCACTTAATATGCCGACCTGGAAATGTGCTGCTTCATGCAATTTAAGTCTGTATAAATTTTAAAAATCCAATAAACGTGAAGAAACTTCTGACGAGTGTATTATGTTATATTTGCGATGTGTGTAGCAATAGGCATGATGACAGTAACAAAGAAATACAAAAATAATGCTTTTAATTATTAGAATAGATAACAAAGATCGTAAAAAATATACGTAATTTCACATTAATTGTGAGATTAATATTATATTATTAAAATAAAAACACGAAATACGACAATCCGCCATGTTTTGTGAAACACCAATCACAGCGTATTACGTCACGCCTCATNAAATTTTAAAAATCCAATAAACGTGAAGAAACTTCTGACGAGTGTATTATGTTATATTTGCGATGTGTGTAGCAATAGGCATGATGACAGTAACAAAGAAATACAAAAATAATGCTTTTAATTATTAGAATAGATAACAAAGATCGTAAAAAATATACGTAATTTCACATTAATTGTGAGATTAATATTATATTATTAAAATAAAAATACGAAATACGACAATCCGCCATGTTTTGTGAAACACCAATCACAGCGTATTACGTCACGCCTCAT
>NQII01001367.1:59648-97214 GCA_002778355.1 Clitarchus hookeri
GAGGCGTGACGTCACAAGCCGGCGCCATGACGCTTTAAGCGTTTTAGCGCGAAATTTAAAATAACTATTTTAATGGCTAATTATTGCTATTAAACCTTAATTTCCTGGAAAAATTATAGATTTTTAGTAAATAGTGGAAGCGTAAGAACATTATTTAATGTATTTTAAAAAATTGTCATCATGCCTATTATGAATGCTTTAATAATTGTGTGTGTGTTATTTAGTATTTACGTGATTCACAATTTACAAGCTATACATAGGTACTTATGTCACTCGTTTTGAAACAATATCGCAATTAAAATATTTTATGCTGCACGTGAAACATTGTTGGGGAGTTAGGAATACATTGCAACAATGTTATAATGTCTGTCTGAACGATTCAATCTGTATTTTGGAAGCAAATTATATTCTGCATTAAATGTGTGGATTCAGTTTCATAAAACATATTGTCACTGGCTAGGTATTGTGTCATTAGTATTCTGGTGAAGTTTCGTTCATATCAGTGTAAGAATTTGAATTTTATAGGCTGTAAGTAATTTTTTTCGAGAGCAAAGTAGTAAGCCTTACCAAAGTTAGTGTTATGTACTTTAAAACTGCGTGGCTGGATGAATTTTCATGAAACTTTCATCGAGTGACAAATATTATTGTGGAAGTATGCTGTAAAAATTTGGAACAATTCTGTTCAGTCATTGTGTTTCAAGAGAACTGTTTTCGTTACTCATAATGTAATAGTAACGCCCGTAATTTGCTTGTGCGTGTTTTGTATTACAATATTGATTTGTGAGGTATTTATGCAATATTGTTCTACTCATAAATGCTGTTAAACATAATTCTTAGTCATTTCAGGATTGTTTAAGGCACGTTGTCTTACGTTTCACGCAGTAAATAAACAGTATTATCAAAAAGCATGCTTTTGTTTAATGGGCAAGCTTTTCAGCTAATCAAACTTTTTAAAGTTGAACATTCGAAAGTCTTGGCGTTATTTTTATAACAGGAAGAAGAATCATGTTTAACATTTCTGCTATTCTGTTGACAACCTAAACCAAATATATTCTCTTATGACCTTGTAATGACGCAATATTCTTAATTTTTCGGGACACTGGTGTAAAATTCTTTCATATGTAGCTTTGGAAAGCTTCGTAATATTTTTATCGGGTTCAATTTTAAAGCCGTAGTGGCTCGTTTCCCATTTTAGTTTATCCGGCAGACGTGTGCTTTTGTAGGTTATCGGGTGGACGTCTGCTGTTTACGTTTTATCAGGAGTCTGTTTAACGTTTCGTTTCGAAAGTTGGTTTTTTGTTAGGCGTCAGCATTAGATATTTTACGGCTGCGTCGTACAAATTTTATACGAGGAGTTCGTTTCTGTGGATGTAGGAGACGTCGACAAGTTTTAGTTCCTCCGGCGCCGTTTTGTTGTACGAGAGGTTAGTTTATCTGGATGTTGACGGTGTCAACAGTTTTAGTTACTACGGCGCAGCAGTTACAATAACATTGTGGAGAGCGTGCGTGGCAGNAAGAGGTTAGTTTATCTGGATGTTGACGGTGTCAACAGTTTTAGTTACTACGGCGCAGTAGTTACAATAACGTTGTGGGGAGCGTGCGTGGCAGATGCCGGATGCAAGGCGCTTATCTCAGGAAAGGAGGGATGATAGGCAGCACAAAAGACGCGTCTGTCTGTCGCCCTTCAAGCAGTATAAGCAGTGCTTCAGGGTCAGTCGNGCGCCGTTTTGTTGTACGAGAGGTTAGTTTATCTGGATGTTGACGGTGTCAACAGTTTTAGTTACTACGGCGCAGCAGTTACAATAACATTGTGGAGAGCGTGCGTGGCAGATGCCGGATGCAAGGCGCTTATCTCAGGAAAGGGGGNTTTGTTGTACAAGAGGTTAGTTTATCTGGATGTTGACGGTGTCAACAGTTTTAGTTACTACGGCGCAGTAGTTACAATAACGTTGTGGGGAGCGTGCGTGGCAGATGCCGGATGCAAGGCGCTTATCTCAGGAAAGGAGGGATGATAGGCAGCACAAAAGACGCGTCTGTCTGTCGCCCTTCAAGCAGTATAAGCAGTGCTTCAGGGTCAGTCGGCGGCGAGAGCCGTTAGAAGCGTCACTTCGGGGCAGTCGCCCTTTGAGCAGTTTCGTCAGTCGTCAGAAGCATCATACAATGGTCGTCTAGGTCGCGTCAGGCAGGACGGTAACCCCCACATTGGCAACTAAACTTTATTATTTTAATTCTCCGCCGGTGTGAGAGGTAGCAACATTATATTTATTTTGATGCAAGTTTGGAGACGTTAATAACCTGTAAACTACGGTGGCGCTAGTCTGTACTTTTAAATTTATCTGCGAGAGGTTCGTACTCTGCATACTGGAACTTCGTCTGTGAACTGTGTCGCTAAAAGAATAAATAAACATATACAACAAAATACCCTGGAACTTTTTTTAATTAATCGGCATCACCTTGTACTGAGTCTCGTATTCTACCTTTGAGCAAGCCGTGGCAACGTAAACATTCGGCAGTGTAAGCGGCCGAACGTTGCAACCTCTGAAGGGTTGGCCACAGTTGAAGGCATTAATTTATGTCTAAACAGAAAAAGAATCGTGAACATCAACCAATAGGCCTATTCACAAACCAATATTATCTAACAAAATTAACGTGTACATATTTATAGTGCTGATTAATATATTATATACACATATATATACACACACACACACAGCTTTCTGTTTTTTATTTAGTGAGAATGCAATGCACAAATGAGTCAGCTGACGTAAACACCAACTGAAAGACACATGGCAGTGCTTATTTTGATACGCGGAAAGATACGCAACCAATGGGCTGAAAGTATAAACTTAGCAGAGCTTTCAAAAGTGCTCACTTTACCGTAAACCGCCTTTACCAGCTAGTTTACATGTTACTTCCAAATGATTCGGTTCTCACACTAAGATATCAGGGTAGAAATCTTTGTCACCACTCGCTGCGCCATCCGCCGTCAAACAAACTGTGACACTTCGTGAGAAGTGAAGTCCTACTGGTTTCTCAGATCCACGGAACAACTTTTGCTGTGAGAGTCAGTATCTGGCATTTATTGACAAACAGAGGCTTCTTTTGCTTTGAGGTGATCACTAGTGTTTCTGTGCGGCCGACTGTCGCTGTACTGTATTAAACGTGTTTACGCCGCAAATCATAGTGTTTTTTGAGCCTGAAACATGGAACAGCCAAAACAGAAAAAGCAGAGCTTAACTTGGGGGTATTTCGATACGAGTGATAACAGTGGCGCCACAATAAAATGTAAACTGTGTAAAAAAAAAAAGTGTTTCTGTTAAAAGTGAAAACACTTCAAATGTTTTCTCATCTAAAATTACGTCACTACAGTCACTTCGGTGAACTGCAAAATGAACGACGAGAAAATCAGAAACAAAAGAACAAAAGGTATGTAACTGTAGTTTAAGTCAGGTACGGTCACAAAACTGAGTACTTTAGCAAACCCTCTCACAATTATAATGACAGTCAATAAATTAAACAGATAATTTTTTTCTTATGTTGACAGTAGTACTAAAATGAAAAAAAGTTGAAATAGTGAAAATTTTCAATGTGTAAGGCAAGCAACTTTCAAAAAGTTTCTGAATTAAAAAAATCATTTTTGCACTCTTTTTTCAAAGAAAAAAAGAAAGTAAACGAAAGAGAACATACAATATGACGCTTCCCGGGTCCCTATATTTTTGCCGTCAGAACACACGCTCGGGGAAGCTCGCAGGCAAAGCCCGCAATAAGGATTTAGGGTCTGGCGGACGTGCCAAAAGGATACCACCAGGAATTACGCATCCGCGCCTCACAGCTGCAAAGGCGGGCCACCAAAGGTTTCTGCACGTGCCACTGTTCCTGCACGTGCAGACGGCATCCGGAGACAACGGAAAGCACCAGGGCCAGCCGCATTTTGCAGCTGCCCAAGGGACACCGAGATCCCACCACCAGCTGCGCCTGCCCCGGGCTTCGCCGCAATAAACCAGGAGAGCTTTTAGCGGGCGTACGGGAAGAATAGCGGCCATATCCGGGGACAAGGGAAGGACCACGTGCGCGCGCTGAACCAAAGGCCACCCGCCAAGTAGCACGTGCAGAACGAGACAATGAAGCGCCCATACCAGAATCGATAGGGACAACGCCGGACCACGTGCGCCAGAAGGCCGGACGCACGTGTTTTATTACTCAGGGAGACACAACAAACTCCCCGGACCACGTGCAGAGACGAGGCAGTTTGAATATAGCGATGGCGGGCTACAAAACGAGGAGAGAAAGGAAGGAACGAGTCAGTCAGTCGGGAGCAGTCAGACGCGGCAGTCAGCCGACGGGATCGAGGAGCGGGTCCGAGACGGGACGCCAACGGGAGTCGGCCGACGAGACTCCGAGGAAGCGGAGTGATTCCGGGAGAAACGACCGCGGCAGCCAGCCGCCATCAGACGCAGAGTCCTGCCAGTTCCAGCTCACCAGACCTCAACTGCAGGACCAACTAAGCCAGATAAGTACAGTCATCCCGCAAGTGTAAAGGACCCTGAGTAGTTATCCCGCGAGTGCAACGGATATTTGGAATCACCCAGCAAGTGCGAAGAGTATTACTCCCTCCCCCCCTCACGTCGCGAACAATACGGAACATACGTATAAAGGGGAGGGAGTTGTCTCGAGAAATCGTGTGTCAATTATAACTTGTTCCAGCAATAATAAAACTAGAGATTTTTCTTGAACTCTCAATCGCCATGTGTTGATTCATTAGTAAATTGGACCTTTAGACAACAGTGTCAACACCTTCGTCCAAACCACAGCTTTGGTAGTTGTCAAATTATCTAACCGAGTTACAATACATCGGAATATCCACACTTCAGTTTAAAACAATAATTTATATATAATAGCAAATCAAATATGAAAAGTGCAGATTTTTTGGTTATTCGTATGGATTTTTAGTTTCCAAGATATTATTTTTTTATAACTGAAATATAACTACCACAAGTCATGGACTTAACTTCGTATTCTATTTCTTCTTAAAAAATTTAGGGAATCTCAGTTTTGAAAATGTCACTACTCACAAACTATAGTGTTTAATATTTAATTATTTGACTAACTACGTAAAGTTAGCTATATGAAACAACTCAGTTAATTTTTCTTAGTTATATGAAACAACTCAGTTAATTTTTCTAACACATTTTGACAAAAAATTATGCTGTTTAATACACAACCCACGTATCTACGTATATTTAGTTAAGGTGCCTTCCTTTGACCTACATGGAGATTTTCATATTTAATGATAAAAAANCCACGTATCTACGTATATTTAGTTAAGGTGCCTTCCTTTGACCTACATGGAGATTTTCATATTTAATGATAAAAAAGTATTTACGTACGTACTGTGTAGGTAGACTTGCATACGTATTACAGTCCATTCATATTAAATGTAAAACTAGGTGTTTTTATACATTTTTGTTTAAAAATGCTGACGGGTAGTACTCAATTTTCAGAAAAATATATGTTGCTGATAGTGTTAAAAGTGGTTTCCTTAAATATGTTAATTTTTATTTTTAAAAGATAAAAGTACGCTATTGTGGTTTGTAAAGCTGCGAGAAAAGTATAATTTGTGTGCATAATTATCAGCAGCATGGACAATGCGCTAATGCACATCAAGTGTGCCATTGCCTCTGCACAACATAACCTGTTGGCATGCAATATAAAACAATACTTAAGCATTCAGCCCAGCAAGAGGACCTTACAATTTTACTGACAAAAGGTAATTTAGTGGCTAGTATACAAGGGTGCCTAACTGTAGTGATGTAAGCAAATAGTAGGGGGAGGGGGAATGAGGGAGAAGCCAAGAGTCCTAACTCAATGACATATTTATTGATAAACCTAAAAAATGTTATAGTTGTTAAAAATGAAGCAAAATATAGAACAAACTTCTGCTATGAGCAAGAATAAAGAGTCCTTTCCTGTTCCACTACATGGATGCCAATGCAAACCAAATGTTTACCCTTTTTTTCTGTTAAGTGCGATTTATTATATTTAAAGACTAAAACTTGATTTTTTTTCCACAAGGTACCTTTTAAAAATATTTTATTATGAAAACGTACTTCAGGTTTTTTTTAACCATTACAGAGTTTTCTGCGAAAACAGAGTTGTGAGTTGAAACAATGCATGCTCAGACATTTATTTTAAGCAAATCCGTAACAAATTTGTTACTTTGTATTACACTCGCCAAACGGCGGTATAAGGTGCCTTTAAAGGGAAACCCTGGAAAAACATTTTAAATGCCTCGAGCCACGTCTCACTGAGAGAAAGGTTTGTTCCAGCCAACCAAATATTTGTTTGTATACGGCCAAAGATACATTTGGTAGCATGACAATTTGTTTAGAAGTACCAATTTTGACACTTCACCTAATTTTCTTTAAAAGTTAGCGATTTTGAAAATAAGTACACAGCATGGTCGAAAACTAAAAAAATCAGGTGTCATTACTGTGTACTATAAGTGTATCGCCTCACACTGTGATAACTTCGATTCAAGTCCTGAACGTCTACAATTGTGTAAGAGTAGCAAGTTCACTGTAAATTGGTGCATGCAATCACAATTCATTTTTACTTTCTGTAGTAAGGGCTTTGTCATAAACAAAACAGGAAGAATAAACACATTTCCCTTCATCTGAATTACCTTTTACTTTTACTGGCAACCATACTTTACAATTCCACGCTCAAAGCATACAATATTTTTCTTATAATTTTTACCAATATTAATTTCTGTAGCTATGCATATTTGAGTGTCCTGATACAAACATTTANATACAATATTTTTCTTATAATTTTTACCAATATTAATTTCTGTAGCTATGCATATTTGAGTGTCCTGATACAAACACTTATGANACACATTTCCCTTCATCTGAATTACCTTTTACTTTTACTGGCAACCATACTTTACAATTCCACGCTCAAAACATACAATATTTTTCTTATAATTTTTACCAATATTAATTTCTGTAGCTATGCATATTTGAGTGTCCTGATACAAACATTTATGATGATGATGATTATTTTTATAATTTGTTTCAAGTGGTATGTTATTTTGCTGCTAGACATAATTTCCCCACAGCTATCATCTCTTAATTCAGTCAAAAGTTCTCATAGTCCACAGATGCTTTGTGCTACTTCTGGCTGGACTGTCTTAGACCTACTTCCAGTGTTCCTGCAAATGTCAAAATATAGCAGTCTGAGTTTTCAGACAATGTCAATCATACTACCAAGGGTGGCATTCTTAAACATTCTGTTTGCTGTCCCACAAACTCCTCGCGTATAAAAGAAGAATTGTCTCTTAAATATCTCTTAAACAGAGCTTGAAATCATGAACAAAGTTTGTGAGTCAATCTTGCACGAGGCGTTTCACGAGTCCGATGATTTCCTGAGCCCTGTGTGCAACGCTAAAAATTAAACCCTTTTTCCAACTATCGGCAGTTAGCAACACTGTCTTAACACGCTATATTAAAAATACCCAGGGTATGAAACTTTTATTGCATTACTCTGTCTATCAGCACTGCGTCCATCAGTCATTGCGACTTGAAACACCCTAATTGTTTCCTCTTCCAGTAAAAACACAAAATTACTATCAATTCTCTTGCTTATTCCGAACATTGTTTGCAAGGACAGAAGATAGTTTGTTAAACTCCAATGTTTAGGTTTGAACATAAATACTTATGGCAATGTTTATTTTTTCGTGCCTTTTCACAAGTATCGTCTGCTATATCCAACTTACCCTGGTCTCAANATCAGCAGTTAGCAACACTGTCTTAACACGCTATATTAAAAATACCCAGGGTATGAAACTTTTATTGCATTACTCGGTCTATCAGCACTGCGTCTATCAGTCATTGCGACTTGAAACACCCTAATTGTTTCCTCTTCCAGTGAAAACACAAAATTACTATCAATTCTCTTGCTTATTCCGAACATTGTTTGCAAGGACAGAAGATAGTTTGTTAAACTCCAATGTTTAGGTTTGAACATATATACTTATGGCAATGTTTATTTTTTCGTGCCTTTTCACAAGTATCGTCTGCTATATCCAACTTACCCTGGTCTCAANATACTTATGGCAATGTTTATTTTTTCGTGCCTTTTCACAAGTATCGTCTGCTATATCCAACTTACCCTGGTCTCAAGCAGGGTTAGCCCACAGGTGATCGAGTAAGCGATTGAGTTAACAGTGTAGATTTATCGAACACGGGTAAACTCTGATTGGGCGAGTTATCGAACAGACTGAGTACATGTTTTTACCCCAACCTGGTTAACCAGGTGAGTTTACGTAAGTGCCTTTTGTAATTTCAGTTTTCTTCATATCCTCTCCTAACATGTGGATATCCTGCAAAGGATTTCAACTCTTTGATTAGTAATACGTATACTGCATTTCATATAAGTACACTAAAATTTGACAGACAATGTGACCAACCTACACACTATGTAAACAGTAAATGCTCCCGTTTGCAAAGTATTGCATCAGCTGATGATTTATTGCAGGATGTATAATGTTGGCGATATTGATGATCATGGAAGAAAATAGTACTTTGAACTGACGGTTGTAATTCAAAACTTAAATTACACTTGCAACATTTGTGGTTTAAATAATGTTTTTAAAGTAATGTACAATTTATTTTATTTTTATTGAATTAGTAAAAAATATGTTTAGCAATTGTGGCGGAGCATACAGACAGTTAGGGACAGTGAAACTTTTCCAGCTTGGTTAACACCATTATGCATATGATTTTTTTTCAATTACGTTTATGTGAATGTCTTACTGGTGTTATCAGAATATTATATTGGTAGTTAATGATTTATGTATTTTATTTTATTAAGCATGGTTGGTTGTAGGGGTGAATTTGTAGCAAGTTTTCTTGCATGAAATGTAATAATATAGATAATGACTTGTATGGCTTGGTCTGCCATTTTATGTACCATTGTGTGATATGAAGCACCGTGTACTTTCGTTCAACAGTTTAATTTCAGGAAACTGGATAAGTGTCATATTTTCTTAATGATTGTGCAAATTATTTCATATCAGTGGCAGATAAACATGTCCAAGGATTGCCTCAGAACATGTGTTCAGGAGTTGCAAATAGGAATTACTAAAGTCAGTGTGTTTTGTAAGTAATGTATGTATCTCAAAACAATTATTACAATGTTTGAAATGTACGTGGCCTAGAAAGACACCATTTCATAAGTGGTTTGTAGTGTAAAATAACACGTTTATTATATGGAAAATCCAACAAAGTGTAAGGTTAACTACGTAAAAAATATTTACATGCACATGGAATGTATTAATTATTCGCACTGGTACAAACAACTTAATATTTATCACGTTTTCATCTTTGGAGAGGTTAAAACTGTACCTACAGGTCATAATAATTTGAGTGTTACTTCCATACAAACCAAATTTTCTACTGGTCCATTAAAACAATATGTATGATAATTCAAAATAAAACCATGCTGCAAAACAACGCCATTACATGAAAGCCTTTAAACCAAGTCTCTCAAACTCCCATCCACCTGCAATAAAATAAACAGTGTCTCAGCAGTATATCGGTAATTATATAGAATAGCGGCTTTTCTGAAAAAAGGGAAAATAATACCTGCAAATGTTACATATGGTCATTACAAATTACACTTAATTGGAATATTATTGGGGCTTCCTGTATTTTGCAGTATATATCATGAAATGTGATGGTGAGGAGGACTATAAAGATTGAGGTGTATTATGCGTGAAACACATAAATTTTATGTCCAATATATTTCTATTGGGTAGTGAAAACTTGTGAAATACGAGAACACTTATGGACACCACACCGTAAATCACAAACGTGATTCACAGGGTATATTTATACCTAAGTGCTAAGGTTATACACGTATAAAAGTGAGTGAGTGGGATTGTGGGGCACTCAACAGCGAGGTCATTAGCACCCACAAGAATTTGAAGAATAAAACACATTAAAAACCTCCACAGGAGGCAAAAACAAAAGTCAGGTAAAAACCTTCACAGGAGGCTATAACAAAAGTTAAAAAAAAAAATTTATATATAAACCCTCAATAGGAAGCAAAAGAACAGTCACAATAAACAACAAACAAAACAGGATAAAATACTCCTGAGGAGCAACAACACAAGAACAAAATAACAAATCACAACACATTAAAAAGCCCTTCGCACTTAATGGGAATACGCCGCTCACAAAGAAAGAATAAAAATGCTATGAGCCTGGCCATGCCTGCAACACTCTCACAAAATGTGCCGCACAGGCATCAAACTAAGGAGGGGATTCACCACGAAGAAGGTATTTGTGTGTCCGACAACAGTGCCAGACGCAAAGATTAGAAAACGCAACATCTTCCCTGCGGGTAAACGAAACAACAGAACGAGCGCAAACAGATGGCCAGTAACTTATTGGACAGCGAAAGAGAAGTCCATTCCCACTGCCACACACGCCAGACCAGACCATAAACTGCATGCAGCACATCACACACAGGAACACGAGAATCACAGGGTGGAAGGCTGCATGCCTCCTTGGCTGCCATATCTGCTACTTCATAGCATGCTCACATGCCCTGGAACCTACAGGAAGACAAATTTAACACCAATCCGCACAGCCCCCGCTAGCTTCTCCCGGATCATGGAAAGAAGCGGATGAGCTGTGGAGCCAGATCGAATGGCTGTCAAGGCACTCATCGAATCAAAGCACACAAGACATTTACGGTGAAATCCCCCAACTGATAAAACACAAGAGCCTTGAAAACAGCAAAAAGGTCTCCAGTTAAAATACTGCAAGATGGATGAAGTTCAAAAAGGTACGGAGAAGCACCGAGCACCCATTGATGGGGCGGACGGAGACAAGCAGGATGGTGAAGGTGAGAAGAGTCCGAACGCACCCGCACCCCATACAAAAACAGCAGTTGATGACGCCAGTAATGTAGGGGAGGTTCACCAGCCACAGCACAAAGACTGACAACCGGGCTTGTGCAAAAAGCCTGTCTCAATGCGAATACCAGCATAATGAACACTGCTAACGATTTTAGCACAGACGGCCTAGCAGAAGAATTAATGACACTGCCATAGTCTAGTTTGCTACGGACCAGGGCTCAATACAGCCGAAGAAGGGTGACTGTCAGCACCCCAGTTACAATCACTCAAGTTTTCAAAAGATTCAAGTCCCTTACACGGTGAGACTTCAGGGACTGAATATAACTCCTCCTAGTAAATTTACTATCAAACAAGATGCTAAGAAACTTGACAGTATTAGAAACAGGCAAAACTGAGCCATACTAAAGCAACTCGGGAGAACGAAAGATGCCACGTCTTCTACAGAAATGGACCACCTATATCTTGGTGAAAAAGTGGAATCCACAGCTGTCTGCCCAGTTGCTAAGGCGGTGGACGGCCAGCTGCACCTGACATTCTGCCATGCGCACAGACGCAGCACAGCAGAAAAGTCATTGACATACAGCGTACATTCCACAGGTGGTCGAACAGACACAATGCCATTGATGGCGATAGCAAACAGAGTAACACTCAATGTGCTCCCCTGTGGCACACCATTCTCCTGAACAAAGTCCCGAGAATAGGAAGCATCATTGCCAACCATGAAAGTATGAATATTCATAAATTTCTGTATGAACCAGGGAGATGTCCACGAAATCACCAAGTGGACAGCTGTCGTACGATACCATGTCGCCATTTTGTGTTGTATGCCTTCTCCAAATCAAAGAAAACAGAAAGGAGGTGCTGCCCTCGCAAAAAGGCAATCTGTATGGCAGCCTCCAAGCTGACGAAATGATCCAACGCAGAACGATTTAGGTGGAAACCTCACTGAAGAGGAGATAAAAGCTGCCAGGTCTCAAGGCAGTATACCAGACGCGCATTATACCATACGCTCCATGGTCTTACAGACGCAGCTGTTGAGGGAAAAAAGACAATAGCGGGAAACATTCCCTTTGACTATCCCCGATTTCAAGATGGGCACAAGAGCCGACTCACACCAACTCAAAGGGGAAAACCCCAGAGGTTCAAATATTATTAAAAATTCTCAGGAAAAACAGTTTCCCGTCAAGTGGGAGGTGTTGCAACATAGCATAACGGATATTATTGGGGTCAACAGATGTACGCTTTGAGTGTGATAAAGACTGCTTCAAACTAGAGGGTAAAAGGCTGGTTGTAGTCTTTCTCACCTGAGCCGCCAAAGTGGACACCCACCGTCTGATTGAAACATCTGCAAAATATTGAACCAATAAATCTGCTATGTTTGTCCCCTCTGTAACAATATTGTTATTGACCCAAAGGAAGTTAACTTGTGTGGTGAGAGGTTGTTCACACAACTTCCGAACATTGTCCCAGACAAACTTACTGGTAGCATGTACTGACAGTGACAAAATGAAGTCCCTCCAGGATTTCCACCAGCTCTCCTTGACGACATGTCTAGTACGAGCCACAAGACGAAGAAGAGTTCCAGGTTAGCTTGAGTGGGGTGAGCACTAATGCGTCTCAGCGCAAGTCGTCTGGCATGGACAGCATCCCTGCATTCGTCGCTCCACCAAGGAACATGCCTACGACCACTAGGTGAAGAGTGGGGGATGGCAGCCTCCCTAGCTGACATGACAATAGTGTTGAGTTTCACAACCATGGTCCCGTCAAGATGAACCTCAGCAGTGAAGTGGAACGAATGCTGGAAATGTGCCCAGTCTGCTTTCTTAAGCACCCAGTGAGGTGGTATAGGAGGGACAGCAAACTACATGTGATCTAATATGATTGGGTAGGGGTCACTTCCATAGAGATCTGGGTAATTAGACCCATCAAAGTGGGTGGTCAAAGCAAGGCTACAAAATGAAAGATTGATGCAGGACGAAGTGCCAGTATGAGTGATGAAGTGTGTAGGAGTACAATCGTTCGACAGGGCAATATTAGAACTGGTGTGCCAACACTCAACTACATGACCCCAGCCGTCCCTGTCGTCTGAACCCCATATCTGATTGTGAGCGTAGAAGTCGCCAACTATGAGAAATGGAGGTGGGAGCTGAGATGAGCCCCTCAAAATCAGCTGACATCTCACGATGGTCTGGGGGTACATATACGCTACAANTACAATCGTTCGACAGGGCAATATTAGAACTGGTGTGCCAACACTCGACTACATGACCCCAGCCGTCCCTGTGGTCTCAACCCCATATCTGATTGTGAGCGGAGAAGTCGCCAACTATGAGAAATGGAGGTGGGAGCTGAGATGAGCCCCTCAAAATCAGCTGACATCACACGATGGTCTGGGGGTACATATACGCTACAAACAGTGACAAACACACCGAGGAAAACCCTGACTGTCACTAACTGCAGAGCAGTGCGGAGGGCAACAGCTTCATGGTAAACTGAATCCTGTACCACAAGACAGACACCGCAACAGGCAAGGGCCATCAACACGTTATCCAGGCGTTTAAACGTGTGACCTCAAAGGAAGCTGTATCAGGGAGACGAAAGTGCGTTTCCTGAAGGCAAATGAATGTAAAGGTGAGGGACACTAGTAGCAGTTTCAGTTCTTCATGATTATTGAAATAACCTCTGCAGTTCCACTGTACGAGGGACATAAATTATGGAAAGAAGGTGTGCGGTAACACCTACTTCAATTTCCCTGTGTGTGTTTATCACTGGCTTAAAGCCCCCTGAGCCTCCTCCAGTTGGAAATTGGCATTAACCGCCATCTCTGCTTCTGGCTTCGAGGAGACACGACGGCGAGTGAGCAAGTTGATGTGATCCTGCGAATCATGGTCACTAACAGGAAGGGATATAAGATACGGAGTCTTCGGATAGTCAAATTTTTTCGCTGCAGCTCCCGACAAGGTTTGCCGACAGAAAATTTTGAGTTTCTTTTCAGCTGGTCTACACTGCGTACCGACATACGTGGTCCGGGTCATCTGAACCAGTCCGGATGTCATTTGCCGCTATACACACACTTCAGCGGCTTGCTGCACTGAGGAGGATCCGGATGCGGTGGGTCTGCACACTTCAAGCAAGCTGGTGGATTCAGACCTTTTGCAATGGAATGACCAAACTGTTGACAGTTGTAGCTACAAAGAGGAGCTGGAATGAACTGCTTAACACGCACATTCAAGTACCCTGCTTTGAGAACGGAGGGAAGGTCACGCACACCAAAAGTCAAGATGAGAGTAGCTGTAGGTGACTTGACACTTTCAGTAGTCATCAGCACATGGCGAACATCAGTGACATACTGAGTTTGCAGCTCATGTAAGATCTCCTGTTCTAGGATGTCAATCAAGTCGGGACACCAGATGCCCTTGCTGAAGTTGAGGTACACATGGGACTTGACCTCAACAGGAAACTTTGCAGTCGCCCCATTGAAAGTCTTCATCAAGAGCCTCCTCGACTAGGCAGTATTCCATTTCTCAAACAGAAGCTAGCGCCTTCCGCTGATTCACTTACAATCGACAACAGGACCACCAGCAGCTCCATCAATGTCTTTTTGTAATTTAAAAGGAGACACTACTTCAAAAGTGTGCCCTTCTATACCTCGGATAACAAAAAAAGTGGCGTGGGTAATTTAACAGCTGTAGACTGACGCACTGCACAATCACAATCCAAATCACTACCAATATCATCGTGGGTAATTATTAAGTTTAGGGGCTTTTCTGAAAAACAGAAAAAAAATTCAAAATTGTGATATATTTCTACTTTACTAATCACGAAGAAAACGAATATACTGGGGGCGTAGCTTTAAAATAAGTACAACATATTTAAAAAAATTGAACAAAATTGCGAAATGAGCAGTATAGCCAGTTTGTTTCAGTTTCTGAACGAAACGTCCTAGACCAACAAAAGTTGCATTAATGGGTTCTGCACAGCTTACCTTGTTCATATTCAAGAGGGTGTAATGTTAAAATAAGTAGAACATATTTTAAAAAACTTGCGAAATATGTTTAAGTCTATTAACATCAGACGAATTATACCAGCCCTCCTACCTAGGTGAGTCAATTTACATTCTTTTGGTGTGTTATACGGTTCCTTTAAATTTCTACAATCATACATTCGTAGTTTTGTGTAAAAACATAATAGGTTAGTATAAAATCCTAGGTTAGTGTAAAACCCAATAATCCTAGATTAGTTTAGAAATGTAAAATAGTGATTTACCCATCGTGGGGTTAGGTTCTGTTAGATATTACGAAATTAGTCGGACGTTAATACCCCTAGTATATTAGTGTTCTACGTGATTAGTAGAGCAGAAATATATCATAATTTTGAATTTTTTTTGTGTTTTTCAGAAAAGCCCTTAAACTTAATAATTACCTTAAAAACAAATAATAGAGGTAAATGCTAATAGTCGTTCCACCCAAAAATATTTTGTTTGACTTTTCACATTCTGCATGAGACTGACAAGACTAGATTAGATTTGTCACGTTGACTGTAAAATACATAAACAACAGGAAACTGAAAATTGCCGTATTACAAAAGACGCATACGTCTTACCTTAATGTATAAATATTGTACGTAGAATTATCATCACCAATAATTAAACCAATTAAGAAGACTCAGAAACTTCAAATTGCGCCAAATCCCTTGCAGACTGTAATCGCCTTTGTACGACAGTTTTCAACATACAATGTTTTTTAAAGTAATTATGATGGCCTATGCTTCGCGCCCACGGCCATCATCGACGACTCCAAGGGAATCACACAATACGACGAGATAATCTCCATAATACAAAATGTCCAAAAATCAAAGGCCCATTAAACTCGGTCAAAACGGTAAAAACGCCGCTACCACGAAGCCGAGATAAAAAAAATTCCCAAACCGTCACTAACGCCGGCTAAAGACGAAGAAAGAACTAATTCCAAGAATATAGTTAAATAAAATAGGAAAACCGACGCAGTATAGCCAAATCAACTATGCCAAAAGATTCCACAAGAGTATTCAACACACAACTCTAGAATATATAATTTTACCCAATCAAGCACAATTATATGTTATAGAAATTTTACTATAGATAGTTGCATAATTTTTTACAACCAGAATCTTATCTTGCCTCTTTAAAAACATAGTTTTAGCCTGTTGTCGTCATACGATTTATTATTTTAGAAGCACCCAGAAGATTCCAAATTTGAACATGTGNACATAGTTTTAGCCTGTTGTCGTCATACGATTTATTATTTTAGAAGCACCCAGAAGATTCCAAATTTGAACATGTAATCACTGACTATAGGGTTTGTCACAAAATAAAACAATGGATATAAACAAGTTTTACAAAATCTCAAATTTTAAATGAAAAATAGTTATAAGAACATAATTTAACTAGGACTATGTATATACCAGAATTTGAAAATAAGGACCACTAACNAATGAAAAATAGTTATAAGAACATAATTTAACTAGGACTATGTATATACCAGAATTTGAAAATAAGGACCACTAACCTATATATAACCTAACTAATAAAATTAATAATTATTAAAACTTATACATTAATAAAAATTTAAATATAATAAACTAATTAATGACTTAAAGTTATAAAAAAAACATTACACTCTTAACTAAGTAATCTTCTATTTCCTCACAATTTGACATGAACAAAGCGTCAACGAGCTCCTTGTGACCACTATGGCCACCAGTCACCACTACACCAGCTATACACCGGACAACACCAGCTACATCAGGCAATGAGTGAATAGTGCAGGTCGTCAAGAACAGAACTTGAACCTTCTTGCCAACAAGGATTACGCCACTCAAGAGACCGCCCTACTCATTTATTACAAGAGGTAACTCTTTTAATAAATAAGTAGGCGACCCGAAACGGTGTTTAACCCTAAGCAACAGCATTTTGGTGCACTGGCAATTGGTCGTTGTGTCCTAGGTGCTCTCGCAGCGACCTACAACGCAACGCACCACCGAGTGGCATCAAACTGGCTTGTATGCTGAAACTGAACTGATAAGTGCCCCAAAATGTCACCAGTATTGTGCAACATTTTTGCAAACACATTAAACACCATTACCGCATTCACAGCTACAGTCAGGGGTGTGTTTTAATGTATTAATAGTAATCAAGGATGTAACTTCACATTCCTTTGCCCAGGTGGACTCGTCCATCCCTTCAGGAGGCAGCCACCTGGCAACACTGTAGCTAGTGAAATGAAAATGCGTAATCGGTAGTGAAATGCGAACACTTTTTACGACAAAACATAATACTGTAATAATGTTAATATACAGAAAAGTAATAATGTTTTCTGAAAGGGAGATTGCATATAAAGACCTCCACCATATGAACATTTCATTTACTGTGGTGACATTCCCCGTCAACATCACAACTTCAAACATAACAGACATTTGTTAATAAGCAGACGTGTCACCAGTGTATTTAATTTAATTTATACATTTTTTTACCATTACAATTTTATCACAGAATGCTTATGTTATGTTTCATTATTCGCTGTTTGACTTCGATTCTCGCCACTCGTGACAAAAGCCGCCTTGACTCGTTCAGTTCGTCTCAGCTCTCTGACCAGACAGGCAGTGCTGGTCGCCAGCTCCGCAAGCCCCCTCGGTACCATCATTTAGGCTGTGATCATTTCACTGCAATATTAAAANCAGTGCTGGTCGCCAGCTCCGCAAGCCCCCTCGGTACCATCATTTAGGCTGTGATCATTTCACTGCAATATTAAAAATTTTTAATCGGAACAATTTTTTTTTTTATTTTAAGTACCGAGGGGAGAGCCATCCGCCCTCTCACCAGAGAGCTTAACACAATCGTGTATCAACCTAATACCTTATTTATTTCATGCTAAAGTCACTGGCAGGCAGTAAGTGCTGGGTCCATTTTCATGTATTATTCACCTATAGTGAGAACAGTGAATAAACTGCTTAANTTTATTTCATGCTAAAGTCACTGGCAGGCAGTAAGTGCTGGGTCCATTTTCATGTATTATTCACCTATAGTGAGAACAGTGAATAAACTGCTTTACCAAGTTAACTGTGTCAAATCACTATAGGGTATTACATCCTTTGTAGCATCACCCATAATTTCATGGTATATTTCCGGCGTACGAGATGGCCTACAGTCTCGTCATAAGGTATAAATAATGCAAAAGTAAGTACGTGACAACATCATCAAAAAATCTGACGGAGATATCCAGGGCCCCCTGGGCCGTCCACCGAACGACCCTCATCATTAACTCTCCAGTGGGTTATGGTGTCGGGCAATTCAACACTCAACCAGCCCTGGGTAACCTCGTACACGTCAATACACATGCTTGTTGTTTTATATGAACAGTTTATGAATAGCAAAATAAGTTGATGAAGAAAGATGAAATAATTATATAACAGAATAGACAAAATTGCTCTCTAAAATAAATGTGTTTCTTGCAAAAAATTACAGAAAATGGTTTAAATAAAAAAATTTATAAGTACAAATGTAAATTTATAAAGTTGATTAGATTAACAATAATAATGAAACCATGAATTAATTTATGGCATTTATTTCCTGTTGACTTTTTTTTTTATTCTTTTTTTTTTATTTTTAGGTGAAATCAATTACGAATAGACAGTATCTTAAATGCAACAACCCACCGATCTCTAAATTCTTGGTGTTTCAACATTTAAGAAACTAAAAATTTTTTGGATTTGCCTCTTTATATTTCTGCACAGTTCCGCAGCAAATATTGCACTCGGAACAAGGGTGACACCTGCTGTTGCGCTGGGGACTGTGGAGGGTAGATTATATCACTTACTCTCAGCGACAGTTACACCAGGCCAATGTTTCCCTGGTAATGCATTGTTCAATGTCAAGAGCAAAAAGGAATTATATGGGTAAAACAGATCTTTAAAAATAACTTATTAAGTGAGATGTCTCAAAGACCTCTCAAAGACAGTTAAATTTGNTATGGGTAAAACAGATCTTTAAAAATAACTTATTAAGTGAGATGTCTCAAAGACCTCTCAAAGACAGTTAAATTTGTTTTGGTTGTCCAGTATATAAGACGTATAGAAACATACAACAATTTTTCTGACTAGAAAATATTGTAGGGCATTAAAATAGTTTAATTCCAATTTATTTTTGATATGCACTTAAGTGTGTAATCAACATATTGAAGTAATATCCAACAATTACCAAACAACTTATTTTAGCTTCTAGCGAGGTGGTGCTGTGGTCATTTATTGGACTTGTATTCGGGTGGACTCAAAGGTCCAAATCTCAGTCTGGCCAATTTTCAGCTAGTTTTTGATTTTCAATCATTTAGTGAAATAACTTTATCACCCATGGCCAAGACCTTCCCTAATTCCCTTCAAAAGTTGTACTGTTTTATGTCTCCGTCTCTAATGGCCTTGAACTTGATAAGACATAACATGATAAATAAAATTAATAAATTGCTTTGCCTACCATTATATGACTCCTTTAAACTATACACAAACAAAAGTGTTTGGTCTACAACAGCATGTCTCTTCAATTACGTGTAACACCTGACTTGCACTTGCTACTAAACAAATGAGAAAGTAGTGTTCATGTGGCTTGAGGGAAAGAAGCTTAGCGAGGATAAGGTTACTTCAACTACAGGTTGAAAATGTCAATGTTAAAAGTTTGGTAAACAAAAATTTTCGACACTAAGTAAGCGCCAGTGTCGCTTGGGTACCCGATTTTCTTTATTTCCTATGTTAAAAGATAGGATATTAGCAATAATCATAAATAAAATATAAAGTAACTTCTGTTACGAGTTGTTGTCAGGCCCTTAGCTGAGCGGCCTACCTGATATCACATTCACTTATTTATCTAGGACACGGGCCGTGATCGCTGAAATTAGCTATGAAATCGCAAACCACAGAAAGCCCCTCCACCGGCCAGTAAACGGGGACAATGCAGCCGATATAGGGCAGTGTAGTCCGTGGCCAGTGTCGTTTTTCGTCGGGCCATTGGAACGAGAAGTTCAATTAAGATGGGTGTGTCCGGCCATCGTCTTGCACCATCTTAATCAGTCTCCGGAATCATGAACAAGGTGGGGACGCTCCAAGTAGGCTTTAATCAAAATGTGACTAGATAAATCGTTACAAAATAATATAATTTAATATTTCAGTATATTTGTTTAGCTCCCCCAGCCCCTTCTAAGTCAATCATATTTATATTGAAATAATATTGTACAACACTAATGTTATATAAACCTCTTTAATATAGTGTTCATTACATAACTCTGAACAATAACTTGTTACGCCCTCATATCCCCGTTAAGGATAAATAGCAAAAAAATATCAAAATCATAACACTTCGTAACTAAATAAAATCGTTATATTTTACAATTCACATAGATTAAAATTTTAATAAAAATTACCGTTTGGAACATTGCGCACATAGAGGCAGAAATTTTCCTTGTGGGTATGGGGTAGAGGAGAACAGTCGGTGGTGGCAATAAATACCTCTTGACCCTGCTAATGCCATAAATACCTACTAACAATCATCACTCTGCACTTGCAATGGTGGCATTGTTTGAAAATAGCACGAATGTAATGATTATATCTGCTGTAAAATATTCCGATCAGTTAATGTAAGAGTTCTGCATTCAAAAATACAAAAAAATCAACATTATTTAAAAGATGTGGCCAAAGAGGAGGGCCCATGCAAGGTGGGCCATCACCCTGGATCCGCGCCTGCCAACAACAATCAACACAAACCGCCTATTGTACCAAGGCCTTATTCCGGCGCAAAATGCACCTGGCCTTAAGGGTTATCCTGTACAGCCATAAGTACAATAAACCTAGAAAAACAGGGAAAGTGTGAACAAATATGGCAGCAAAATCTTAAATAACATGAATAAGCCATTAATCGAAAATCCAGAAAACTCGCCAAGTGTAAAGTTCAGACAGCACACGCACATGACGACGTCGCACCCCCGACGTCCAGTGGGCTGATTACAAACATCACATACCGCAAAATTCGATTCGTTGAGAAGCGATTTTGTTTGTGTGTAGTGCTCTCCGAAGCGAGCTGAGTACGAACATCTTGTGTTTCGTTACTATACTTTAAATGCGTGAGTTTGATGACGTCGCAGCGGTAAACAATGCAAAAAGATGTGAGTACAAATCTACGTTTTGTGCGGCCAACAACGCAACTGTCGTGCATTATTCACTATGAGTTCGATTGTCCATTAAGAGCTAAAAATTAACACTGCATGTAATTAACTTTACACTAATTGGCCTAGAAAAGAATGTAGTACATTCTAATAATATGTAAAACACTTTGAATTATTCATATTTATTAGTTACGGCAGTATTTGTAGGTTAGAGTGCCTTGTTATATTTTGGTACATAACGCATGTTTGCTATGTGAGGTTTATAGGTTTTCATGTCCATATTATAAAATTAATCAAATGTAATTTGTGGTCTTTCGGAACTGCTATACTGTTATGGGACTCGTAATACATTAACAAAATACTNAATTAATCAAATGTAATTTGTGGTCTTTCGGAACTGCTATACTGTTATGGGACTCGTAATACATTAACAAAATACTATTATTGTTTTGGTATCGTAATTATATGATACGAATACCTACTTTCCTTCGATTACAATTAACTATCGTATACAAAATAATAGGCTAGTATCCATATGACGCATTAAGAACATTGGACATTCACTTCGCTTGTTATGTCTACAATTAATGTGGAAAATATACTGTGTTACAAATGATTTCCCAATCTTTATTCCTCGATTTGTATGACCATCATATGAAAAAGTGGGTGTGGGGGTGAAGGGTTATGTATTTGGGGAGATACATTTGGGTGCGTCGTAATTCTGGACACTTAAAATCGAACATACGTTACATAAACTGCAGTTATCCATGTTTGGCGTACTTTCATAGGTAAAGTGTTGCANACACTTAAAATCGAACATACGTTACATAAACTGCAGTTATCCATGTTTGGCGTACTTTCATAGGTAAAGTGTTGCAAGACTGTATTTTCACTATGGATAAAAACGCACTTGGAGTATTTAATGGCAGCAATCATGTTTTGTCAGAGTCGCCACTACAAGACAAAGATATTACATTACTTTTCATATATCTCACGCGATCAATATTCATGCAAAGTAATAAACATACTAAAAATACTAAAAAAATGTGAATATTTAAATATACAATATCAGTTAAGAGAAGTTCACTATTTATCACTTTATAATCACATGTATTTTTAGCAGACTTATGACCCTTGTGTTTCCTATGTTTTTACGTCATGGATCTTCGTTAGGGCAAAAACTCCACACAAATATAACGAAACACCCAACACAAGCAGGTGTATACTCACTACTTGCGGTACATGTTTCGTTAGCACTTGNCACACAAATATAACGAAACACCCAACACAAGCAGGTGTATACTCACTACTTGCGGTACATGTTTCGTTAGCACTTGGTGTAAATCACAGTCGTCGGTAGAAGTTCATAATCAGGCCAGTGGCCCAAAATTCCGAACCATCACCGACGGCGAAAAATATACTTTTTTTTTTGTGGTAATGTGGCCAACAGTAAAANTGGCCCAAAATTCCGAACCATCACCGACGGCGAAAAATATACTTTTTTTTTTGTGGTAATGTGGCCAACAGTAAAACCCACAGCCAAAAAAAAAAAAGCTACCGAAAAGGGGGTGACAATAAAATAGAATAAAAGGTGGGTTTATGATTAAAAACTGGAGAATTATGATTGTGCTTATCACTTGTTAAGTACGCTGGAAATAGTTTTGCAGTTTACAATTGATTTAGCAACTGTTAAGTCCATCCAATCAGAATCGCAGGAAACCGAAGCAGCCCATAATACCTGCAAAAATTATCAAAGGTAAGAGTATTTACATACATTTAATTATTTGTCATTACTACACGTGTAATTGTTTTGAATAACTCACGATATCTTATAAAATGGGATGTCGATGTGAACACTGAGCAGTTATGTCAACAAATCTTTGAAATGCTAAATAAAAGTCAATTTAACAACTTCTTCAAGAACTAAAACTTGAGGAACAGTTATGTAGACACAAGAGAGTACTTTCACCTGATTTAACCCATTCAGACCTAGTGTACACGAGTGTGTACATAATGCACGTGTAGGTAATTTTTTGTCTGTACTACACAATGTGAATATCAATGTCCAATGATTTTACCTACCTATGAACAAATGATTCGCAAACCTTCTTACCAGTCTAGGTCATAATTGGTTAATATAACTGTAGTTGAACATATAGCCCTCAGCTCATTGGCTGTGAAACGAAACAAGTGTTGTGTCGACTTAAGAAAAGCACATATCATATAATGTTTTGTTTCCAACACCNATTGGCTGTGAAACGAAACAAGTGTTGTGTCGACTTAAGAAAAGCACATATCATATAATGTTTTGTTTCCAACACTTGAAACCGTGAATTAAAGTGGGTCTTAAATGGTTAATAAATCACTTGATACGATATCACGTCACGACATAACCTAAATCCAAGATGCAAATACAGTTTCCCACCAACAACAGCTGCCACTGTGTTCTGATCTGCTACTTCGTCTTGAATTGTACGTACGTTAAGACATAAAATATTATCATATCTTAAGTCAAGCAAAGAATGCATACGACCTCTACACAATCCGCAATACTGCAGCCATAAACCAATACCCTTGAAAACATCGATTCATATTCTAAGCATACAGCCTTAAGTTTCTGTTAAATTAATCGTATACCCTCCTTAAGGATAAACCAATCTCCATGGTACATGTCATCAACCATTGTGGAACAAGAGAGAACTCGAAACAAAGGAGAACATGAAGGGCAGAACCTGTCACCAAGGACATCTAGCAGAATACCATCAAAAGGCATAAAATGATATCACGCGCCAGTAAGAACCGAGCTAGAATGTCATAAACAACCCGACGGTCATGAAAAATAACCGAAAACGGAAAACGCACATTAAGCCACTGTAGGGCAACATACAATTTACTACAAAGACCCCCCAGTGGGACACCAAAATAATATATGAGTTATATCTGCACATGGAGCACCGCAGATACAGACAGAATTAGAGATAATATGAAGTGTATACACATGAGACGGAGACTCAACATGTATAGAAAGGAGGGTAAAAGAAATAACTGCTAAACTTCGTTAAATATTACCACAGTAATAACTTTGCCGAGAATAAGTGGGAAATAATCGTGCATATACAATATTAGAGACCGAAGTATAATTTTCCCATGCCCGCTTCCATCGCTGGAAGACTTCCTACTTTAAGAAAGGATACAAAAGCGAAAAATAAAATAACAGATGGACAACAACTGACTAGTATGGTTGCACTTCATGAGGGAAGCACACAGTATGTTAGCACGATGGGGTTATTTCTCAAGTCGTATGATTTTTANGTATGGTTGCACTTCATGAGGGAAGCACACAGTATGTTAGCACGATGGGGTTATTTCTCAAGTCGTATGATTTTTAAGCGCATCGCATTTCCGGTGCCAAATATCAGTTAGCTGATGAACTGTCATGCATGCCTGGTGAAACTGTAGTGGTGGACGAAAATGAGTGGGATGGCCTACTGCTCGCTATAGCAGCGAGTCGCCAAACACTTGGCGAGGGTGCAGCAAGATGTAATGTAATCGATNGGATGGCCTACTGCTCGCTATAGCAGCGAGTCGCCAAACACTTGGCGAGGGTGCAGCAAGATGTAATGTAATCGATGTCTCGATGGAAATCGAACCCAGGATAATCGAACTCCAGGTCCAAGTAGTAACGGTCCAACAACAGTGACCCGAAATGCAGCACTGTCTAGCCGAACCAACACAAAACAGCGGAGAATGATGGCGAGTTAAAGACGCATGCCTGGAGACCTGGCCCCACCGACCGGAAGTGCTGTGGTGCCTCTAAGTGCCAAAGGATGTGTGGTAACTGTTATTACATCACTCGCACGCCAGTAACTTTGCAGGCCATCCAGGCGCACTACAGAAAACAAGAAATGTTCACCCCCACTTTCACTGGTACATACATGCGCGAGTGCGTGACCTGTAAACACTTCAAAAACCGCTACGCCGATGGAGTAACTCAACAACAGCCACGAGTTCCAAGCGAACCATTCGAGACCATCTCACTAGACCTGATACGTCCCTATCCACGAACAACAGCCGGAAAGCATTTTATTCTAGTAGTGAGCGACTCATTTTCCAGATGGACAGAGGCCTATACATTCTCCAGTGCACGAGCATGCAACATAACCCGTGTACTGGAGATGAGTTCCACCCCCATTGAGTTACCCCAGAGTATTACTGAACAATAATGGCAAATAGTTCATGGGAAGACAGTGGTGTGAACTGTCTACAAAGTTNGATGGCCTACTGCTCGCTATAGCAGCGAGTCGCCAAACACTTGGCGAGGGTGCAGCAAGATGTAATGTAATCGATATCTCAATGGAAATCGAACCCAGGATAATCGAACTCCAGGTCCAAGTAGTAACGGTCCAACAACAGTGACCCGAAATGCAGCACTGTCTAGCCGAACCAACACAAAACAGCGGAGAATGATGGCGAGTTAAAGACGCATGCCTGGAGACCCGGCCCCACCGACCGGAAGTGCTGTGGTGCCTCTAAGTGCCAAAGGATGTGTGGTAACTGTTATTACATCACTCGCATGCCAGTAACTTTGCAGGCCATCCAGGCGCACTACAGAAAACAAGAAATGTTCACCCCCACTTTCACTGGTACATACATGCGCGAGTGCGTGACCTGTAACCACTTCAAAAACCGCTACGCCGATGGAGTAACTCAACAACAGCCACGAGTTCCAAGCGAACCATTCGAGACCATCTCACTAGACCTGATACGTCCCTATCCACGAACAACAGCCGGAAAGCATGTTATTCTAGTAGTGAGCGACTCATTTCCCAGATGGACAGAGGCCTATACATTCTCCAGTGCACGAGCATGCAACATAACCCGTGTACTGGAGATGAGTTGCACCCCCATTGGGTTACCCCAGAGTATTACTGAACAATAATGGCAAATAGTTCATGGGAAGACAGTGGTGTGAACTGTCTACAAAGTTNGTTACCCCAGAGTATTACTGAACAATAATGGCAAATAGTTCATGGGAAGACAGTGGTGTGAACTGTCTACAAAGTTGGGAGTAGTGCACCACGCCAAGGTTGTTTACCACCAGCAGGTCAACCCGACCGAGCATCTAAAATCAAGAACTCAAGACTCAGTTGTGCCTGCAGGTCGGTAAAAACCACACAGCCTNCAAAGTTGGGAGTAGTGCACCACACCAAGGTTGTTTACCACCAGCAGGTCAACCCGACCGAGCATCTAAAATCAAGAACTCAAGACTCAGTTGTGCCTGCAGGTCGGTAAAAACCACACAGCCTGGGCAGAACACCTGCCAACAGCTTTATCCACCATCAGAAAGTGGGTCAATCTTGCCATGGGTCAGTCACCTGTCCCAGTAATGCAGGGCTGTGAACTGCCGCTGCCTGGTAAGTTTTCTGGCTGCGCACAGAGAGCCGGGGTGATGCCGAGGACAACACATCCCAGCAGCAGCGGTGCGAAGCAAACCTGCAGTCTGCCCAGAGGAACCAATAGTCTGACCCACTTTTTACCACCAGCCTTTGCTTCCCTCGAAAAGGGATTAGGGATGTTGTTCCTAATAGCCAACTGGTAAGCCATTCGTATCAAATCATATATAGTAAGATCATAGTAATGCTCTTCCGTGTCCACACATTATCCCACGAGACTATACTCTAACTCTGAAGAGAAAACTGGTTTTCTTCCAGATGTAGTACTTACACATGCCTCTGGTGAGCGACCAGACTTCATGTAGTCTTTTAGGGTAGCTCTGGGAACACTGAATGATTTGACAGCTACTTTGTCCCCCATTTCATTGTATCTCACAGCAATGATAGCATTCACCATGGCATCAGTATACCAAAACTTTTGGGGAACCATCTGTGGAGAACAACATAAAATTATTACAGTATTTACATAATTTTTGTATGTTAATTTTATTGCAAGACGAGCTAATTAGATATGTCCCTATCACTTTTATTATGTTTATTTATACAATATTTAATTACTAAAATATTTATATAATATTTAATTATAGAAATATATTGTTTTAATTCTTTGAATTTATTTGTCTGTGAGTACAAATAGGAACAAGATAAGTTTTGAACCGCATTATTGATTGTTGCTTACGAAATAATTTTGAAGAGGTAGGTAGGCTTAACAGGTTATATGGTACAAAATTAGACAAATAATTGCATGAATAAAAGAGGCGAATTTAAGGATCCTTACATTGTTGGGATCCTAAATCCATCCCGGGGACGGATTTAAGAGCTGTGAGGGCGACAAATTTAAAGGAGGGTATGGCATTTAAGCACTTTACCGAGTACATTCCTATGTAAGTAAGCATCACATATAAGTGAAAAGAACATAGCAACAGCAACCAGGGTATTAACATCAGAACGTAAACCAAATTGTTCAGGATGAAGGAAACCATAATATTCTAACTACCAAGTAAGACTGTTTTTGACCCATTTCTCAAAACGTTTCGCTAAACAAAAACATAGCACAATCGGGCAATAGGACTCCGCTGATAGGGGGGATTTACCTGGATTCAAAATCGGGATGATTTCTAAAGTCTGCCACGTGTTTGGAATATGGCCAGAAGAGAACGCCTTATCATAGAATTGTGCTAACCACACCAAGGTTTTCCGAGGGAGACATCTTAGGAGACCATATGAAATGTAATGCAAACCTGGGGCTCTACTACATGTAAAGTACAAACAATGGCTTTATTACTCAACAGTATAATCATGGTAAAAAACCTGAATACCGCGTGGAGCTTCATGAGGAACAATTAAAGGGGCACGAAACGTAACCTCCTCTGGGGCCATATCAGGAGATATGTGATCCATTAAATCAGGGACAAGTGAGGGTGAAATATGATGTGACAGCTGCCCCTCTCTGCTGTTGCGAAAGGTTTTTAATCTACTCCACAAAAGACGAGAAGATGTAGTACGAGAAAGCGAGGCACACAATTTATACCAGCTAGCATTATTACGTCCAGTCTATAACTTCCGCACCAGTGCTTGGCACTGTATAAGTTGTAAAAAATTATACAAAACAGCCTGACGTTTATATTGTTGAAGAGCATGCAAACGACTACGATTAACATCGTCACAAATTGCATTCCACCAAGGAGACCTACTAATACGTGTAGGATGAAAATGCATAGATCATAGTGCGGAATCAAGAAGAGAAGCATAGAAAATTTCACACACGAAATTAGTATTAAAGACAGTAATGGGAGGGAAATGTTTTGCATCTTCAGACATCGACGAAGAGAATATGCTCTAATCAGCCTTATGATATATTAATTGGTATCTATGAATCTTAGAGAAGGAAGAATGAGTTAACATTGAAGAAATAGAGTAAAGGGTGACTGAAGAAGAAAATCTGCCAAATGATGGCTAGACATATCCTCGAAGGTATTGCCCCATAGACAATGATAGCAATTAAATTCGCCACCGACAAGTACAGGTTGGAGAAGTTGGGGGAAAAAATAGGCTTAGTCAAGGTCCGAACATTGAAATTTAAGATGGACAGAGACAGGTACTATAGTGATACAGAGGCATCCTATAGAAGACCGAATCGCTACTGGAGACCTGGAGACTATCAGGAAAAGTTATATTGAAAACCTCACTAGCATGAATATTCCGTAGATATATAGCAGTCTCACTGTCTTCTTTAGTGATGGTAAAAAGTCAAAAAGATCGTAAATAAAATGGGTAAGTATGCAACATCAGAGCTTCAATAAGGAGAGAATAACGTCTGTAGCATGGTTATCCAAATAATGAATGAAAGGAAATCTATTATATAAGAGATATATCAATCCACTTTATCACTCTAAATTGGGGAGGAAACAAAGTGAGTGAGTGAGTGAAGAGATTTGGGTGGTTTTTAACAGCGAGGTCTTGAGAGCCGAGGAAACATAAAGGAAGAAAGAAATAGTAATGTTACCTGAGCGGTCGGGGATAGTAATGAGGACATCGTCCAGCGACTATGTTAAGAAAAGTCAGAATATTACACAATATTCCTATTTCGAATTTAATGGGCGCCAGCTCACTGGTTGAGCATGAAGTCACAGTTCTTAGGATCGTGTGCCGAACGACCACATGGCTGTATCCCCTGACACACATGGTACAAATTTACAGGAAAATTTAATATATAGCCGGGGTATTCAGGCTCCCCAGCTTGCCTTAGTATTGCCTTTTTACCTTAAACTAAGGATGCCTCCTAGAGGCGTCGATGACTTTCTGGGTAGGGCCAGGGTCCGAANCTTAGTATTGCCTTTTTACCTTAAACTAAGGATGCCTCCTAGAGGCGTCGATGACTTCCTGGGTAGGGCCAGGGTCCGAAAAATACAACACTAAATGAGAACTCACAAGTTTCGGTTAACTCAAGTAAATTGTATTGCCGAATAGTGTACACAGTTACATGTGTACAATGCAAATTAAAGCGGACCTGATTCACAAGCCCTACCAGCGGCCGTTACTGTACAAAAAGGCCCAGAATGGCGCGAAAACTTACAATAATAATTAAACCTCAGAGGTCTCTAAAGTAAGCACACTTGGGATAACATTGAAAATGTCTTAGTATTGATGTGGTCGCGAGGTTACCCAGGGCTGGTTTGATGTTATATTGCCTGGTGCCATAACTCAGTGGTGAGCTAATGATGTGGGTCGTCCAGTCGACACCTCATGGGGACCCTGGTAATCCTCCGTCAGTTGGTTGAAGAGTTGTCACTTACTTACTTTTGTTCTTTTATAACTAATGACGAGACTGTAGGCCGTCTCGTACGCCTGCACTATGCTACAGAAATGCGGGTGATGCTACAATGAATTGGCACTGATTTCACTTGGTTGAGCGGATTATTCACTGTCCTTGCTACAGTTGAATAGTGCATGAATTATGTATGGTAATAGACTCAGCACTTAAACGGTGAAAAACACATGGTCTTAGATTGAGACGCGATTGCACTTAACTCTCCGGTGAGAGTGCGGGTGGTTCTCCCCTCAGTACATTAAAATAACACAAATGTTCCGTTTGACTAATATATAACTATTGTAGTGAAAATGATTGAAGCCTACATGCTGGTACCGAGGGGGCTCGCGGAGCGAGAGACCACACCGCTGGAATTGTTCAGGTGCTGAGACGAACGGGGGCGAGTAATGTCCGCTGCCGACACAATTGACGAGAACCGACATCATGTACACTCTGTGATGTGATTATGACGATGAAAAATTGTATTGTACAAATTAAATTTAACACATTGGTGACATCCCCGTTTATTACCAAATGTCCATTAATGTTAAAGTTTTGAAATGGATGGGGAATGTCACCACACTAAATGATTTCTTACAATGTTGGAGGCCTTTATAGACAATCTCTATTTTAGAAAAACTTAATTACTGGTTTACAAATACACATTAAATAAGTTATTACATTTTTTCCTAAAAGTGTTTGAATTTCACTTCCGATGATGCGTTGAATTCCACTGGCTACAGCATTGCCAGGTGGCTGTCTCCTGAAGGGATGGACGNTTTCACTTCCGATGATGCGTTGAATTCCACTGGCTACAGCATTGCCAGGTGGCTGTCTCCTGAAGGGATGGACGAATCCACCTGGGCAAAGGGGTGTGGAATACCATGCTTGATTGCTATTTATACAATGAAAAACACCCCTGGCTGTAGTCGTGAATGTGGTAACTGTGTTCAATATGTTTATAAAAATTCTGTACACTGCTGGATGACACTTTGGGGCACCTGTCTCTTCAACTCCGGCCTACCAGCCAGTTAACGTANAAAAATTCTGTACACTGCTGGATGACACTTTGGGGCACCTGTCTCTTCAACTCCGGCCTACCAGCCAGTTAACGTTAGACGGTGGTGCGTTGCGTCGTATTCAGCCGTGCGAGCTGCGAGGGCGCAACGACCAATTGCCAGTGCACCCAACGGCTGTGGATTTGGGGTAAACACCGTTTCGGATCACCTACCCACTTATTAAAAGAGTTGCCTCTTGTAATAATTGAGTAGGGCAGTCTCTTGAGTTGCGTAATCCTTGTCGGCAAGAAGGTGCAAGTTCCGTTCTTGTCGACCCGCACTACGGACTCTTAACCTGATGTAGTTGGTGCGGCCCGGTGTAGCGGGTGTAGTTGTGACTGCGGCAGTCAGAGTTGGCACAAGGAACTCGNCCTGATGTAGTTGGTGCGGCCCGGTGTAGCGGGTGTAGTTGTGACTGCGGCAGTCAGAGTTGGCACAAGGAACTCGTGGACGCGTGGTTCACGTCAGTATATTATAACCGCAGTAAGTAATTACTACCCTTCGAAGGTTAAACTAACCAGTTTAATTGACACTCGTTCAGATACCGATCCATTAATGATGTGTTTTGTAAGGCACTCAATGGAAACAATCTTGTAGTCACACTCTAGACTTTCCCAAATTTCATCGACAGACATATCGAGAGGAATACCATACATCAACCCCTGGCGCTGTACAAGATAAGTCGGTATTGTTACCGACACTTTCAGATCCTTCGGTACATCCGAACATATAAATTGATTTCCAGAAATTCCAGTAGCAAACGTAATTTTCAATCTAGCTGGACCTGTCTTTTGAATATGTAGAATATTCTTATTGGGATGTAATTTACGACCTAAGGAAATAGGATGAACATTGCCAATATTTGTATTTTGCAATTCAACAAACACCACGAAATGTCTACGGCTATCATTAGGATAGTGGGTCATGTTAATCACAAAGTGGCTTAATCGAAGAACCAGTTTAACCTACCCTATTGTTTTTAACCTGACGACTATCAGAAGAAGCCTGTCCAACAGATAATTTTCTCTTAAATACAGTTTGGTCATTAACATCCATTCCTTACCTGCTACCAATACTTATTTGTCACAAAGACCATTTTGACCACAATACCGCCACAGATAACGAACCCCTGCTCGCCGTTCTCAGCAAACTACAATTCACACATCTTCGAACACGAGGACCAGACTGGCGGAAAACAGAAGATCTTCAACAAGGCGTCAAACACAGAGCAAGTAAAGCAACAAGCATTCACTCCTACGGAGGTTAGTGGTTTATTGATTACTTCCATTGAGTCCTACACTTACTTTAAATCAAATAATCTTGAATGTGTTTGGAAATGTGTCACACTGTTAAGTTTTTTTACTAAGAGGATCTAATCNACTTTAAATCAAATAATCTTGAATGTGTTTGGAAATGTGTCACACTGTTAAGTTTTTTTACTAAGAGGATCTAATCTGAATTTTTATTTAATCATTATTTTCAAAGTGAGATACTACTGTTGTGTTTCCGTGCAGTCCATTACGGAAAGAAATATGATGAATGTTGTAATTTATTTTTTCTTTTATGCCAAATTCCAATTTTATTTATAACAGATGTTTTGTGCACAATGAANACTTTAAATCAAATAATCTTGAATGTGTTTGGAAATGTGTCACACTGTTAAGTTTTTTTACTAAGAGGATCTAATATGAATTTTTATTTAATCATTATTTTCAAAGTGAGATACTACTGTTGTGTTTCTGTGCAGTCCATTACGGAAAGAAATATAATGAATGTTGTAATTTATTTTTTCTTTTATGCCAAATTCCAATTTTATTTATAACAGATGTTTTGTGCACAATGAANATGAATGTTGTAATTTATTTTTTCTTTTATGCCAAATTCCAATTTTATTTATAACAGATGTTTTGTGCACAATGAAATATAATACCTCTGAGTTCTTAATGTTATGTGCAATATTCACTTAAAATTACCATACATGCTCAGAAAGTTTCTAAATAAATTAATTATTTTCATCACCTATTTCGTTTCCAGCAATCGTACGTTATTTTGAAATTTCGTGGCGTCCATTTTCGTCTGGTACGATTCTGATTGGCTGAGCTCGTCAATCATCAAATAAATTTTATAGCCCATCCAATCAGGATCTTGCCATCCAAACTGATGGAAACTGAAGTCATCCAACTATTTCAAACAAATATGGCGACGTTTATGATGTTTCGATGACGTCAAAACTGTCTAACTTTATTTGACCAAACTTATTGGTAACAGTTTGAAGGAAAAATGGCAGTGCGACAGGGACTTTAGCCATGCTGTAGTATGTGTGATCTTTGAACAGCTATGCTGGAACTACTATAATGAATTCAGTTACGTTTTATTTATGCGAGAAATCATTCTTATCCAGTTAAAACTGGGTTAACAAATATTAAGAACAGATTGCCCAGTTATGGCAAATTTTCGCAACTTTTAAGTTACTTTAATTTAAGAGAAGCTTAAGGCTCTTTCAGACGATCAAATATTTATTGAATATAATTACTTTAATTCAGTTAATTGAACTAGAAAATTACTTCACTTACCTTTCAGTGGATTGCATTCAATAAGCTTTCAAGTCTCCACATGAAAATTTATCACAAACTTCTTAATAAAGCCGGTTTGAAAAAATTCAAAAACCAAATTTTTAGAAGTTTTTACAACCCGTGCACGACACGAAAATAATTGGTTGAACCCCAAGAAATTTTCATTTTATTGCACATTTTATTTTTTTTAAATATGCATCCTTATTTCGTAATAACTTTTTAATGTCTGCACACAACTCTATTATTGTGAGATTACATATGTTAATACAGTACTGTCAGAAAAGCTGTGATAAGAGATTGAAATTTTGTATTCAAGAAAATATAGAACATGCTCGAAACGAAAATATTGAAGGAAAACGAGACATTCAAGAAATTGAAAGAGAAAATGGCCGCGGTTATGACGATTCNCTCGAAACGAAAATATTGAAGGAAAACGAGACATTCAAGAAATTGAAAGAGAAAATGGCCGCGGTTATGACGATTCTATGACGTCATATAGCATTCAATTAATTGAATTCAATAAAAATTGAAAGTAATCTGAAGAAAAGTTTGATCGTGTGAAAGGGCTTTTGAGAGTTTTTCTAAAACAAACACTTTTAGTCAAGCGAACATCACCACAATTATTAGCATAGTTTCTAACTTACAATAATACTGANTTCTAAAACAAACACTTTTAGTCAAGCGAACATCACCACAATTATTAGCATAGTTTCTAACTTACAATAATACTGATGCCCTCACAAATCTCAGTTAAAAGATCATACGAGAACATTTTTGGCCAAATTCATCAAAGTAACTAACACGTTTTGTTTCAAGATCCATCTTGACAAACCTCTGAATACCATAACCCGCATTTAGTTTCATTCAATTCATAAGAACAATGCCATGGATGTAAGAAGTTAGGGAGTAGACATACGTGTATTCGAAAATTCGTCGATAGATCCACCAGTGATTTAAACACAGATATACATCGATTGAGACATTTTTCGAACCGGGTTGACTTCTCAGCAGTATTTGCGTCAGCTTCCAAATGCAAATTAATGCCACTATACACAAACTGTACAGTTTACATTGCCCATTTGTAAAAATTCTACTTTAGAATTACCTATGTATTATTTGGAAAGCTTGGAAATTACGGGAAGACAGTGTGTTTACTTTTATTTTTCAGACGACGCATTCGAAAATTCACCGGTTTATGTTTTGGTGCACATTCACAAGAGCCACCGAATTTTCAGGCTGGTTGAACTGGTGGATTAATTGGTTTAACTGGACTCAGGCGGAACAAGTAATTTTCAAACATCTAGTTTACATCGGCGAATGCACCGGTGAATGTTCGAATGNAACTGGACTCAGGCGGAACAAGTAATTTTCAAACATCTAGTTTACATCGGCGAATGCACCGGTGAATGTTCGAATGCATGGCATGTAACCTGTTTCGTGAAGCCGAATACGGGATGGACACATCCATTTCGAGTACCAGAACAAAGCAACATCGTCAGAATACAGCAATTTATAGTTTCATGACCTAAAATGTTTTCAAAGAATTTTCCTCATTTCTTTTTTATCTGCATATGCTACACAAAGAGTGTCTAACAAAATTTTGGAAATTACATTTAAAATATGTGTTTGTGTTACTGTTCTACACTTTTCTGTACATGGTAACTATTTCGTGGTCTTAAATGTATTCACTGTTTTCAATTTATCTCAGTGTAATTAGCTTGAGGAGATGGTTCAGGCAATAAAAATCGTCACTATTTCAAATCGTTATTCTGCTGATATAAAATAGTAGAGAATCACNAGGAGATGGTTCAGGCAATAAAAATCGTCACTATTTCAAATCGTTATTCTGCTGATATAAAATAGTAGAGAATCACGAAATTATGTCCCCCACCACTCTGCAGGTTTGTATATAAATCAGGCGACTTCCAGGAAGCGTTCAGTTGAGAGATGGGTGTGGAACGAGGAGTGGGCACCTTGCTGATCTCTGACCGGACCTCCCACTCGCGCGTGAGTGAGAGGCTCACCTATCAACAATTTATAACGAAAATCAACCAAACACAACAGAGATTTTAGTGGATCCTGTTGTAAGAAATTTTAATTCTAATGTTTTTTTTTCTACTGTTGTTTCCTGTTGGTGACCCAATAGCCTATTNATCCTGTTGTAAGAAATTTTAATTCTAATGTTTTTTTTTCTACTGTTGTTTCCTGTTGGTGACCCAATAGCCTATTTTAGATTTTAGTGGAGATTGGGAACAGTTCAATAGTTTCTGTTGGTTCTTGTTTTCGGATAACACTGGATCAATTGGTTTTTATTCGTTTCTGTTGTACAGAAAATTACAGTGGATCACGTTGATTTCTGTTTTATCATAGTCTGTTGGTTTGTGTTGTATTCTAGTGGGTTCTATTTGTTTATGTGGTGTTTTGGTGGTTTCTGTTGTAATTTATTGTGTTGGTTTCTACTATATAGTAGTCTGTTAGTTATTGTTTGTATTCTAGTGGTTTTTATAGGGTTTTGAAAGTTTCAACTGCATTGTAGTATGTTGGTTTATTTTGTATTCTAGTGGTTTCTGGTGTAGTCAGTTGGTTTTTATTGTTTTGTAGGCTGTTGGTTTCTGTTGCATGCTGATGGAGTCTATTGGTTCCTGTTGTGTTTAGTTGGTTTCTGTTGTACTGTAGTCTGATGGTTTCAATTGTACTCTAATGATTTCTATCGTGTTTTGTGGTTTTCGATCGTATTCTAATATATTTCTGTTGTGTTTTGTTGGTTTTTACTGTATTGTAGTATTTTGGGTACTGTTGTGTTCTAGTGATTTCTATTGTATTGCAGTATGTTGGTGTATAGTGTATTATAGGGGGTTCTATTGTTTACTGTTTTATTTTGTTGGTTCCTTTTGTACTATTTCATGTTGGTTTATAGTGGTTTCTATTGGTTTCTGTTGTTTTGTTGGTTTCTATTATATATTCTGTTGTATTCAACGAATGGTCGCAAAGGTACATGAGGTTGGGCTCACGTCCAGCATACCACCTCACCTTCCCCAGGACTTTCATTTCCTGGGGAAACTTAATTATCCAAACTTAACTTCACTCACATGTGGCCACCAGCCTATGTTTTTTTGTCAGAATAGCCTACCTGACGGGTTGAAGCCCAGGATACGCTTCATTTGTGTATTCGCATGTGCGAGTGCAAGTTATCTACCCCCGTAAATACAGCAGTGAGTGAAATCCACCAATTGGTATTCTTTCTAGTGTTGCTTTGTGCATCTAGAGGCACAAGGCCCCAGTAACCCACTATCCAGCTCCATCCTCAAGCAGTGCTACCAGTGTGATGCAAATTTATTACGGTATTTTAAGGCATGCAGGTCAGCATGTAATATACCTACAAGGGTGGCACATGTATATCATAGGAAGATAATTAGTCATAAATACCACTTTGGGGATAATCATACGTCCAGGTGATAGACCGTACAACTCTGGGATCAACCACCAACGTCTCAGCTCTGCCATCAAGTCATTGCCAGCTGGCGATAACTAGCGCCTGTCACTAAATTTCCCGCTAAATTTCCCTTATTTTAACTTAATCGATTCTCACCGCGCAGCTTCCGGCCAACCTTTAGGCCAAGCATTATACATGATGATTCTAAAATCACGGGACAAACATTGAGCTCACTAAAACAAACAATTATTGTATAGAAATATATGGGCGGGAGTGACGCGTTGAGGGTGTGGTGGGTCAGTCCGATGGCCACCACGATCGCCAGATTTATCGAGTCTGGATTTTTTCCTATGGGGGCATATGAAAGCCCTCATTTACGAGGCTCCAGTTGATTCCATTGAAGACCTCGTCGCTCGACTATCCTGTGCGGCTACATGCGTGCGTGAAATACCCGGCGTATTTGAATCTGTTCGCCAATCACTTCACCGACGCTACCAAGCTTGCATTACTGTCGGTGGTAGCAATTTTGAGCAATTATTATAAACATTGCTGTAAAAAGGCATTTAGCGGCGACGTTGTAAATAAACTATGTGTTGCATTTCATGTGTTATTTTTGTGTTTGTGCCTCAAC
>NQII01001367.1:98966-122664 GCA_002778355.1 Clitarchus hookeri
GTGAACGAAACGTCCTAGACCAACAAAAGTTGCATTAACGGGTTCTGCACAGCTTACCTTGTTCATATTCAAGACGGCGTAATGTTAAAATAAGTAGAACATATTTAAAGAAATCGCGAAATTTGATGTTTACGTCTATTAACTTCTACCGCCATTAATAATGGCTGCGCATATCAAATTCCACACGCTACCTGGCGGCGACCGATGTCATCACCGGCATTTTAACGGACAATTTTTAACCTTGTCAGTTGCTGCGCCCCTTTGCCGGCATCTTGCACGCCGTTCTAATCAGACGGATTTAAAACGGAGAACGCAAGAAAGAGTGCTTTTGTGCGTTATATTAGCCTATTAACGAGTGCTTCTGTGTATATATTCGGCTGTAAACGAGTGTTTCAGTGCGTTATATGCGCATATGTGGCGCTTTGTGGAAGATTGTGGTTTCATCGAGTGAGGTTGAATTGGCCGCCTACATTGGTGAGTAAATTGATTTTTATATTGGTGTGATTTTTGGCTCCTTTAAATTCCTAAAATCCTAAATTCGTAGTTTAGTGTAAAACCCAAAAATCCTAACAGGTAGCTTAACGTGCAAATGTAGTTGTATTATTAATTTTAACAAGGTTTTTTCGAACGTTTTTACCCCACAATTTTACATTCTTTTTAAACTAACCTAGGATTATTGGCAGGTAACGCAGATCACGACTATAGTAGCATCATTAACGTATGACTAATTGTATAATATGTGTCCAACTAACCTAACAGAACCTAACCCCACGATGGGTGAATCACTATTTTACATTTTTAAACTCTTTGGATCAAAATCCATCACCACAATTGGATAAAGTTTGGAACCTGAATCAGTGCTACCATCTGTAGAAAGACAAAATGGACCATTCTGCAAACATTGAACAATACTGGAAACTACATCTAAAGCCATTTCATTAACAATGGCAATAGCCTTGGCTCGACCACATCTCACTTTGGAAACATTTTCCTAAGCAATGGGCCAACATGATCTGCAATGCTAAAAGGAATGCTGTGTTCCACCAAACACTCCGCCTAAATAACCTCAGTTACGACACTACTTGTGCTGCCAACGTAAGTGTTAATTTTTTTGTTTCCCTCTTGGTCTTTTAAATTACTTGCATGTTTTGCACACTTGATGTGGTTAGTGATATTATTTTTTCCCCATGAGAAATATTAATATCACAGCGACAGATGCTACAAAATGCGTATTTTTCACCATTGTCTGATTTCAGGATACATGAAAATTGTGCAGAGTATGCTGACCTAAACTCTTGAATGTACTATTACTTCTTATCACACATTTTACACGTTTTGTAGTGACATAGAGAATGATTTATGTATATATTTTATTAAACGAAAATACAAAAAAGATGCATAGATTGATAAACACGTGTTCATAACACAATCATCTATTTTCTGCGTGATTACACCTACACGCCTAAGCATTATAGTAAAATATTTTACTATAATATTTCACTTTCACTCAACCGCTACAATTTTCGTTTAACGCAAACCACTATTCCAACCTAAAGCAGATAGACGCACAATATACAATGTTGATGTTGACCCAACAGCACAAAATGTCGGCAAGTCAGTGCAAATATATGGTATTATGCATTCTAAACTATGGTGTTTGTAACATAAAATGGGACATCACAACAATCTTACAAAATGTTAAATTTTATTACAAATTATTATCTTGTCTTCTCCTTACCTAAACATTCGCGACAAAACTATATGTTACAAATACAATACATACAGTATTTACTGCAACAAGTGCACATAAATTTTTATGACACGTGACTAACAACACAGATGGCCAGTGTGACAAACTGAAATTTCAGGCCGGCAGAAACTTAAAACGTCAATTTTTTGCTGCTCCCGTTAAAATGTAAGAACTGCATTTATCCATAAAAATTACAGCAGAACCTTGAAAGTTGACAGGTCTGGGACTGGGATTTGAACCCAGATCCTTCTAAATGTGAATCCAAAGGTTTACCAAAAAGCTACATCACTCAGTGTATGTGTGGAGTGTTAAGCATAGACAAAATTTATTCTTGCTGAAACAACCTGCTACCTACCCTTTCAGTACAGAGTATAGAACCACAGTAACTCTGACTATCTGTAAGGCCAATTAGCATACTGGCTACGATACTGTTGAAGTTAGCTAGTATCTAAATGAGTAGAAAGAAACAAGTCTTCCTTTGTGTAGGAACAAGTGCCTAATACGGAAATGTAACGAGGTTAAAACATGGTGCTATGCCAAACTTGACCTCCTTGCTTTTTTCACAAAACAAGTTAACATTTCTGCTCTCATGCAGGAAGGTGTGATGAAAAGTATTAAGTGTAATCAAGTGCATATGTAAAATGTAAATTTTTTTAATTTAAAATTTGTTTAAAGTTTTATTGATTATTGTAATTTTTTGAGCAAAATATGGCAGGTGAAAAATATTCTGTACATAATTGCTTTAATGACACATTAAAAACTATAAGAAATAATGTAAGTTTTTCAAGGAACAGTAATATGGAGATGCCATTTTACAACTTGTAATGACGCAATATTCTTAAGTTTCGGGACACGTGTTTAATTTCTTTCGTTTCTCTTAAGCTTTGATAATCTTCATAATATTTTTATCGGGTTTGAAGTTTAAAGCCGTGGTGGCTCGTTTCCCGTGATAGTTTGTTTATCCGGCAGACGTGTGCTATTGTAGGTTATTGGGCGAACGTCTGCTGTTTACGTTTTATCAGGAGTCTGGTTACCGTTTCGTTTCGAAAGTTGGAGTTTTGTTAAGCGTCAGCATTAATTAGATACTTTCAGGCGACGTCGACAAGTTTTAGTTCCTCTGGCGCAGTTATAGTGTGTACAGCGAAGTTTAGTTAACGTGTCAGTTACGATAACGTGTTGAGAGTACGACACAGCGCAGTTTTGGATGACGCTGCTGGCAGATGCCGGATACCATGCCCTTATCTTAGGAGAAGGGGGCGATAGGCCTGCCTAATATATACTAGTGGTGTCTATCGCCTAAGAGAGAAAAAAGTAACCAACCGTCGGAGAAGACGCATCGGGCGTGAAGAATTTCACCCACACCGGGCAAGCACCCGTGACCGTAAAATCTTTTTTTCACATTTCTTTTCGGTTTAACTTAACCTAAAGTCTATCAACTTATTTCCCCCGGTGTGGGGGGTCGTTAGGGTGCCAGGAGGGAACGAACATCCCTCCTGCCTTCGTAACTTAGTCTTGTGATCCAAGTTTTGAGACATTAATAATCTGTAAACAACTGTGGCGCTGGTCTGTACTTGTATTTATCTGTGAACGGTTCATACTCTGCATACTGGAAATTCGTATGTGAACTGTGACACGTAAATGATAAATAAAAGTATGGAACAAAATACTCTGGAATTTTACTTTATTTAATAATTAATTGGCGTCCATTGTACAGAGTCTCGTGTTCCACCTTTGAGCAAGCCGTGGCAACGAAAATTCGGCAGTGTAAACTGCCAGAACGTTACAAACTTTGAAATTTATACTTTTGTTGGGAGTGTAAGTGTTGGAAATAAAATTTTATATTTTTATTATGTAGAATTACTTTCAAGGGTGCATGTTTGTCAGCACAAGGAATTGAATAAGTTATAAAATAAATGAAGGTTGGAAATGGAAAACTAGGTTAAGTGCAAAAGAGGAAACACTACAGTAGAGCAGAAGAAACGAAAACTCCAAAGTCAAGGCACTTACAGTGTTCCCCATGTCCCAAATATCTTTATCACACTTTCCATACTTGAATTGGGATTTATGCACATGTATCCGAAATAAATCTTATTTTTGACGAATCTGTATTATTAAATTCAAGTAAAACTTTTTTGTCCAATATGTCCCACAGAACATGTTACAATATTCAGGAGAAACCAAGCAATAATCCAGAACAAAACTGCATGGTATTAATAAGCACAACACAAACAAACAAGATTGTTACGCTATCAGTAGGTATTCTTGACTGAATGCAACATATATGACAAAATAATGTAATACATCTACATTAGGTAACAAAAACAAAACACGTATTTGCACTGAGCGAAAGCACCATTGTGATCACACAGATTTATATAGAACTCCCTATCTTCTTCTTTTGTCAAGTAATTGCACATAGGTACAAGGTCTTTCTTCTAACCTTCACTGATGACCTTCGTTGTAATTAAATGTGGAAACAAAAGTTCCCGTGGAATGTGAGTCATCTTCTTATTTTTCTTGAAAATTGAGTGTTTTCTCCAAGGCAAGAGGGCAGAAAATGTTTCTTTTATGTAAATGCTGGAAGCATCAAAATTAGTCACCTTCACCTCTGAAGCTTTGGAAATGTTGAGTTTTCAAGTGTTTATGAACAAGTCAGCAAGCAGGCGAAATCGACAAAATTGTCTTTTTCCGTGTGAATAATCATAAATGGCTTCGATGGTCGGGAACTTACAATGCAATCATCTAAATCTGAAGGTTTCATAGCTTTTTGGTTTTTCGATTAGATCGAAGTCATGGTCATACCGTATTAAACTGTGGCCTATGATAAAAAATTTCAGTGTGATTTCGTCAAAACAATTTTTTCCTGCCAGGTACAAAATTGCAAAAACAACATCTTATTTTTATTTTGCCCCACACAGTTGTCTGCCGATATCAAAACTCGTCGGGTACTTGTTGCCCTGGTTGTCATTACTTAGAAAAAGCAGGAGGATATTTCACTCCCTCCGCGACCGGCGATCTCCTCATGTCACATATTCATATAGCTGTCATTATTCGTTGTCTCATGGATACAAACATTGTATCACAAAAGTTGGCAAGAGTAGAACATGCTAAAATAAGTAAGAGTTAGCACAAATAGCTCTTGATGGAGGTCCGTACAAAATACAGCAAAACCACTTCCAGGTAACTGTGAGTTGATGGTGTCATCTTTCAGCTTGTCCTGGGCTTTTCACTTTTGTGAATGTGCAACTCTAACTGAAGTTTAGCTTCTTTCATATCAAAAAGAGTTCTGTTCTGAGCAGTCTTGGATGTCACCTGCAGCCTGTCACAAGTATTACACGTATCTGACCGGGGACAGGCAAACTTCAGTTGTGTACAATCCTTTTTGAAAATGGATATGTAGTATTTCTGAAAAACCAAGCCATCTGGGTGATCCTTTTTGAATGCTGCGTATAATCGTGAGTAATTGAGGTCGGGACTAAGGTACTCCTTCTGGGACATTTTTGTGAATAATGGCCGACTTCCCTGGGGAAGGAGATGACATGAGCTATAACCAACTCCTGATCATCTTCTGAAAACTTTGTTTTGTGCATGTTGCTACCTGCACTTTTTTCTCTCATGTCGCAGAATATAAGTTCGCCTTTCTTCTTTTGATGTTGCAGAGTTTGTAAACACTTACCAGAGAGATCGAAAATACTTCAGAGTGTTTTACAACACACGTGAACATACTCTCCTTTCTCGTTCGGGACTGTGCAGAAGAATGTCAATTGCCGTCTACTGTCACTAGGCACATCATATTTCCCTTGCCTTCATCGTCGTACTGGCCCTACTTCTAATCTGTTCAAAATGTACATTCCTTGGTCTTTTTCAGACAATGCATAATACTGCAAAAACAGTTTCTCAATATGCTTGTGTCAGTGTTTTACAGGCATACTTGCACATAACATTAGGAGGAGAAGGTTGTTTACCTGGAATGTTTTTCCCAGAGGAGGTCGTGTACAGTTTACCCGCCTGCCTAAGCTATCTTCTTTCACGAACGTTTACTTTTGAAATTCTAACTGGTGAATAATTCATTTCAGAGATGATTCATCTAAAGAACTGAAACAATTCTGCTACAAAACACTGCACTTGGAGTGCATGTCGCTCAGACACAATCAAGCACACAGGAAGATAACGTAATGGCTGCCACTGCTCCTATCAACTTTGCACTTACAGCATTCTCCATGTCACACAGCTCAGCACATTCATCACAATGGCATGTCGTTGCGGTTTTGTACTATTGGGGGCACTCCTAGTGTTTTCCAGGTTGTTAGGCTTGGCACACAAAATATTTTGACATGAAAAATGTGATTTTAGAATTTGTGGCACATACAATTTTTTCCATTTCCGGTCTTCAAATATTTTGCATGAAATAGGAATACCAACTACTGGTTATGCTTGGAACATGTTTTTCTGGCCTGTGCCAACAATAATTTGTACAGATGTCCCCAAACAAGTTCCCAGACATAACTAAGTGAGTGGAGAGAGTTTGGGCGGCTGTTAACATCGGGGTCTTAAGAGCCAATTAGGGTGAAGTGAGGCGAGTATGAAGTAGCGCTGGAATGCAGGGGCAGATGAAACTGAAGACCCCTGACAAAAAATGCTAACCAGTGGAATTGTCCGACACAATTCCCACGTGTGATAATCCGGGAGTGGGAATTGTCTGACACAATTCCCATGTGCAATAATCCGGGAGTGACCTCACCGGAAACCGAACCTGGTTCACCTTGGTGAAGTGAAGAGATTCGGGCAGCTCTTAAGAGCGAGGTCTTGAGAGCAGATAAGGGTGATTGAGGTGAGTATGGAGCGGTTCCGAAATGAAGGGGCAGGGGAAACAGGAGATCCCAGAGAAAAGCCGCCGACCAACTGCATCATCTGGCACGATTCCCACATGCGAAAATCAAGTGAACCGACCGGAGATTGAAACTAGTTCGCCTTGGTGGGAGGCGAGGAGGCTAACCGCTCAGCTACCGTGGCCCCAGCTCACCTTGGTGGAAGGCAAGCATCCAGCCACTGTGGCCCTGACATAAGTAGATTAACCATACAAGACTCAATTAGTTAATGAATGTAATTCACTCAAAGTAATTCTTGCTTAACAAATGTTGTAGCACTCCAGGCAGAGTGCAAACAAAAGACAGGATAGCAGGGATGACATCACACCGTTCTTTCCAACTACTGCAACCTTCTGCTTACCAGCTCCAACAAAATACACACTCCTGCAATCCTTACCTGTTCACTATTTGGTAAATATTTTATTGTAAAGACGTTACAAATTTTGATAAAGTTAAAAAGACAAAGACTAGATACTTAGTTATTATTTATGTTAATTAATTTTTCTTTGTTCATGTCACACTCATTACAGAAAACACTTCACATTGATTCACGGCAGACCTTTACCACGAGGCACTTGCCAAGTCGCAGAAATTACACCACCAAGTTTCTGCATAATTTTTAACTGAGCTGATGAAAATTACGTCCAGTCATGCACACATATACCGTACGAGCTAGAGAGCCCGAGTCTCTAGCTGAGGCCTTGATTACGCCTCGTGCAGATCTTAATAATTTACATGTTTGGATAAATTTCTTGAGGTTAGTACAAAAGATTACATTAAAAAACTTTCTTGGCGTGACCTTTGATCTGTGTGAGGTAAGTTTGTTCCGCCTGTTCTCATTACTTAAAAATAATTTCACAAGGCAACCCTTACAACAACCTTCCCTTGCAATATACCGTTGATTAGTGTTGCTCATGACATAGTGCCGGGCATCGACATCGATGGAAAAGCCAACTCCTGATTGGCCCAGCCCACTCACCTGATGTATTGTCCTGATGACCTAATTATCTACTGCTTCTGTGATGCCAACCTTACATTTTTTCCCACCTGCACAGCAAAACAAGCTAAATGCCACAGCTGAAAAATACCAATACACATACATCCCTGAATTAACATAAAAGTAGTGCCTCATGACACTGAATGGCCCAAGTTATTTCACAAGTACAAAAATTCTCTAAATTATCCTTTACAAAAAGTTAGATTTGACAATTACCTCTTATATCCTTTATAAGCTTATAGGCATAACAATTTGTTACTAGCATCATTCGCAAGATCTGTAAAAAAATTTATTTAAATATAATTAAACTTATTTTTGGGAGATGCAAAAAATTACATTGAATCGGTACCCTTAGTGACATGCAATGTCACAATGTGTTGGGAATTGGATAAGAGTTTACTGATATAAAATATTTAAGCTTATTTCAGATGCCATATCCCAACATGGCAGGCAAAAGAGGTTTTCAAAAAGTGTACATATTTAATACAAATAATTAGTAGTGTAAGCATTCCAAGTTAAGTTCAAATAGGTTAAATGTTTTAAAGATAATGCACGTAAAACAAAGTATGAGACTGCATTAGGGTGGACTGTAACAATACTAGCTGTGTGGCTAGTTCCTCAAAATTCACTTTGGCAGTTCACAAGATAGGATGTAAAAGCCTTATCTTTTCATATGGTGCTATCTTACAAAATGGCCACCCCAAAAAGAAGGCAATTAATGAGTCTTTATTGCATGCAATAGCTATTGCCATAGTACAATTTATATTTGAAATACTTAAAAGGGTTTATTACATATGACACACCAAAAGAAAGCATTTATACTGCTGCAGACTGTGGCCATTTTGAAAGTAAGTTCCTGTACATTAAAATGATATGATTTTAGATGACCAACAATCACAATGCTTGTTTGTCATCTGCGACCATAGACACTTCCGCCGCAGCCACTGCCAGCCTAGCAAATTTTGTCTAAATAGGTCTAATGGTTTAACAGTTATGGTATATTAACATAAAATATTTGAAAATGTATCCCATAACTTTTTCTAATGGTGTACTCTAGGTGACCTACCACAGAAACTATTTATATGCAGAAGTTAGTGGGAATCGGTTGAGCATCCAGAAACATGATGTAAATAATTATTGTTTATTGTTTCAGGCAACACTATCATACAAAATAGCCTACATAAAGATATGTTGTAGCATAATTAATTCTACGCACAGGTATTATCAGCATACCAATTTTGGCATAAATAGGTCTAATGGTTTCACAAATGTGGCATACTTGTCATAAATATTTATAAAGAAGCAATTTTGAAAGTATGGGTCTGATAGAATGAAATCACATCATTTTAAGTGACCTATAGCATCACTACTTATATGGTATATTTAACCAAAATTATTTTGAGTAATTCTAAATTTTTTTTGTAAAAGCATTATTTTTCAGTTGCGATGTCCCATAATGGGAGACCAATGGAGATTCAATGTCAACATATTTAATATTAACATTGTGAATAGTGAACATATGATACATGGTTTAAATCAGTTAAACAGTTCGTGAAAAATATCACAGCACCAAAAATTTATAGCTGCATTTTGAAAAACAAATTATCCAGTGCAGAGTAAACTACAAAAGTAAGCTATCCTTACAGAGTTTTATAAGTGCATCGCATCGGGAATAATTTGGTTAACTGCTTCAAAAGTTTTCAGGTACGTGCGTACACACATGCACACATACATACTTTTAGACAACAAGACATGCACACACAGGCTGGAAGGTTATCACATAAGCCTATCTTATGCCGAGTTCTGTAGCATAGTTGGCTATACACCAACTTATGGTGCAAGGAGTTTTGTGTGAGTTTTCGGTAATGGTAATGCATTGGTATCTTTTGTCTTAAATTTTAATTACTTGAATTATTATGAATATTTGACATTTCCGTAAATGGATGTTACATTTGATGCAGAAATCACTTTCTGGCTGTATGTTTCTCAAGGCCAATTAGTTCTAGAGTAACAATAATAAGCCTATTCCTTGGGAAGGTAGGCTAAAAAAAGAGGGGAACAAATGCAGTTTCTGCAACTCTTGCAACAAATAACAAATTCTCAGGAGCACAAATTTTTTTTGCAATACAAGAAATTGTGATGAGTCTGCAGACTATTCAAAAGTTGTATTAGTGCATTTTTTTGTAATAATATGTGGTTATACTTAGGATTACTAGAGACAAAACAGAGGACATTGTATTGTGGAAAAGGAGATTTCACGGGGAAGGGGGGAGGAGGACACGTAAAAATAACCATTTTCCGAGTAGAAGAAAAAAGGGTATACATATAATTAATTTTAGTAATTATTACATTGCACTAAACATTTATATATGATAAAACAAAAGCACATTTCAATTATTTAATAGTAGCGTTTATTAACTCTACACTTGCAAATATTTGTCTGAGGATTTATTTTTTTCTAACAAAAAAATGCATTGGTTTGGTAAAACTGGAATTTCATTGCTCAAAACAAATTTAAAATGCCTAAAAAAACATTGGGACAATGTACAATGCAAAATAGCTTGTATTAAGATTGCTACTACAAAAATAAATATATAACTAAGTAAAACTACTTGTATTTAACTTCGTTACCAATGAGACGAAAGTTACAGCACCATAAACTCTACATTCGGCTTCAGAATCATGCCTTCCATTTTTGAAAGAAGGATATTTCTTGGCATCTTCATCAGTAAACTTACATTTATGTTTGGGCTATATAATTAAATCTATAAACTGTTAAAAAACTCTACAAAGTTGGGAGAAAAAAAAAAAACACACACACACACACACCACAATCATCTTCCGCAGCAAACAAGACACATGCCTTCTCAGAATTGCCAACTCAGTTTTATTAAATGTCTTTGAAATCCATTTTAAAAATCTGTAACTTTAATTAAAGGTGCTGCATTGTCTGTGTTGTCTACATATACCATACAACACAAACAATAAAAAGGATTGCTATATTTCTCTTAGACTCATTGCAAAAATATGAATAATATTCTTTAACATTTCCATATAGCTCTAAAGCTTGACGAGACGTTAAGTCCATTCCATTTTTTTAGAAAGAAATCTACTGAATTGATTAAGACAGAAAAGCAGAGTGTATGGTTTGTGGGATCCCTATTCATTACAATGGAATTAATGTTCATGGCCACTTTACTACATCCAGTATTTCAACAAATAGTTTAAATCCATCATGTCTGAGAATGTATGAAAGCATATGAGAAGAGCAAAAACCACAGGAAAAAAAAGAGATTTCATTACAATGTTTTAATATTATTGTCTTACCTGAACATTATTCTGATCACTTGAAACAGCTGGTGTGTCTTCCTGCTCCAACTTGATACCTGTCCCTGATGAACCTGGAATAAGCTTTTCATAAGTAATATAAAAGATACATAATTTACTTCTAGCCAGCAGCCATTAAAAATATATAAAAATCATACATGATAGCCTTATTCTTGCATAATATGTACATGGAACATAACTTAATAGACCTACGGGTTTGACCTAGGATTCCTTAATTCACTAACCAAAACTAAATCCTATAATTAAAATATAATCCTGAAATTGAAACTGGAAAAATTATGCAAGACCCATGAATAATTAGTGTGGATATTAAATTTTTTATAACCACTTACAGTAACATACACTTCACAACAAAACAGGAAAAAATATTTTTTCAATCTGTACCGGACTATTTATTAAACTAGAGCAGGGTTATCACTGAAATTAAATTTTGGATTTCATTGAATTTTCCCTGTTTTCCAAGCAGAATCTTGCCATTATATCTGACCTGTTTTCAGGACCGAAAACTTCCAATGCCATATTTTTCCACCGCTGACAAAACAAATGTGCTATCAGTGTAGTTGAATTAAATTACACTGCAAGATACCAAAGAAGCAGGGACCACATTTTATTCAGCCCATTGATATTTATTATGATACTCACTACTGACTTCACATGAGTGCCTATTACAAACACACAAATACTTTATTTTGTACATATAGGCCCTATGTCATTTGGCAAGATGTATTATAGCTAGTTTACAAAATTAAAATATTTTGTATGTATAGGCCCTATGTCATTTGGCAAGATGTATTATAGTTAGTTCACAAAATTAAAAATTGAAATTTTAAATTGCATAAATTACATTATCATGTATTAACACAACTAAAAACTTTTGCAGAGTAGCAATTATTTACATTTTCCCTGACCCACATGAAATTTCCCCCACATTACCCTGTCACATGAAATTCCCTGACATTTCCTTGTTTTCCCTGTAAGTGGACACCCGTTAAGACCAGGGAATATCGCAAAATATATGCTTAGTACAATAAAAAGGTGTCCAAGTAAACCTTCACTATTTCTGAGGGGGCAATTCTAGCCCGCAAAATTTAGCTCACAATATAGGAGGGGGAAGGGGGAAACCTTGAAATTCCAAATGTCAACCCCCCCCCNCCCAATTTCTTATTGTAGATTTGGATTCTACGTAGTCTGTGCAAATTAGTTTAACTTTGGTTTCATTGATTGGCAGTTGCCACATTTCATTTCAGAAGGAATCTGTGATACAACACCTTTAGTGTCTTAAACATGTTCAACCTAAGAGGCAGCACAGGCACCTAAGAGGCAGGCAGCACAAAGTGGGTAAGCTTCTATTTTCGCAAGGGGAACCTCCAAGTTATAATTTATTATGCTTTGACGTTGAAGAAATGTAACCTTTATGAGTTTAATTATGCAGATGTAAATATTGTCTGCAGAGGGTACCTTGCCTCACCATTGGGATGCTTGTATTCAGTGAGTCCCCTTGCCACTCCTTCAGGGTGTGCTTGTATTTGGTGTGTCATTTTTGCCTCTTACCATCGGGGTGCTTGTATTTGGTGAGACCCCTTGCCTCTGCAGGACTGGATCCAGAGGGAGGGCCATAAGGGCCATGGCTCCCGAGACTGCTCTAAAAAAAATAAATGCCAAGCAAAAATAGAAAAATAGTAATTACTTTAAATTCACACTTTACCCAGTGATTTAAAAAAGGTAACACACACATACAGTTACTCTGTTTTGTGTTGCAACAATATATTTAGCTCTGGTGGTCAAGGGTGCACGGCACAGAAGGTTAACCCCTCCCCTCTTCACTTTTTCCATTTCCAGCATCACACAGTTGCGCTTGTGCACCTGTTCACCCTCCTCCTTCGATCTTAATCCCTACCCCCTTTCCCTGCTCACCGTTTCCCATTCCGGTATCACATGAGTAACAGCGATTAGTCATTTTGAAAGTGTTGGTGGCTGCAGGTGCAGGTGTTTGTGTTTCCATCAGCCAGTGAGCTCTGAGAACGTGAGCAGTGTCTACTTACTCACGAGTCACAACTTTTTAAAACATCACACAACTTTATTTATGGCAGGCAACATCCTTAAATGATGGTAAGTAAAAATGTAACAGTATTAAGGTTTAATTTATTGCCTCAATAACATGCATGAATCATGTCACATATGCAATGAAAATTCCACTACATAATTCGCTTCACAAACTACCGCATGCCGGCTGCATGTTATAACATAAACGTTTTACACCTCTGTACAAACGGCACAGGGAAATGATAATACTTGCTCAATCTGCCACAAAATGTACCAAACATTATAGTTATCAATCACACTGACTTTTCATGGACTCACTTCAAACAGAAGGTTAACTGATCTGCTACGTTTACACCGCTGGGTTAACAGTAAAACAAGGCCCTAGCTGAATTGTTTACGCAGGTTAATCACGAAAAAATAAGTTGAAAACATATATACGACCTATGGTCTAAAGTGAAAACTAAGGCCGGTACACATCTTTGAAGTTGGACCTGAAACACTTGTTTATTACCAAATATCGGACATAATATTTAAGATGAAACATCAATTGTCTGGATAATGGTTAACTGAACAAAGATCTTCAAACACCACAACACCTGTCACCATCATGAAAGTTTTTAATGTAAATAATGATGATTATTATCTCTATTTCACACCAACCTCCATGCAGCGGTAGCATATTTGGGATTTATAAGTTGGATTATTAATCCCAATGTCACAATTAACAAAAATGTCACCTTGCTTAAATACCCTACGTCTAACCTTTTGAGTAATTTATGTTTTACTTCCAAAATAATATTCACCAATACCTGGCAAGTGGGACACGCACAATACCCAAAAACACACTGTTACGGCTATTAAAGGGAGGGAAAGATTCCAGAGAGAGGTAAATTACAGTGGTATTGTAATCAGCTGAAGTTTGTTGGTCAAATTTAGATACATCCGTCCCAACATCCAAACGATAGACACATTCTTCAAAAAATCGGAAAAGGTGAAGAAGGTTTCACAACAGCCTGATAATGGAAGTGCAAGTGGAACATTGTCAGAGCGAAAATTCGATTTCTGGGATTGAACTGGAACTGGAGGAACTGAATTTATCTGATCCTGAACCTGCAGTAACTTCACTGGGGATGGAGAATCAACAACAACCTCTGACCCTGAACCTGCAGTAACTTCACTGGGGATGGAGAATCAACAACAACCTCTGACCCTGGTGGAGGAGGAGGTACTGTACCTACTACACTACTGCATGAATGTGGTATAAGAGCGTAGTAGACGATTACACAAAATGCCAGTTATTAGAAAAACCTTTGCAACCACCAGTAGGTTACATATACCCACATTCCGGTCGTTTTATCTGATTTGCATAAAGGGTTGTAATGCAAATATTACTCGTTGTTTATTATTAGTGGTAAGGCAGGCCACAATCAAGGTGTTTCATTGCAGAAATTTGTGACAAAGCCTTTAACATCCATTGCGAAACTTTATGGCAAGGATGGCCATTTTGAAACACATGAGAAATCCCATTACCACAAGGCTAATGTTGTTGCAGGTAAGGAATTTTTGAAATCTTACCACAAACCAGAAGCTGAAGTAATCAATAAGTTAAACTCTCAACGTTTGAAGAAAGTGGAGGAAAACCGTGAGAGGTTAAGGCCGATTGTAAATACAATCATATTCTTGGGCCAACAAAATATACCACTACATAGCCACTGTGACGATGGAGGATTGTTGCAGAATGATAGTAATCAACCAAGGTTAGTTAATAAGGGAAATTTCAGAGAAACTTTCTGGGGACAAAAATCTTGAGGAGAATCTAAAATTATCTTCAAGAGCTACTACCTATATTAGCACAACTACCCAAAATATTATAATATAAATGTGCGGTAAAGAGATAAGATTTTCAAGGCTAAGTTTTTAACATTATATTTGATGAAACCTCAGATAATACTCACATGGAGCAGCTTTCCCTCAGTTTGAGATACCTTGATGAAGGTGTTTTTGTTAAGATTTTGTCCTCTTTATTGATGTATTTAGTGTAACTACTGATTGTGACATTGACTGTGTTTCTGACAGTTCTGACGCTGACTATAATGAAAAGGAAGATAAAGTAGAGCCTATATTAATTGGTTTAGCTCTGGGAAATATTGTTGTTAACATTCTTACTGAAACTCTCCACCTGGATATGGCATACTGTGTAGGCATTGGAACTGATGGTTGTTCCACAATGGCTTCTGAGGCAGTTGGTGCGGTTTGTGAAAAACTGTGTAGGGAATGTTTTAGTTCCATTCCAGTTTAATATTGTTTTTAGAATATAAGCCACAATGTTATATCACTAACTTTAGTAGAGCTATGTTAAATTAATCTTGGGTTAATAAACCCCAAATAAGCTGTGGAGATTTTGCTGTACAAAATTTATTTTTGGTTATGTTCATTCCCAATTTTTTTTGCAGAAATTTAATTTTGATGATCGCTCCTTTCTCAAGAATTCATTGAATAAATGTCAGTTATGAAGTTGACAAATGAAATACCATTTAACATTTCACTGTCTACTTATAATTGATGAACATTTGTTCTTTGTAATTTGCAACGTCTAATGCTGGGCCCAGTGTCATGATACAGTTACAACTGATTGTTCACATAGTTTGGTTTCAAGTGATAATATTCATACTTGAAGTACTTTTTTAAATATGGCATAGTGATATGAATAAGGGATTATTATATTACATTTGGAAAAACAACACATTTTAATACTACGAGACGACAACTGCACTTAAATTGCGTATGCAGAGCCATGTAAATTTAAATTTCCCGGGTATTCGTCAATTCATGCTGTGGTGTGTGTCTCACACATTGGCAATGGTAAAACGCTTGAGTTTCCCATGTTGTCCTTCTACCATACTTGCTACTATCATGTGATGCTCAAAATTAACTAAGATAACTTAAAAACTTGCTCTATAGGGAAGTAAATTTACTTTGAAAGCATTATGCAGAATTGTATTGTAAAAAAAGCCATTTATAATTGAAAACGTACCATACTATTAATGTAATATATGACACAAGGCACGCTGTAATAACAGAGAGAGTAAAATTCAGCAAGCAGATAGTAGATTTCAGAACAGTGGCCACAGCATTGCCAAACCTATGAGACATCACAAAGACAACCATAAAGAGATTCCTTACAGAAGTTACGAGTGACCATCTTTATTGGTTCTTTCTATAATAAAGACAATCACTGCGGTGTCCGTAAAACTCAAGTATGAGAATAAAGTCCCTGGAATGACACTTCGGTGGTAGGAAATCAGGATATTCATTGCAAATATGTTTCCAGGAGTGTCTACTTTGACCATTGGTGGTGTGAGTGGTGAACAGGCAACAAAGGATCTGAGCACTGCATGACCAGGCAATAGGGTGAATAAGAAAGACATTAACATTTCAAGCATGTGTGACAAAGACATACTGTATACATATGTCCTCCTCCTGAAGAAAGAAAGGCAATAACAATTCTAACAAAACTAAACATACCTGTAGTTTCTTTGTGACCACTGTCATCCACAGATGTCTCAGAAATTTTTTTGGCTGCTTGTTTGAAAGCTGCACGTCTTTGTTTTGTAGGAAGGCCCATCTCCCATTTGGGTGACAATCAGATGTACGCGTAACAATGTCCTTTTAAAATTATTAATGTGGACACATTATTTTATGATTTAGGAAACTTCCTGTAAGTGCCTGTAACAAGTAAACCAAGGAAATATTCCAGACAGTCAATTTTACTTAAAAATATAGCTTCCTGTAAATTACTTTTAGATATTAAATATTAAAGACTCTACAGAATGATTCAAGAGGAGTCACAGTCACTCAGAGGGCTTATTCCTTATTACATTTGGAGCAAAATATGTCATATTCCTAATATTTACAGAGAAAAAAAAAAAAAAAAAACCCTTTCAGAAGTAAATACAGTGATGTATTATCTGACAGTATAATGTTTCTGTCTACTCTCACACACTTGGCCGCACGCTTATGAACTGCACATGTTGCTCTATATAGCTGCACATGGCTGTCTTTGATTTCTATAGAGGCATATGCGCAAGTAATTCCTCATGTGTTTGTGCAGTTCTTTGGTAAACAATATCCTTCATCCATCCCCATACACAATAATGTAGGCATTTCTAATTTGTCGAATAACTCTGTAAATATTGGGAATAAGAACCACATTTATACAAAATATTTTGCTCCAAATGATGTAAGGAATAGACCCTCTAAGTGGCGGTAACTCCTAGTGAATCATCATGTATAATGAAAATGCAATGGTGTACTTCATGTCATGTGCTCTAGCTTTATTCTTTTTTCTGAGACTGTGAAAAAAACAAGATTATAATTTTCTTGCTTATTCAACTGCACCGTTAGTGACCAACTCATTATTATAATCTCTTAATTCTTACTTTCACACAACAAACTAGATATTTGCAAATCATTCACAGGGAAATGCAGTAAACTTTACAACAGTTTTTCCACCAATAAAAAATACAGGGTCATTGCTTAAAGTCCCATGGTTACATCATGACAAAAACCAGCATGAGCATGCTGGTTCAATGTTTTGTGTAGCAGCAATGGGGTACTAATGTACACTGCAACATCATTGTATCATAACTTAAACATGGATAATAGCTATATTGAGGTACACAACATATTTATTTTCTATTTTTTAAAATCCTAGATTTGGCTGACATTTTGAAAAATACAGCTTCCAAAATTAGGGTTTCATACCCGGTTTAGGATACATAACATTAACTGAGATATTACCACTTGAAAATACTATGGGCTACTAATCTCACAGATATCAAAATGCTGTTTGATCAAATTGTGATTTTTCTCATACATCATTCACCTAGCTGATGGCGAGAATAAGGACTTTCCTATTTAAGTGTGAGTTTGGCAAAGAATTCTTTGCTTATAGTTCATTCACGGTTACTTCCAACTTTTCTGAAACCCTGTTCAAGTTCAACTTCTAGGATATTCCTTCACCTCATACAAACAAAGCTTAATTTAATATAGATTACACCAACGGGACAACACACCGCATTTGTGAGCACTCAGTGTAATAGTATTTTGCATAACAACTATTTCTTATTACGCATTACCAAGGCACCAGTTTTCTCACTGTTTATATTCATACTAATTATAAATTAAATCTTATGATTTATAAACAAAAAGTAAATATGGGGTTCTTTTATTGAAAAATAAGCTAGTTTTACGTTAACACAAGTATAAAAAACTTGTGATACATGGCATATTTAGGAAAGAACCAAAAACATCATACATGTCAAAGGTTTGATTCAAAAAGTATGAAGAAACCATGAATAGACTATAGCATGTTTACCAGGCTGAATTTGTCCCTATTTTGGGTGCGCTGCCAGAGCAGCATACTTGCTTGTATTTTCCTGTGCATCTCTCACAGCCTAGTGACACACATTTTGTTTTCTCTGCCTCTTCTTGGAACATCTATCTACAATTACTTGGCAGAGAGATTTTTTTAGCTTGACAGCAATTCACTTTGGCATGTGTCAATATCCAGGTTGTAATAGCACCTTATGGTAAACATAATGACATGATCAAAGTTCTTGTGAAATTTTCCTATGTGAAGTCACATCCCCTTCTTACGGTCATGATTTCTCTGCTCTGCTGGGTTGCTTGCAGATATCTTGGGTTAGAACAAGGTTCTGTTGCCATTTTTGCACGCCCAAAGTCACCATTTTATTTGTAAAATGGATACAGTTGTCCAACAGAAAGCATCTGAGGCACCCCAACCTGGAGAAAATCTTGATTCAGAGTAATCGTAGGTGAAAAAAGCGAGTACAGGGAGTGGTACTTATAAACCTATGATAAGGCTGATACTTATAAAGTCATTACAGAATTATTGATTTTCATACTATGAAGTTACTACAAAACTATTAATTTACAAACAGTAAAGGTACTACTAAAAATTGATTAATTGCAAATACATATATAAAACTACCAATAAAATTAAATCATCATCATAAGGAAAACAATTAGCCAAGGAATACAGAAATTGATAATAAAAGCTTTACTGTTACTAATTACTAAGACTAAGTACAAGAATTTTGAGATCATGTGCTGCATGGAGAAAATAATTTCTTAACACAAATTTTAAATGTGACTGTCAATGTAGCAGTTATTATTTCATCTGACAGCTCATTCCATGCTCTTTATGCAGATACTGTAAACGACTGAGCAAAACTTTGTGTTTTAATGGGTGGTATGGATACAATTTTAGTCATAGAACCTCTGGTTATGTTTGTTTTTACCAACTGAAAGCACGAATGTAAAAATTCTGGCTGGGAAAAAGAAATGATTCTTTTTAGCAACAGCAACTTGAAAATACATCTTTCCTTTAAGCGTGACCAAATCAACTTCTTATAATTTGGTGTAATATGGTCCAGTAGCTTCAAGTAGAAGATATAACAAATGCAACTTTGAAGACTAATTATCATTTAGATTGGTGAATAAAACGTCACAATAATTAAAGTGCGAAAAAATTAATGTTTAAACCAGTGTCTCTTTAACGTTCTCTAAATGAAAATGTTTGATTTTTCGTAAAGAATACAGAGAGCTATTCACATTTTTATATTTACATATATTAGTACACTGACTAGACCAGTTAAGGATCTTATCCATATAGACATCCAGGTTTTTTACTTTTCTACTCAGTGTAACAACTGAATTGTCTATTTTAACATAGTACAAGTTGGCATAATCAATCAATTTAAGTAGTCGCGTGGTACCTGTGATTTGGGGAAGGAAGAGCTTGCCATCAGGCAATAGCCCAATTGCAAATTTAAATAATAATTATTATTATTTGTGGCCACCGATACTAGAAGGCCTTACAAGCTAGTTTAGCCAAGCCAGTGATATCACTACTAGTGGATGAACATAGGTGGTCCATAATGCTGGGCAACTTCGTTGGTTTAGGCATGTGGCAGGTCATATTTTAATGAAAACTGGTGTCAGCATAATAATATATCACAGCATTTCAGTATTGCTTTCTTCAGTATCTTGGAAATTACTATAATTGGATAAAAAGGGTATGTCATTAAGTTTCCTAACAATGATGAGAAAATGCTCCGGTGAACCAATTTGTGAGAGAACTTTGTGAGCACAAAGTTTTCACGTGTAAGTATACGTTTGTAGATCAACTTTGTAGACTTTCAGTAGAAACATTCAAGTAACACTATTATTGTTGTAGTGCGTATACATTATGCAAATGTATGAGCAAAGGACATCTTTTAAGAAATATGCATGCGCCCCGCCCCACATAAGTGATTTTTGTAGTATTTTGTGTTTATTAAAAAAACAATGACAGAGTGATATTAAACAAATTGTAAGTATTTGAAATTCTTAGTTTCTACAAATTATTTCAAACAATATAGGTATTTTGTGAACTATAATATACAGCTAACTTCACTCAAAAGAGGTTATATCTAAAAATACCTTCCCCATTGGTTAAAAATTATTACCTAATATCATTGCTAAACAAAGAACAATAAAGAACTGTATTATTTGTATACATTCAGCGAATGTATCATTAGGTTATATTTCCGAACATAATTTTTTATTGCTAGCAAATAACAACAGAGCGAATATACCAAAAATTGAAAAATGGCCAATAGCTAGTTTATTAAGAGATTGGACCAATTTCTGAACATTGTTCTTAACTTGCTTACAAATGGCAACATATTGAAAGGGGTGAAAATTTGGTATTATTCAGTACTGCCCACCTTACTGTATTGTTACATATTTCAAAACAATGCCACACAGTGATTGTATTGCCCACCACCAGTGATGTCACTTAGAGGTTGTAAGGCCTTGTAGTATCTATGATCACGGTTCAGCCCTCTGCAATCTAGAAAGCGCGGCTTCTTTCTATTGAGCAGAAAAACTTATTGGTAACCAACAAAATTAATTGTTTCATACTATATGACCTTGGATAAGAGGGCAATTAGGTCTACGGTGAGCTTGAGCCATGGTATTCTTAATCTCTAAGCTCTGGAAAAAGGAGACTTTAACATATGAGGATACGGAATTTCTCACACTTCTGCATGTATTTTTATGTCTTAGACTGTCTCTTTCTACCAGTATCACATAGTTCACACAGTCAAATTAAAAATGATCCACAATTGCACATGACACAGTCTGCATTCTTTCAAATCTGCAGGTGTACAAATGGAAAAAAAGGAATTGAAGTGGCTGTATGAATGTGCATTTTACCCCTTTCTTTAGTTCACATCAGTTTGACATAGGACGTAAAGGGACATGGTGGATCATGAAAACCAAGTCACCATCTTATATTAAACCATTTATAATACTTCTATAAGTGAAAATGTACTAGAACTTTCTCAAAAATTTATTTGAAATCTGATATTTTGATTGCAATGATTTTAAGGTATTACTTGAACATGAGAATGTGGCAGTGGACTAGACAGACAAGTGGGGAAAAAATAGGCAAACATGCCATAAAAGTTTTAAAGTTTTAAAATTTGTAACACAGTTTTAGAGATAACAACCCAGTATTGCTAGGTTATACTTTGTTATTACTTTCCTGAGTCATGCTCACAAACACTACTGACATAGTTTCTTATTGCCTTTCACTAAACTGGTTAAGTAGATGTTTTATAATACTTTCAAAACACAAAAACAAATACAAACATAAACATAACCTAACTTACAAAACCCAGAATGAGAATTACATCTTATCTTAAACATTGCGTTTTCCAAAACTTCCATTTACTTCTCAATTTCGTACTGAAATCATTTAGGAAACTATGTTTTCCACAAGAGTCCTGAATTTTACATTGGACCAAGGTTTTGTGAAAATATCTGCCTGTTTTTCACTTGGACAGTACAGCACTTTCACCAAACCTTCAGCAAATGTTTCATGTATGTAGCAAAACCTTGCATCATATGCTTAGATCTACAATTAATAACACAATTTTTAATAAGACTTTGTTGACTGAATGTCAACAAACAATTTTGTCACAACTTCTTGACCAAGAATTTCTACGACTATAGTAAACACCTTGATGCACTCTGCAGCTGCTATGCACTTGGCTTCTGCAGTTGAGAAAGCCACAACTGGCTGTTACCTGGTACACCAATTCATCTGTCCTCTGCAGCAGTAAATGCTGTATCCAGTGGTGCTTCGTCTAATCTGTTGATCCCCAGCAAAGTCAGAGTCACAGCAGCCAACTAGTTCTGCTGACAAGGCACTTCCAAACCTTATTCCTAAGTCTGTGGTACCTTTGAGATACTTCAGTATTTTCTTGATGTAGACTACATCTTCATTGGTAGGTTTTTCTGACTTTCTGCAGCACATGTTCACAGCTTAGGTAATGTCTGGTCTTGTTTGACAAGTAATGAATTATCTATAAGGAAAGCTCTTGTTTATATTGTTTCCGCCTTCCATCTTAAGTGTCCACAGCTGGTGTTGAAACTGATTTGGCCTCAGTCATGTCAAAGTCTTTCAGTAGTTCTTTCACTGTCTTGGTCCGATTCAGATATAAACTGTTTTCAGTTCTGTTAAGTCCCATTCCAAGAAATTTGGTCGGCTGTTCCTCAATTTTAATCTCAAACTCCTTCAAAAGATTTTCTAACAATTTATTGACAGTTTCGTGATCTTTGTCGATAACAGGATTGCTACACATTTTCAAATATGAAATTCCCTGACTTTTCCCAGTTTTCCAGTCTCTAAGAAAATTTTTCCAGACCATTACAATTATGATAATACTCGTTCTTGGTAGTGTGAGGTAGAAAGAAAGTAACTTATAGGGCAGTTTTACGCAGTATATGCGCACAATTATCTGCTGATGTGTAATTGCTATCAGATGTTTTGAGCATGAAATGTGTGGCAGCGAAGTTTGTTCCAAAATTGCTAAATTTTGATCAAAAGCTCGTTGCATGAGCATCGCTCAGGAGCTGTTGAATGACGTCAATGCCAATCCAGATTTGCTCAAAAAGGTCGTAACTGGTGACAAAACATGGGTTTATGGTTATGACATCGAAACCAAAGCCCAATGGAAGCGGCCAGAAGAGACAAGACCGAAAAAAGCACGCCAAGTTCTGTCAAATGTGAAGGTTTTGCTCACGGTTTTCTTTGATTACAATGGCGTGGTTCATAGTGAGTTCTTGCCAAAAGGTTGTACGGTCAATAAGGAATATTACCTTGAAGTTATGCGCCGTTTGTGTGAAGCAATACGAAGAAAACGCTCGGATTTGTGGCAAAACAATTCGTGGCTTTTGCATCACGATAATGCACCTGCTCACACATCGTTGCTTGTTCGTGATTTTTTGGCCAAAAACAACACCGTAATCATGCCTCAGCCACCGTATTCACCGGACTTAGCCCCCTGCGACTTTTTCCTGTTCCCAAAACTGAAGAGACCCATGAAAGAACGGAGGTTTGCCACGATTGAGGAGATAAAGATTGCATAGCTGGGAGAGCTCAAGGCCATACCAAAAAGCGCATATCAGAAGTGCTTTGAGGATTGGAAAAACCGCTGGCACAAGTGTATTATATCTGTGGGGGATTACTTTGAAGGGGACAAAATAGATATTGATGAATAAATAAATATTTATTGAGAAAAATAACAAGTCACCTTTTTTTTTTTTTTTTTTAACAAA
>NQII01001367.1:130248-146150 GCA_002778355.1 Clitarchus hookeri
CCCCCCCCCCTTTTTTTTTTTCTATTACCCTCATCCTGTGTTCATATTATGTGTGTGTGTGATTTGAGTGAAGGATACTGTTAGGATGGAACACAAGGAACAATGAAGGAGCATGTCACTTCCACAAATACATCCAGGAAACTGCACGGACTAGCCAGGTTACCACCTCTACCTGGAATGCCACACCACCTTGGTGATGAGCCAAAGAGCTATAAAGAATGTTGACACCAACCACTAAATGGCACATAAAAAATCTGCCCCCTTTCCACTAGAAGAGCACACCTATGACAGAGAGCCACATGGAACTGTTTATTACATAGTCTATTCACTGTATCTTCACACTTTCTGGATCAAACCTTTGAAAAATCACCTCATCTATGACATGTTTGGTTGTTTCATAAATAGTGTATGTCATGTATTACAAGTGTTTTATACGTGTTATAAAAGGATCTTATTTTTTGTTTAACATAACTTTATTATATTTTATACATAAATTATAAAATTTCATTAAATGAATAAAACATAAGAGAATAGGTGTGTGTTATTGCAGAGTAATAAATGGTTCTCATGCAAAATATTATTAAACTGAGTGAGCACGTATGTGGTGCATTGTCCATTAGTGCAATTTTTTTTTTTTACTTGGTTAAGCTTTGTGTCAGGCAGAAGAAGAACCTCAAAGTAGAACTTGAGCACGGCTTCAGAAAAGTTGGAAGTAATCATGAATTGGTAATTATATAGAAATGGGGCTTTTCTGAAAATAAAAGAAAAATCATGGAAAGTGGTATATTTCCACTCTACTAATCACACAGAACACAAATTTACTAGAGGCATTAACGTATTACAGATACAAACCACAAATATGATAGTGGGGAGGGCTATGAAGATCAGGAAAATTTTGGGGGAAAATGCGAGGAAAATAACTATATTGTCATATGTAAAATTTTGTTAACGTAACCTAACCTAGGTTAGTTTACATTACGTAAGGAAATATAATGGTAACATACATATTTTGTACATACGTAAATACATGTACACTATAAACCAATACTAAAATGTGTGGAAAATATCTACATTACCGTTATATTTCCGTATGTGATTTAAGTTGAAATACGCTTGATATTAATATACGACAGATAATACAACACACCGGACGTATGTAAATTTACTCACCTAAGTAGACGGTGTCTCCTCGACCAATTCAACTACCGTCACGGTTGAGTGGTACTGTACCTGACCATGACCTACTAAAGACGCAAAAGGTACTGGCACAACGAACGTTAATTATATACACTGGCAAACGCACAGAAGCACTGATACCTCCATTCATCAATCACAAGCCTTCATACGGTCGGATTTGGGCATCACAAACCATGCGCGCACCAACACTCCACTCACAGCGAACTGCACTGTATGTCATACAACGGCAAACTAAACTATTGTACGTCTAGGCATCTGCAGCCGACAGGTGGCGTTAGCACAGCATTACATGGCTATTCAACATGGCGTCCGACGTAAACAAAGTGGGCAAACTGCTCATATTTTATCTATTTTATTTAGTACGTTCTACTTATTGTACCATTACGCCTTCCTAAATATTAAAAAGGTAAGGTGTGCAGAACCAATTTATGTTACTTTGGTGGGTCTACTATGTTTCCTTCAAAAAAGCTGCTATTCTATATAATTACCTATACTATCTTCCATGACAAACTGGAAATGAGTAATACAGCATGTCAGTTTCACTCCTGCTATAGATAGACTAGGGCTGCCTGAAATTCAAACCCCCTCTTCCACAAAGCCACTTGCCATTCTGATTGTCTTCTCAGGAGAAGAGAAAATAGACAAGGGCATGTATGCTGATATACAGACAAATATAGCTCTTGGCATTGTTGAGCAGAAAAATTAAGGTGAATGTTTCAAGCTGAAAAGTTACTAAAATCCCATGGCTTTAATATTACTTACACTACTACAGCAGATATGCATTTTCTAATTTTACCACTCACCGTAAAACTATTTAATCAGAATTTTACATAAGCATTGAGCTACGAAAGTGGCAGCTTGTAGAACCTTGCAGGTAGCTGTTACTTGTTGATATGAAAAAAAAAAAAAAAAAAAACCCCATAAACTGTATTGGTTGGGAAAATGGCAGTATCCCAGGAAATCCAATTCGTAGCAATGTTCACCATGTTCCTAATGCTCATTTGGGATGTTACCCCTCATGTAGCATGGGTGTCAGTAATAATCAATCTGCAATGATACATACAGGGTCATTGTAATGTTTTACAAACTTTTCATAACACCTCAAAAATGTGCATGTGACACATTCTGAAGGTCAGTACTGAGAGCACCCAGCACCTTGAGGGATCGCTATAAACAGCAACACACCACAGGTTAAAAAGCAGTGTCAATAACTGTGACTGGGTGAATCTAATCATTGGCATGTATGAGATCCTAGATTTGCATTAGATGGTTGAAAACCTACTGTATCCCTGAATAACTCCACATACTGATGGTACAACAATCAATTGTGGCTCATGAGATACTGGCATGTAGAAGGATCTAGACTGGCTAGTGAGGACACGTAGGAGTCATTCTAGTTATAGGCTATTCACAGTAAAGTGAGCACTTTTTGAAGCAGTCTCAGATATAATCAATAAATACATTTCATTGTAGTCTCCAACTTTTGGTTTTGATTATGATGAAATGTATATACTGTGTTAATTATTCATATGGTGATGTTTACATTAACAAGTGGCGGAAGGATATAAATTGGCTGGTGGAAAAAATGGTAATTATTAAGTTTAGGGGCTTTTCTGTAAAGCCCCCCAAAAGTGGTATATTTCCACTCTACTATCACGTAGAACACGAATATACTAGGGGCATAGCTTTAAAATAAGTACAACATATTAAAAAAAATTGAACAAAATTGCGAAATGACTGTTTAGAGAGTTTGTTTACGTTTCTGAACTAAACGTCCTAGACCAGCCATACTCAACCTTTTTTTTTATAGGGGCCACAAATACTGTTCAGTCATAGTGTCGCGAGCCGCNGTTCAGTCATAGTGTCGCGGGCCGCAAGTAAAAATTGTTTAGGTGTAAGTAAATAAAAAACTTAATTTTAACATTTAACCATGTATTTACTTTTTATAAACATAAATATTTTAGGCTTTAACAAAGATAGTTTATTTAAACGTTTTAATGCGATTTTTGATACTGTGAACACTTTTTCAAAACTTTATCAAGATCTGGCTTGTTGTTGCTTGCTAACCTTATCACATCATCCAGATGAGAGTCTGTAAGTTTGTTTCTGTACACATTCTTTGTGTACTTCATTTTTGAAAAAGACGATTCGCACACGTATGTCGACCCAAAGAATGTTAATAGGATTTGAGCACTCCTTTGGACGCTTTTATATTTTTGGGGAATAATGCTCCAAAATTCCACATACTCCTTTTTTTCCCTTTTTTCTTTAAACAAAATTTCTAGGTGGGTGTCGTTTTTAAAATCGATGAATTCATCTAACAACTCTGGGTAATTACAATTCAAAATTGAAGCCAGCTCTGAGATAGTGGTTGTTTCTAAATGCCATGGATTTTCTACAAGCATCAAACATTTTTTAATTTTTCTTAGATCTTGAAACCTTTTATGAAATTCATCTAATAGTGCAGTTATATAATTTGAAATTGTAGAGCAGTTTTCCTCAAAAATGTCGATACGGTCCTCTGTTATCTTAATTATAGTTGGAAAATTGTGCAGCTGTTTGTTCTGTAGTTCTTCATGATAAAGTTTTAGCTTTTCCTCAAAAGCAAATACTTTATTCGCCATCTGTGAGACTATGTTATTTTCACCTTGTAAACTCCGATTGAGGCTATTTAGTTTTTCTGTAATATCACATAGAAAGGCTAAAAGACACCACCATCCATCATTTAGTAACTCAGGGTACACTTTATTATTTTGCTCTAAAAACAGTATTATTTCATGGCGTGAAGAAAAAAACCTTTCTAAAACTTTTCCTCTACTAAGCCATTGCACTGAGGTATGTAAAAGGATANGGTATGTAAAAGGACATCATTATACTCGCTTCCCAGTTCTTCCAAAAGACTTTTAAATTTTCTGTGGTTCAATTCTCTTGCTCGTATGTAATTGACAATATTGATAACCGTCTTCATCACAGCTTCAATTTCTGGATTTACAACACGTGCCGCCAAGTTTTCTTAATGGATAATGCAATGAAATGTAATTAAATTTGTTAAATTATATTTTTTCTTAAACAACGTAAGAAATCCATTTTCGGATTCAGTCATTGAAGGACAGCCATCGGTGCAAACACACACGATTTTTTGTATATCAATTTTATTCTGCTCTAAAAAATTGCAAATAGTATCAAGGTAATCTGTGCCTCGGGTTTGACCTTTCATTGGAAGAAATTTCAAAAAACCTTCAAAGATTAAATTATGTTCTGTACAATATCTAACAAACACCGAGCATTGCGATGTTGCTGAAACGTCGGTACTGGAATTGAAAGCCAAGCTAAAAAAACTTGCAGTTTGTAAGGTTTTCTAATAAGTTATCGTAGATGAATTTTGAAATGTCTTCAATACGCCTTATACAGGTTGAATCGGAGAGCTGTAGTTTTTTTATATTAGACAATATTTGTATTTTGTTGCTGAATTTATCAAAAAGTGCATTGGCCCCACTAATAAAGCATTCTTTTACAATTTCTGCATCGGTGAATGGTTTCATATGCTTACCAAGAATGTAACAAATTTGATATGATGCCATGGTTACCGCGGAGTCTTGTGATAATGCCACGGACATAACATTTTGCTGTTGTTGCAATGACTTCTTAAAAAAACTCAATTTCTCACTTCTTAAAGACAATCCAGAAGGAAACGTTTCGTTGAACGATTTGGATTTTGTGTTAAAATGATGAGAAATATTGTATTTCTTTAACATAACACTTTCTCGGCAAATCACACAAGTAGCTGCATTGTTTTTGTCAGGAACAACAAAATATTCCGTTTCCCACTCGTCTTGAAACAATCTGTTTTCATCACATATTTTTCTTTTATACTTAGAAGACACTCCTGACATTATTTTGATAGAAAAATAACTATTTTACACTTAACAAAACCAATTAACTGCAATTACCACGCAAACTTTGATAATTTGTGTGTGTCATGTAAACAAATTTAAAACAAGTGACGACAGATAAGGCAAGACGTAGGTACAGAAGTGTGAAAGCAAAAGGGGAATTCCCGCCGCTGGCTGTCTCGCTCGCGCAACCCGCAACTCTGAGTTGTGCGAGATAATAAGAGAGATTGCTATATCCCAACACTGCGCGCACCGCGGTACGGATTTATGTACTTATAGCGCCCATAGTTTCTCTGATGAGCGCGCAATTTGAAATGCTTGGCAATTTGATAACTCCACGTGGGCCAATCACAAAAGCACGGCGGGCCGCAGGTTGAGTATAGCGGTCCTAGACCAACAAAAGTTGCATTAATGGGTTCCGCACAGCTTACCTTGTTCATATCCAAGAGGGCGTAATGTTAAAATAAGTAGAACATATTTAAAGGAATTGCAAATTTTTTTGTTTGTGTCTATTAACGTCTACCGCCATTAATAATGGCTGCACAATGCAAATTCCACACGCTATCTGGCGGCGACGGATGTCATCACAGGCATTTTAATGGACAATTTTTTAACCTGGTCAGTTGCTTGCGCACCTTTGCCAGCATGTTTCATGTCGTTCTAATCCGGCGGATTTAAAACGGAGAAAGCAAGAAAGAGAGCTTTTGTGCGTTATATAAGCCTATTAACGAGTGTTCTGTGTATATATATATTCAGCTGTAAACGAGTGTTTCAGGGCGTTATATGCGCGTATGTGACGCTTTGTGGAAGATTGTGATTTTATCGGGTGAGGTGAGGTTGAATTGGCCGTTGACAGAGGTATTGTACCACCCGCCTACATTGGTGAGTAAATTTATATATTATTTTTGTGTGTTTTACGGTTCCTTTAAATCCCTAAAATCCTAAATTCGTAGTTTAGTGTAAAACCCAAAAATCCTAACAGGTAGCTTAACGTGCAAATGTAGTTATATTACGTAATTCAAACAAGGTTTTTCCTGATGTTTTTACCCAACTATTTCACATTCTTTCTAAACTAACCTAGGATTATAGGTAAGTAACGCAGAACACGACTATAGTAGCGTTATTGACGTATGACTAATTGTACAACCTAACCCCACGATGGGTGAATCACTATTTTACATTTTTGAACTAACCTAGGATTGTAACGATTTTAACTAACCTAGGATTGCAGTTATTTAAACTAACGTAGGATTATAGGGTTCCCATCTAGTCTGTGATTGTAGGGTGTTTGATTGGAGATTTGATTAATATTATATGATCTTATATTACTTTACAACCTTACAATCCTAGGTTAGTTTAAAAATGTAAAATAGTGATTCACCCATCGTGGGGTTAGGTTCTGTTAGGTTAGGTGGGCACACATTAAGAAATTAGTCGTATGTTAATGCCCCTAGTATATTCGTGTTCTACATGATTAGTAGAGTGGAAATATACCACTTTTGCAGGGTTTTTTTTATACAGAAAAACCCCCAAACTTAATAATTACCAAAAAAAGTAACCAGGGTTTCAAAATTGCTGACTTTACCGTGAACAGCTTATAGTAATAAATGTATTTAACTTGTGCAACACTCAAATTGCATCCTATGATATGTACAATTTGCTCAGAGAAATGTACAAGTAGGTCACCCTTACCATAATGGGTAATTCCATGTGAAATATTCACGGGGCTTAAGCGGCACCATTTTTGATTTTGATAAAAATTTGTTCCTATGTTACCCTATCCTCAAGGTGAAAGAAAAACATTAATTTAGATTTTTAACTGAAACAAGTGCATGATGGCAGCCATTTTTCATACACACTGCAAGCAAATTTCACAGATTTCGTATGTTTACGCAATTAGCTGTAAATTTTAAGTCACCTATTGTGGAGTTTTTAGTGTCACTTAAAAGCTTACATAAGATACTATTATGCGGTATATTTATATTATAAAATACAATGTGTATTTTTAAGATGGCGGCCATCTGCTTTCAGAATTCAGATAACTATTATACCCCACCCTGCTTCACCAAAGTTGCATTTAGGGATATTATATTTTGTGTGCTTAGTGTCTACACGTAGACCAGTGTGCACATCAATCAAAGTTATCTGGGTTGAGGACTTCCTTCCTAGAAAAAAATAGTCTCCAACTTGGCAAAAAATGAAAATATAATTTTTTTTATGGAAGATATTCTTGATGAATAGCTATAGGGCACAAGTTGTCCCATTCTATTATTTTTAACCCCTGTTGGGTACATGGACATTTAAAAGACATTTTTTATATTTAATCTATTTTGCATTATATAATCCCACTTCATTCTGAATGTCATTGACATTTGGGTGACAAAAGGTACTAAGTATTAATAAACTGTTTGGGCAATGCAATGGAAAAAAATTTGAAAAAATGCACAACTTTGCAACTATATAAATAAATAAAAATAAATAAACATTTAGCTACTGTACTTTAATTTGAAAACCATACAGTTTAACTTTAGAAAAATCAAAGGCAAAATTCACGAGGAGATGTTTTAAATCATGTTATTACATATAATGGTAACCACTCTGTAACGTCCGAACGTCTGAAGATGATGCAACTGTTTCATGAGATTGCATCATGCAGATAAGCACATTATTAGATGCATCCTGCCTGGAGCTTCAGTCTTTTGTTGCCTGTCCTAGTGGCATGTTTGTATTCAATTCAAGTGACAATGGAGTGTTTTGTTGACTGTTTTGTTAAGGATGAATGTCCTAAAGTTGTTTGCTATAGATCATCAGAGTTAATAATTTAAAATGACATAAGTGAAGAAATAAAAACATTAACTTAGAACAGGTGTGGATGAAGTTGTAAATATCTGTACATGCCATTACAAGGAATATGTAAAAGTTCTTTCATTTGAATGGTAATAAGTGTTGTGATCCATTTGTTATGCACAAGAAACCTATTATGAAGTTCTCAAGGGAACTCACTATGCAGCTGTCTGCTAAACACGAACATCTTTGAAAATTATACCAGGTAAGGCTGTATGCAGGNGAAGTTCTCAAGGGAACTCACTATGCAGCTGTCTGCTAAACACGAACATCTTTGAAAATTATACCAGGTAAGGCTGCATGTGCACGCTGTTTTCAAAAGTTGAATAAAACCGTACAATTAGAGTTTGATGGAGAAGAATACAATGATGGTAATTTTGAACCNGCTGTTTTCAAAAGTTGAATAAAACCGTACAATTAGAGTTTGATGGAGAAGAATACAATGATGGTAATTTTGAACCAGAATGCATTGTGGTAGAATCGATTAACCACGCATGTGCTGCTCTGGATGAATCNCCCCAGAAGACATGTGCCGTGAGGCCAGGCCGGCCTGGGGGAGGGGGGGCAGCCAGTTAACACGTGGCGAGGTAATGCCAAGTAAAGCTAGAAAATCGCCGATGCACCAAGTAAAACATGTGAGAACATGGACACGTGCCGAGGTGAGATACACGAGAAAAGGGCTGACAGTGTTTGGTAGGATTGCCGCGGGTCCTCCCCCCCCCCTGAGGAAAATGCGTGACAGCATGCACATATGCCGAAATAATACAGAGGAAAGCTAGTGTTTCACAGACACACCTCTAGTTGGACAAGTAGAAGGGCTGACAGTGTTTGGCAGTATGGCCGCAGGACACCCACTTCCCCCCAAAACGAGTGAGACACATGTGAGGATCATGGGAGGGGGGATCGAGAGAGGTTAAAAGCCAACTTGCGGGAAAAGGAGGGGGTCAGTCGGATTGTGAGGTCGCCGGAGTGAGTTGTATCGTGAAATTTGCTGAAAAGAGAACCCGGGACAGTCAGTCGTGTAGAACCATCATCGAGGCCGCTGTATCCATCACGCCAATGAGACGAAGCCAAGGGTTTGTGAAGGGCCGCCCAACTAACCGGACCTCAACCTACCACCGGAACAACCAGAACTGCAAATACAGCTAAGTACAAGCGTCGTCGCTTAAGGGACATTTCCGGATGCCTGCGTTCCCCAAAGATGTCGGAGACAGTTAGCATGAGTACTTTAAGCCGCTTGTAAGGCTCCCAACTCGCGGGGTACCGTCTCGGAGTAAGTATCTATGTGTGTTCTTTCGAGACAAATATAACCTAGTAAACTGAAACACAGAGTGACTACATTATTGTTTATCCTCAACATTCAAGGCACAGATAGTCTGTGCCTGGTAAAGGTAACTCGTTCCCCATGAACCACTCTGTATCCCACAGGTGGCGAGTAGCATCAAATTATTTTGGCACCCAACGTTGGGCGTAGTGAATTCTGTGTAGGCAGAAAACAAGAACCAGACTTCGAGGAGTCTAGAACAAAACCTCGTGGCGCCCAGTAACCGATTAATTCGAGACGAGTCGAGTGTACTAGGCCGGCAGACTAGGGATTCCTATAGAAGGTGGGCAAAAAGTATGGAAGACACACGTATCAGAATAGCACATAGCACAGGAGTGGAGTGATGCGAGAACCGAGGGAATACAAACTGAAGGAACCCGAAATAACCTCTGGATGAGGAATATGGGAAGAGGGGAAGATATCCCGGATGAAAGTCGCCAACTGGAGCAATGCAGTGCTCCACTTTGTCGCGGAACAGGACTGTACACGGTCCGGTGCAGCCGCTGCTCCCAGAGATATTGTTATCAGTTTATCGGCTGGCCCAACACGTTCCAACCGACGGAAGGGACAGAATACAGCTGCCGTAATTGCTGAGAGCAACAGACGCGTTGCGACCTACTTAATTGCCCGGGACGTAATACACATACACACCGAACCCAATGTGCTACATGTTCACAGACAGTCCAAAATGTTTGTTTAGGATGGCCCGATGATGCCCATAACACTAGAGGTATGCCAAAGACGAGGGGAATGGGAACGCTCTTCACACCCGGGCCGCGCCCTCGATCGCCATTTAGAACAGGAGCAGAGAATACCTGAGGCAATAGTACTGCCCGAATTTTCAGGGAGGCCTCATGAACACCCGGAGCTTTTTATAAATAATTGTGAACACAAGTTCAAGGCCGGCGGGGTTCCCAACAAGCGGTGGGTGCTAAAAGCACGAGACCAGTGGAGACTGGTGGAATAGGTACGGCGAATTTGTGACGAGCTGGGAGTAGTTCGCTACCCGCCTGAACAATAAGTTTGATGGGGAGGAAGTACTCACCACATTACGGACAGAATTTTACACACAGAAACAGCAAAAGCAGGAGGAGGCGGAGTATTAGGAGGAAAGTGCAGATGTATTCCCGAATCGCTCCCGAAGGAACCAAGGCAGAGGGCGTACATATCATCACAAAGTTATTGATACCAGCCATACAAAGTGCCATTCGACACCCGCGGTCGACGTGAATAGAGAAATTAGTAGAGAGAGCTAACAAAGTGGAACTAGATTACCAAAAACAGGAGAAGGTAGATGTTCCGACACGCCTGACACCCGCCCACCCAGTGCGAACGACAGAGAATGTCAAACCTGCTAGAAGCGAAGAGGGGAAATTCTTATCAAAGTGTTGGTATTGCACCGAGGCACCTTCATCGCAACTGCCCCACAGTGAAAATCCGCATAGCCACCGCTCGGGAAACAGTCATCATAGCTGTCACCCTTGGGATAGGGAAGAGGAGTTATCAGAGTGGGAAGCGGGAGCCTGGAAATGCAGCCGCCGGGAAATCGAGTCGCCTGTCGCCCCCAGCATAAGTGAGAGGGTGGAACCAATTCTAACCCTAAGCGATCTGAGACCTGGAGCACACGCCCCTCGGATCGAAGTCCGGATCAATAACCACAATTTTAAGGCAGTCCTGGACCAGGCGCAACCGGAAATTTGATTAAAAGCCAGCTGCTAACTCCTGAACAGAAAAACCGGATAAAGGAAAACTCCCGAATAATTCAAATGGCTCAGTCTGAGTCATGACTGACCATAGAAGGAATTATTACGTAGCCAGTGTTTACGGTTGTAGAAACAGTACAAACTGAATTCTTTTGTGCACCGCATTTAGTGGAAGAGATTATCCTCGGGCAACAGTTGTATAATCGACTGCGGACAACAGCGCCTATATTTGGGCAAGCAGGATAGGATGGCCATAAACTGGGAAGCCTCAATAAACCCGCAAAAGCCACAATAAATCTGCAATGAGGAGGTGAACCACCGACTGGGAGCTGACCAGCTTAGGTGACTATTGCGGATACTCAACACCCACATAGCGGTATTCGAGCATACTGGCAGATTAAATCAGACCACTGCTGTCCAACATGACATCTGGGTAAAAGATTCTCACCCCATATACTGCTGACCAGGCAACCTGTCAGACTACCGCAGGCAGATAATATTAGACCAGGTAGCCGAGATGAAAGCACAAGGAATAGTGGAGCCAACTGACTCACCATATAACGCCAGAGTGGTGCTTGTGCCAAAGAAAGATGGGGAACTCTGCTTTTGTGTCAACTACCAGGCCTTAAATGATGTCACATATCCGATAGCACCCCCAACTATAAACCTGGCTAATATGCTCCGCGACCTAGGGGACGCGTGCATATTCTCCACTCTAGACATGTGCAGTGGGTACTGGTAAATCCTGGTACACCCAGGGTCCAGGAAATATACTGCATTTACTACCCCAGAAGGCGAAACGCTGCAGTTTCACGTAATACCCTTCGGTTTGAGGAATGCACCCGCTACTTTCCAACGATTGATGTCAGGAGTAGTTTTGACAGGCTATGGCGGCCAGTTTTTCCTGACGTACCTGGATGATGTGATCGTATATTCCTGCACCTGGGAGGAACATCAGGTACACTTGCAAAAAGTCCTGGAATGATTTGAACTCCATGGACTGACTTGCCGACTGGAGAAGTGCCACTTTAGGAAGACCCAGGTGGAATATTTAGGGCACGTAATTACCCCAGATGGGAATTATCTGAAGTCAGAGAAAGTACGAGAGATTGAGGTGGCTAGAGTACCAACCAACCGGTGACAATTGAAGCATTTTCTGGGATTATGAAATTGGCTCAGAGATTTCATAGCAGATGTTGCCCCCCCTCAACGAACTTCTACCCAAAACAACTCGCTGGAAGTGGACCGACCGACACGAAGAAGCATTTTGAGAATTAAAGGTGCGCTATCGCGACATAACCATGCTCTACCGACCTCTGCCAGATTTACGCCTAATCTTACAGACCGACGCAAGCGGAACCAGAATGGGTGCTGTCCTATACCAGGAGCAGTCATAGAACCAGCGACGGATTATAGCGTACGCTAGTACTATGCTAAACGAGACAGAATGCCGCTACCATAGTAATGAGCAGGAGTGCCTGGCAGTTATTTGGGCAGTCCGCAAATACAGCTATTACCTTGAGGACCGACCATTAATTCTGAGAACCGATAATAAGACCCTTACATGGCTAAAAACCATGAGTAACGAAAAGGAAAAATTGGGTAGGTGGGCCTTATTTCTAATAGAATTTTCGTTCACAATTGAGCATTGCCCGGGCTCGACCAACGAGTTGCCCGATGTCTTATCCCGCCGACCGCAGATGCCCAACAAGGAGAGAGAAACCGATGACTATGAGTAAATGCTGCCCCCCTCTCCCCCAAAACTCCCACGGCCGGATAACATGGAGCTACAGCTAATTAAGTTCCGCGAAAGCAAGGATCTGTTACGAGACCAACAGCAGGCCGACCCCGAATTACAGGAGTTAATGAGGATATATCCCGACTGGTACGAGGGAAGAAATGGTATAATCTGGGCGAGAACGCACCCGCAAACCGATCAGTGGAAAACCTGGGTCACCCACGAGCTACGAACCAGTATCTGCGAGCACCACCATGATCACCCCCCGCAGGTCATCCGGGTTTTCACGAGACATTAAGGGCCCTGACCAACAGATACACAAAGGCAAGGAATCAGCTGGGATGTTAGAGAATACGTCGCCCAATGTCGGACTTGTGAAAACAAAGCCTACCCAATACCGAAGACGCAAACACACCCTGTTGGCCGAAAATACCATGGACCCACATAGCCGTCGATATCATGGGCCTCAACCCACGCACACACTAAGGAAAGAGATACCTCCTTGTCGTGACAGACCAGTTTTCCAGGTGGACAGAAGTGTTCCCGTTACCTAATCAGGAAGCAACCACGATTATCCGACAAATGGAGCGAGAGGTCTTCCTACGATGGGGATATCCGAAATGTGTGTTACAGACAATGGATCCAAGTTTACGGACGTCAAGTGGATGAAAGCCTGCGAGGCGTGGGGGGCGGAAAGCTGGACAACTCCAGCCTACCACCCACAGGCCAACCCTACAGAACGCCGGAACCAGGAGTTGAAAAAGAGCATGCGCATAAGAATGGGCGCCAATCATAATCAATGAGACGTACAGCTTCCTGAAATCCTGTATACATTGCGACGCCGGCACAATGACGCCATTGGAACTTCTCCCAGCCATCTGATACTGGGATACAACCTCCGACGACCCGGGGAGTGGCAGTGGGAAACCGAACCTACAGAACTTCCCGCCCCCGAAGAAATACGAAGAGCGGCGATCCAGAGAACAGGGGCAGCTCGGAGAAACCAACAACGGTATATCCAGCGAAAGTACCCAGAACAAGCAACCGTTGGACGTCACTTGCCCAATGGTAGTCACGTATTACTACGCAACCTAATTTTTAGCCGAGCCAGTGAAAATATTCTGTGCGGGATTTGCCCTTATATGGGAAGGCCGCATGTAGTAGTAGGGCGACAAGGAAATGTGTATTGGACAGAGGACGAGATGGTCAAAATGCGGAAGGTGGCAAGAAACCAGATACGCCCTATACCCGAACCCCACACCTATGGTCCCAAAGAAAATACAAGGACAGCCCAGAACAGGCTCCTGCCTGACCGAGGGTCCGATGCCTAAGATAAATACCCGGAAGCAGAACCAGAGAGGGAACAGTCCAATGAATTACACCCTCTCACACCACCTGATGAAGGAGAAGTAGGGAGTCTGCCCCCACAGTGGGGACTAAGAAAGCGGCAACAAGACAACTTATCACCTATGTTAGTCTGCTATGGGTAATGAGACCCCGGTGTATTCTAGTAGTACCCTGGGATCCCAGCTCTGTCACCGAGAGATGACCCAGAGGAAACCCGCAGTAGGCCACTAGACCACCGGATGGTGGATAATGTCATGGAGTTAGAGGGCAAAAGCGATAAAACAACATAGCCCCCAGTGCCGTTATCCCAAACGCGCTATCTCAGTTAAGGTCTTAAGGACATCCAAGTGACCGCTCCGGCCGATAACGGTGACTGGAGCGCCAGTGAGACCTGCTTACCGGGCCGAAAGTGCGCGCGAGCGGGAAGAAGTGAGCGAAGGAAAACAGGTGAGCGAACGGGAAGAAGCAAGCGAAGGAGGACGGGCTAGCAAAGAAGAAGTAGAGAGTGAAAGGGAACAGGCGAGTGGGAGAGAAAAAGGAAGCAAATGGAGGCAGGAAGCGAACGAGGAAGAGAAAGTAGGTGAAAGCGAAAAAGAAATAGAAACCACGAGCGAGGTAGCAGGGAAGAGAGGGCGTGGAATGAAACAAGCAGCACGTATGGGGCAACCCCTAGCCACCCCTTACGATTTAGCACCAACGGAGAACCGAACCCGAGCAAACATTGAGGGGGGGAAGATGTACCGGGGTACCGCAACCAACCTGAGGAAGATTACCCGCCGCAGTTTGGAGATGGCCCCAGGACACCAGAACGAGGGGATGGCAACGCAGCCCTCCCTCCGCACGCTGTCCAGGTCCCAGTGTGGAACGAGGCCAGAAGAATCAAACCTTGGCGCACCTGCCGAGGCCGAGAGGGACCCGATTTCTACCGAGAAAAACGCAGGTACAAACCACGCGAGTTCAATGAGCCGAGCTGAACAACCCAGTAACAGACTCTGTGTGGCATGAGGTAATTCTGTTTACCTCATATCGCCCGTTGAGAGAACTAGGGCGGGGTGCCCAACCTGACGCTGAAACATAAGTGCGACTACAAAGGGCCGGACGTCTCAGAGCCTCAAACGGCCAGATGCCGGTATCTGTGTGTGTTTATTTTTTTTACCAATGCTATTACGTGTTTGCTTCCGCCTACCGTAAGACCGCTTGTATAAGCGGTAGAGAGGGTGCAGAAAATTAGTTTGAACCCAGGAACAGGGTTTTCCAGCCTAGTAAGGTAAGAGTGTTTTTTTCTAATTGTACGTTACCCTGTTTATTTTTTGTCTTAGCGAGTTCAAATATGTAACATACCAGCACGTAGTCTAAAAATGGGGTTAAAACTTGTCAAGTAACGTGCTGTCCACGGCAGAAGTAGGCCCTATGACAGTCTGTCAGCTTTTGTGCCAACCCCCAAATGCCGTGGACTAAGTGAATTAAGTTTTTAACCGCCCAATAGACTTCCCAAGGGTTCGTACGGCCTGCGATGTTGTTAGAGTAAAAATGTACCTTGCATATAACAATGCTTTTAGCAGAGAATGTTTGTTACCGCAGAGCCCTAGCTTACAAATTCCCTTAACAGCTAGGCCGGTACGCCTGATAATTAGCTGAGGCGCACGACCTTGAACGACGAACAGCTGGCCGACTGAGCTAGGGCGAGAAGGAAGGAAGAGAGACAGGGAGAAGTAGGTCACAGCTGGCCGCATGGCTGGTACGAGACGCGCCGCGCTAGCGATCAAAGGCCGCACGCAGGGAAAACCTGCAGAAGAGAGGCATGACAGAGCCACAACCAAGAGCCGATGCCAGAGTTGTACCGGCCGGGGGGTGGG
>NQII01001367.1:146172-189955 GCA_002778355.1 Clitarchus hookeri
GGGGGGGGGGGGGGGGGGGGGAAATTGACGCGTGCCGCATATTGTTCGTTTTCTGGTGCGCCGCTGTCACACCCCGCTAGGATCCCCCAGTAACACGTGCCGTGAGGCCGGGGGGGGCAACCAGTTAACATGTGCCGAGGTAATGCTGAGTTAAGCTAGCAAATCGCCGATGCACCGAGTAAAACACGTGAGAACATGGACAAGTGCCGAGGCGAGATACACGAGAAAGGGACTGACAGTGTTTGGTAGGATTTCCTCGGGGCCCCCCTCCCCGAGGAAAACGTGTGAGAGCATGGACACGTGACGAAATAATGCTGAGGTAAGTTAAAGTTTCGCTGACACATCTCTAGTAGTTGGATGAGTGCTGACAGTATTTGGCAGTATGGCCGCAGTAAGACACGTGTGAGGATTTGGGTTGNNNNGGGGGGGGGGGGGCGTCGAGAGAGGTTAAAAGCCAACTTGCCGGAAAAGGAGGTGGTCAGTCGGATCGTGAGGTTGCCGGAGTGAGTCTTATCGTGAAAGTCGCTGAGAAGAGAACCTGGGACAGTCAGTCGTGGAGAGCCGTCAATGAGGCCGCTGTATCCATCACGCCACCAAGACGAAGCCGAGGGCCTCTGTAGGGCCGCCCAACTAACCGAACTTCAACCTACCGCCGGAACAACCAGAACTGCAAATACAGCTAAGTACCAGCATCATCACTCAAGGGACATTCCCCGACGCCTAGCGTTCCCCTAATACATCAGAAACAGTTAGCACGAGTACTTTAAGCCACCCTTAAGGCTCCCAACTCGCGGGGTACCGTCTCGGGTAAGTATTTATGTGTATTCTTTCGAGACAAATATAACTTAGTAAATTGAAACACAGAGCGACTACATTATTGTTTGCCCTCAACATTCAAGGCACACACAGTCTGTGCTTGGTAAAGGTAACGCGTTCCCTACGAACCACCCTGTATCCCACAGGTGGCTGGTAGCGTCAATCTCATTTTCCAATGATGATACTAACCATGAAGAAATTACACCAAATAACAATTTAGGTTACCTTGAATTAATAGCAGAATTAAAGGAGAAATTCGCATATGCTAGCACATTTGATGAGAAACAGAAAATTTTACGTTTGGTGCCAAAATGCTAGAGCATTTCTAAAATAAAAGCTGAATTTAAGTGCAGTAAATGTTTAGTAGGAAATGCAAGTACTTTAAAGGCTAAACACGGTGTGCTACAACCTTTTAACTGTTCTAAAGGAAAAGTTTATCAAATTAAAAACCCATCACTTTATTGCAAAACGTCAGCCTGAATTTATAAAATAAAAAATGAAGATATTAATTCTGCTAAGTGCATAATGTTGGGAGATTTCTCAGAAAACTATATTTTCATGATGCAAGATGAAGTACAGGCATTGGGTCAATGCAGCACAAGTAACATTACACCCATTTATTGTATAGTATTACAAAGAGAGTGATTTCACAACATGTGAAACCTTTTGTGTTAATATTTGACACACAACACTGCAGTTGTTCACACATTTCAGAAAGTTCTGCTTCAACATTTTAAACACACATTTTCCAACTGGACAAATGTGTATTATTTTAGTGATGGTTCAGCTGCTCAATAAATAAATAAATAAATAAATAAATAAATATATATATATATATATATATATATAGACATATATATATATATATATAGACACACACACGCGTGCGTGCGCATACACACACATATATATACTTTGTTAACCTGGTTAAGCACAAAGGTGATTTTGGTCTGTCCCCTAAATGGCATTTTTTTTGCTACATCACATGGCAAAAGTCCATGTGATGGTGTCGGAGGTACAGTTAAACGTCTCGTAAAAAAAGGCTGGTTTACAAATAATCACTGAAAACCACTTTGTATAGCCACAAGAAAAGCTAGAATTTTGTTCAAGCACAATTTATGGAACAACATTTTTCTTTGTGCTGTCAGAAGATATTGTTTGTGAAGAGAAGTTACTTGAAAGTCAATTTCAAGAAGCTGAAACCATTCCCAATACAAGACAGTATAATTGTTTACTTCCAGGAGATGGAAATAATCTTGCTGTCTACCAATACTCATCATCACATAACTATTTAGTGGTACCCATCACCAAACCACAAGTTGTTTGGCCAGACCGGAGCGATTATGTGTATTTTATTTATGACAGTGACTGGTGGATTAGAATTTTTCAGGCAAAGAAATTGTGGAGGGAGAAGAAAAGTACAATGCCATATTTTTTCATCCTAAAGGCCCAAGCACTCATTTCAAACTTACAAAGGAATTAGTATGGTGAAACAAGTGAATATTTTAAGAATGTTACCTCGAGGTAGTAAATTACAGTGGAAGAACACACAACAAACTGAGTGAAATGTTATCAGTGATTTTCATAGAGAGAATGACACTTACTACACAGTAACATTCCTGCATAAACATGGAGTTTGTAAATTTGTAAATATTAGTATAAGTGTACAAACAGTGACTGCAAATTAAAGAGAAAAATGAATTGTGAATGTACAAAATGAAGACTAAAATGTAGACATACCAGTAAAATTTAACTGACTGGTACCACAGCTAAAATGAATTAACTTGTGCAGTGATTAGGTATTTGTTATGCGTAAAGCTGTTTTTGATATTTTGAGGTTACTTGCCAGCACCAAGAAAACTTGTATTGACACACTCTTCAACAAAAGCAAAGGTAATTCACATTTGCATTCCTTTAAGACACTTTAATTAATCACATTCAGAATGAAGTGGGATTATATATTGCACAATTGATTAAATTTAAAAATAAAGTTTTTTTTGTTTTTTTTTTTCAAATGTCTGTGTACTTAACAGGGGTGAAAATAACATAATGGGATAACTTTTTTGGGCTTCGAAAAATGCAAATTTTCATTTTTTCCCAAGTTGGATTCTATTTTCTTCTAGGAAGGAAGTCCTCAACCCAGATAACTTTGATTGATGTGCACACTCGTATACATGTAGACACTAAGCACACAAAATATAATATCTCTAAATGCAACTTTGGTGAAGCAGGGTGGGGTATAAACGTCATCTGAATGCTGAAAGCAGATGGCCGCCATCTTGAAAATACAACATGTATTTTATAATATAAATATACAGTGTAATAGTATCTTATGTAAGATTTTAAATGACACTAAAACTCCACAATAAGTGACTTATTAAAAAATTTACAGCTAGTTGAGTAAACATACAAAATCTGTGAAATATGCTTATGTGTATGAAAAATGGCTGCCCTCATGCACTTGTTATAGTTAAAAATCTAAATGATTGTTTTTCTTTCATCTTGAGTATAGGGTAACACAGGAACAAATTTTTATCAAAATCACAAATGCTGCAGCTTCCATTTTTATTTAAATTTAATGATTTCATATGGAATGACCCTGATAGATGAGTTAATGTGGAGTCTAATATGTAGCAAGTATACAAACAGCCATGTAAATACAAAATAAAAAGTTACCCATATAACTAATGAGCCTGCTTTATTCTACGTGGATGCATATAGTTCTAATGAAATCCTTAAAAAGTATATATTGTAGGTAGACCTTGATGTCTTGTTAACAGAGATATCATTAGAGATATAACTAGAAATATATACAACACTAGTAAGAAAAATACACATACGCTTCACCCAGCAGGAGTATTATGACAGCAACGCAAAGCAGTTTGCGTTCGTCCACAATGCAAAACCATACTTTGTGTTAGTTCTGATTATGACTGCTCAGTTTGCAAATACAAAGTTTGCATCAACTATAAAAATGGTTGCAAACCTAATGCAGGAAACATATTGTACAAATGATTTTGCATCTTGTGCAGCACGAGAAAATGGCAAATATTTTTCATGATTTACCATAACCTTGTTAACTAAAACCCCTGTAATTAAATAACAGAGGTTAGAAACAGTTTCTTATGTATGTTAAAAAAGTATTCACGCTTTTAAAATAGTTCAGGGTAACAGAAAATAATTGATATTTGTTTACAAAATGAGTTCATATATTTTCAAGCCACCATGTCACCTGTAAGTATCTATCTCATACCACCTGAGGAATATTTTTCTAAAAAGGAATAAACATGAAGGAAAATTATGTAAAATATAATTTAACTAGGGTGAAATGCACAAAATTAATTTTAACATGAATCTGGGAACTATCAGAAAAACACGAACATTCAACTATGATGAAAAATGTAGTATAATCTGTGTTAATAACTATCTGCGGGTTACGTTAACTAGAGTGAGTCGTCTGAACTTCATGTGTCCTGTTGCATAGTCGTTAGCCTCGTCACATTTGAAGTACAGTAGAATGAATTCGCAAGTTTGAATCCGTACTATTTTACCTTTTTTTAATGGGCAGTTATTTTTCAGTGTTTTAACTAACTAGTTCTAATTTTTTTTCTAACTGTACACACAAATTACGAGAGTTTTTTTTAAATATGTGAAATTTATATCCACATAGGCCTACACTATTTTAATTTTGTATTAAACGTTATAAAATTAAAATTAACTAAATAAAATACTGTTTATTATATGAAGTATTTATAATGAAATATAATTTCCAGAGAGAATATTCTGTTAGATTGCATTGTTAGAGTAACAATTACTTTTTTAAAAGTTTTATCACCTCAAAACACATAGATTCTATAAACTCCACATTTTTACCTGCAATTTTATGAATGTACTAGGAATGTTAGTGTTTATAAGCTATGATTATCAATACACAAGAACAATGCATGCAAGAGTGTACGCAGAAAGTTTGCGTCAACACACAGTTTGTGACGACAGTTGGCTATACTTTGATGGTAAAATATTTCTTTCTCGAATAAAATTGAGTCAAGTTTTTGCCTTCAAAGTTTCCCAAACGCCATTTGTGACGTCACTGAAATTAACACTATGTTTGCAAAGAAGAAAATAAGTATAAAATTAACACATTATAAAATCTAGTAAAATTTTGAAACATATGCGCATGGGGCACTGATAGAGGGTAGTAAATGCGATGATTAACAGTACTGTGCTGTGGACAGAGTAGGAACAGCGCACTAGGGATAACACTGCTATGGACTGTGAATGAGGTCATATGGTGGGACTGAGGGAGGCTGGATGGTCCTTCCAAAGAATTGTCCAACGCATAGGACGTGAAGTGTCTGCTGTGCATCATTGGTGGTGCCAGTGGTCCAACGATGATGCACATGCTTGTCAACCTGGTTCCGGATGGCAGCGGCATACTGATTCCTGCCTGGTCCGCGGCATCAAACGAGATGCCATTGTTGATCGCACGGCGACTGCTGCACAGATTAGGGCCACTGTTGCACCCAGGGTATCAGCTAGGACAATCACCAACCGTTTGCTGGACGCTGGGCTACGATCACGGGTGTTGCTCGCCAGGCTTCCTCTCACACCTCATCTTCTTGCAGCCCGCTTCGGGGTGATGTCGAAAACGATGCAATTGGAGGGATGAATGCTGTGGAGTTGTGTTTAGTGATGAGAGCAGATTCTGCCTTGGCACCAGTGATGGTCGTTTGCGAGTACGGCGTTGGCCAGGAGAATGGCAACAACCAGAGTGTATATTGCAGCGACATACAGGACCAACTCCTGGCATCATGGTCTGGAGGGACAATAGCCTACAATGACCGTATGTCTCTGGTGTTTGGTGAGGGAACACTGAACAGTAAACACTACATCCAGAACATCATCCAACCCATTTTGTTGCAGTTCCTACAATGCCAAGGAGATGTCCTCTTCCAGCAAGACAATGTTCGTGCACACATGTCTCATGTTACCCAACTGGCCAGCATGATCACCCGACCTGTCTCTCATTGAACATGTGTCGGAAATGATGGGACGGTGTTTAGTGTGGCCTGCAATACTGGCAACAAACCTCCACCAATTGCAACAACAGGAAAAATTAGGATGGAACACTATTCCCCAAGATTACATCAGACACCTTATGATTGTCTCTAGGCACGACTGAATCATCACTAAAGGCGGCTACCCAAGCTACTGACATCATTGTTCAAGACACACTGTAGCCTCTGTCCATAGGTGTACGACCCTATGATATACTGTGTACAACCTGTCTAATTATTCAATTTAACCTCCATTCATGTGGGACCATTGCATCCGGGTGTTCATTTTTCATTTTCCACCAGAGTATATACAGGTTGGCAAGAGATCAGTTAGTTGTTTCACCAGGTATGTCTTTAAAATTTTATTTGTTTCATGTGAAGCTACCTTACAAAAAGTTGGGAGTAAAGAGGCTAGGCTCTGTATAGACATATTTGATGGCTGTCACACATACTGCCAGCATACTAAGCTGAGTTGAAATTCTTAAGTGTTTCCAGAAATATGACATTAAAATTTTTTATTTGCAATGTCTGTTATGTTACAAAATGGTGGACAAAAAGGCAATGAAAAAGTTTCAGGTTTTCAATAGACACTGCCAGCAAACAAAAGTTAATTTTAAATAGATTACATTGTTTCATAGATATGGCATTTCAATAAAAAATGTTTATATAGTGGTCATTTAAAAATGTTATGCCAGACACACTTAAAAAAAATTAATTACATAGCCTGCTGTAATAGTACTTGTTTGCCAAATGTGGTAGTAATTAGTTGATGGTTTTCAGAACTATGGGAAAAAATGCTTTATTTGTTTCATATGGCACTCTTATTGGCAGAGAAAGGAGAAAAGAGGCTCTGTGCACACACATTTGAGGGTTGTACAGACACTGCCAGAATACCAAGTTAACTTGAAATATGTTGCAGGTTTCATAGATATAGCACACTATGTCTAACACACTTAAAACATACCAATTTTAATGGGCTACCGTAGTACTACTTGGTTGCTAAATTTGGTATGAATGTGTAGATTTTATCCCTTTAAATATAACATTAATTTGTTAAAACTTTATTATTTCATGTAGTGCTATCTTACAAAATGGCAGACAAGAGGTTCTGTGTAGACATATTTTATTGTTGTAACTGATACTGCCAACATAGAAAGCTAAGTTGAAATTGGTTATATTGGTTAGTAGATATAAGCTAAGCAAAAATGCATATTGGTAAGGGTGGGCAAATCTATAAATTTAATTTCAAAACAAATTTTAAAAAATATTTACGAATTTGAATCAAATATAGAATTGTAGAGTTTGTTGACAAATACACATTGCACCAATATTTTTTAAAAATTTTTACAAGTTATGTAAAATGCAGATTAAAAAATTAATGTTTTTCACTGATTTACAAAAAACTTAATCATAACTTTTTACTATGCAAGTACACATATTGCCCTTCATGCTAAACAAATCTAAATAACAACATAGAAATTAATCCAGGTTTGAGGAATATTTAAAAGTAGCATACGATAAAAGATTTAATAAATAATTTTACATTAAATCAGCACATTTCTCGACTTAAATGAAAAATAATACTACATAATAAACTAAAAATTCTTTCAGCAAAGTTTGAAACGTACAAAACCTGGACACAATAATCAATTGCAGTTCATATGTTTTTACACCCCAGTAATTATTTTTTGTACTTCGTAAAAACTGAACAAATAGCATATTTTTTTTGGCAGGTGGGTCCAATATTTACTCTTGAAGTACTTGGCTCCATTAATAGGCCTTCAAAAACTGTCAAAATAATATTTCGGTCTATCTGCTAAAACATTACAGCAACATAATTTTTTTCAGACCTGCAAACTTCTCAAAGTTACCTATCAGTAAGATCTTAAAATATTCCAAATAGTGCGTAAATAGCTCGTGGCATTTCACGTCAGTTAAGAAAACACAGCTGTTCACCATAAATACGTGAGTTTGAATGTGGTGTTATAGTCGGCGCACGAGAGATGAAACATAGCATCTTCGAGGTAGCAATAAAATTTGGATTTTCGCGTACGACCATTTCTTGAGTGTACTGTGAATTTAGGGAATCCAGTAAAACATCAAATCTCTGACATCGCTGCAACCAGAAAAATATTGTGAACGAACAGGACAAACGACGACTGACGACAATCATTAAACGTGAGAGACATGCAACCCTTTCTCAAATTCGCGCAGATTTCAATGCTGGGTCATCAACAAGTGCCAGCGTGCAAACTATTCAACGGACCATCATTGATATCGGCTTTTGGAGCCGAAGGCCCACTCGTGTACCGTTGTTGACTGCAGACACAAAGCTTTATGCCTCGTCTGCCAACACCACCATTGGACTGTTGATGACTGGAAACACGTTGCCTGGTCTGACGAGTCTTGTTTCCAATTGTATCGGGCGGATGGACGTGTACGGATATGGAGACATCCTCATGAATCCATGGACCCTACATGTCAACAGGGAACTGTTCAAACTGGTGGAGGCTCTGTCATGGTATGGGGCGTGTGCAGTTGGCATGAAATGGGACCCCTGATACATCTAGATACGACTCTGACAGGTGACAGATACGTAAGTATCCTGTCCGATCACATGCACCCATTCATGTCCATTGTGCATTTTGACAGACGTGGACAATTCCAGCAGGACAATGCGACACCCCACACATCGAGAGTTGCTACCAAGTGGCTCCAGGAACACTCTTGTGACTTTGGACACTTCCATTGGCCACCTAAATCACCAGACATGAACATTATTGAGCATATCTGGGATGCCTTGCAACGTGCTGTTCAGAAGAGATCTCCACCGCCTCGCACTCCTATGGATTTGTGGACTGCCCTGCAGGATTCACGGTGTGAAATGCCTCCTGCATACCGTCAAACATTAGTTGATTCCATGCCACATCGTCTTACAGCACTTCTGCATGCTCACGGGGGCCCTAAATACAATACATACAGTATTTCCTGCATCAAGCACACATTAATTTTTATGACACGTGACTAAAAACACAGATGGCCAGTGTGACAAACTGAAATTTCTGACCGGCAGAATTTTAAAATGTAAAATTCGTGCTGCTCCAGTAAAAACGCAAGAACTTCATTTATCCGTAAAAATTACGGCAGAACCGTAAAAGTTGGCAGGTTTTTTTTTTACTCGATAACATAACATGGATGGTTAATGAGAAAATGCAACTGGCATTAAGTATAAAGCCTGTAGAGCCAAAGTACAATAAACATTCAAAAATGAATAATATGCTGTAAACAAACACAACAGAAAAATCCCCAAAAAAAAAAAAAAAAATCCAAAGACAGAAAACTGACAAATATTTTACACAGTACTATAGTAGAGCACCCCTTAACCGGAATTCCCTCGACGGAACTCCCCTTATCCGGAACTAATTTTCCAAAAAAATTCAAACGTCGCAAAGTTGTGCCATAACTTTCCCGTGCTCGCAAGAGGTCTTTCGTTGCTCACACCAGACTGAACATGCCCAATAGCTGGTAAACAAGCTGCATGATGAAGAGATAGCCGGCCCAAGTGACAGTGACTAATGGCAATATGCGACACATGCCGTTGGTTTTAGTAATGTGACTCAGAATTTAGTGTTCTAACGTGTTAGTGTACATGTTCCGTATTTTGGCGTGTATAGACCGCACCAGAAGTTTTTGATGAAAGATTAGGGATAATTAATATTTAAAGTATAGGCCACACTGAATTTTTGTATTCCCGTAAATATTGCCGGGCCTCATCATGCTAGTGCGGCAACAGCAAACTATGACAACGTCAAACTAATAAATTTGCCGTTGAATGTTATCGTTGCGCCGCCCGGCCTCCGCCTGCTGAAAAGTCGCAACAGCGCAGTATTCCACGTAAGTAAAACTTTTGTATTTATGTCAAAATGCCTCAACACTGCGTTTAAATTGCAGAACACGTGCACCGTGTGTAGCCTGCCAGCTCGGCCGGCTGTTGCCGAGCAGGCAATTGTATGGTGCATGTGTGCGTGCGGCGTCACACACACAGCTGCTGCTGGGTGATTCATTCAACCAGAAAGAGAGAGACAGCTTGACAAACAAAAAAGAGGAGGAAGGAAGGAGAAAGAAAAGAAAGGGAGCGAGCAAGCTTTCTTGGGGCTAGGCGGCTGCGGTTGTGGCCTTGGGAAAAAGGGGGGGGGGGTTGAAAGGAAGGGACGCCAAGCGAGAGGGTGAAAGAATAAAAAAGAAAGGAAATGCGCAAGCTGGATGGTGGTTGAAGGTGATGCAAGTCGAGGATAGGCAGACTAATAAAGTATGGTGCGACCCATACGCGTTTAAACACAAGTGAGAGCTATTCATTTCTTTTTTTTTTTTTACTTCCGTAGAAACTAAGTTAAACATCGTTGGCAAATTTCTGAACATGGTTTAGGGGGAAAAATTTTTTTATGCCAATATCTCGTAAATAAGTTGCACCCCACTTTTCGTAATTTTTTTTGTAAAAATGTGCGGCGTATACGTGCAGAAATACGGTACTTTGTGGTCTTGGTCTATATATAATACGTCAGCCCCGCTCTTGTAAATGTATGTTGTGCGGACGTGCCATGCAGTAAGGGAAAAGACTATCAACGAAATTGACTATACTTCGGGAAGTTTTATCAGATGCATGTCAACATAAACAGTAACATGATATCCAGATCTCGCTTACACAGACACAAGCGTGAAGAGATAAGAATCCCTGCTAGAAGGTTGAGAATAAAGGTCATTAACGCAGCACCTGAAGTTTTATGAATCACATTTCATAAACAGTAAATAGTGTTCTTTTTTTAAATGGTTTTGTAACTTTAAGGATAAAACTAATAATTTACACCCATCAATTTCTTAAGTTAAAATTATGTGCCACATATACACGAGCTCAGACTAAAAATGTGTTATTTTTCACACCATCCCACCCTTATTTCCCATAACCGGAATTTTCCCTCAACCGGAATAGCCGTTCCCCCGACGATTCCGGTTGAGGGGTGTTCTACTGTAATATATTACAGCGTTGTACCCACAACGCCAAGACACAAAAATTCTAATCATCTTTGACAGCAGCTACAGAAGAACTTGGTTAATAAGACAGTTTATCAGGTGTGGTTGCAAGACAGCTATGATCATTAGATGATTAACATGTAATCAAATTTGCGAAAATTTGTCACAAAAAAGGGATGCCATAATTGTGTATCTAAACGGTGTGATTCAATATATGGTTCTAATACATTGCGTACATATACATTATAAAATCACGTGACTTAATGTTGTGGAGTGTCAAGTTTATTTAAATTTTGTTTGGTCACAATCTTTGTCTTCTGCAAATACCCATGGTAACTATTCCGTTATTGTATTACTTGCTCTATGAGTCGGTCAACAAAACACTGTTGGCTGCATGGGTATTCCTAGGCCACTCAAAATGGTGTGAAGTGAAGCGCAGTTATTAACAATTTACTGTTTTTTTATTACATTACTGAGATGACTGAGATTTGAATCGTGCAATTTTACAGCAGTTAATTTTGTAAAACTTGCAGTTTAATGTCCCATTTATCACACTATAATGCATTAAGGCGCTGATGAGCATGAAGGAAATGAACTTATATTACCAGTTAAAGTCTGTGGTGGCGAATTAAGTTTGGGAAGATAATAAAGTGGTTCATAATATAAGGTATTTTTTTACGGTATTTCCATTTTGCCATGTTGTGAATAAAATTAGATATTGATAATTATTTTAAACCGAAATGTAGTTTGACTAATTTGTGGTCATTCTGTTGAGTTGAGGTTATGTTTTCATGATTCACTAGCCAAGTGTGTGGTATACGTGATTTTAAAAGTTAGATATTTATATTACCAAGCCCACGTTGTCTTCTTTTGTTTTTGGGCAAATAATAATAAATAATTTAAATTGCCCAAAATTTTTGAAGTTCAAAGTTAAAAATGTTATTTCAAATACGAATCCGAATATTAAAAATATTTGACTAAAATTCAAAATTTTGCTCATCCCTAATATATGGCCACCATTTTTAAAATAGACCTAAGTTTCCAACTTACTTGAAACATATCAATTTACATAGTGTACCGTAGTATCACTTGTCTAAGAAATTTAGAAATTTGGTAGTAATCACATGATTTGTTCCCAATATATGAAATCAAAACTTTATTTTTTAATGTTTGGCTATCTTACAAAATTGCAGACAAAATAAGGCTGGGTATTAGCATATTTTATGTTTGTTATTGAGACAGCATACCAAGTTTGGTCGTAACTGGTAAAACTGTGGTGTGGGTACAGCAAATTAACCTAAAATATTTATTTGACAGCATTTTGAAAATATGTGTCTCATGTATTCAAATGACATATTTTACAAGGCCTACCATAGTAATACTTGCATGCCAACTTTGGTGGCAAAGGGGTGAGTAGTTCCCGAGATGTGATGTACAAGTTTTATTCCTTAGTGTAGTGCTATCTTCCAAAATGGCAGGCCATTAACATCATTTTCCAATTTCAATGCTTACATGACACATTGTTAGCATATGAAATTTGGTTTAAATTGTTTCAATGGTTTCCAAGATATGACATAGCAGTCAAAATTTTTAAATGGCCACTATTTTGAAAATACCATCTTTTGTGGTCAAAAACTATTGTTTGACTGTTTGTATGCCGCTTCCCAGTATTTAACATTTTGAATTGCCACCATCCTGTTGGTGGTGCTCCTTGTGGTCAAAGTTGGAACTAAGTTTTTTTTTTAAACCTTTGTTTAGGCAGTTGTTTCTTTGTGTATGCTAGTGGACGCACTGTCGCTATTGTGTATTATTTTCTGGTTCCAAGCAGCTATTTAGTGAATTTACTTTCTTTTTTGTTTATCTTAGGAGTTCTTCAAGTTTGGCAATGAAACATTTGATCCTCCAGGCCCAATATTTGTTTTATCAGCATTTTAACATAGTGTGTTATGGCTGCATTCTTTGTTGTGTATGCACACGTGCCTCCCTAGTACATTCATGGGGTAGTGTCATGTACAATGCTGAAAACCACCTGCAGCATGCGTTTAAGCTATCACAGGAAGCCAAGACATGTCCTAAGAAGGTTGAAATGTTCTAGGGCAACGCACAGAGATCTCCACAATGTGAAAAAAGGCTATGAAGAAGACCATCTTCAGTTTGAGTTGCTGGCATTTGTCAATGGCAGCTAGGTTTAGTGCATGAGCATGTTTTGCTACCAATACAAGGGTTTTCTTGTGCTAAGGTGAACATGGCCAAGGGCTTTGTTGGGTGTACTCTCCTTCCAGTTGGGCAGTCCATATCAAAAATTTAACAGGATGCATTTTTATTAATGCAGATCATAGTGATCTACCTAATGTGTTGTTGTCTATATTTAATTGGAGCCATGTTATTGATCTGCTTTTGGTTGATCCTTCCTACTATGTTCCTGGCCCCATTGACATATTAATTGGAGCAGATCTGTTTCCTTCATTGCTGCTTGATAGGAAGCATGAAGGAGAGAATGGAATCCCCAGTTGCAGTTGAGACTGTACTAGAGTGGGTACTGATGCGAGGGGTTCAAGTGTTGTCTTTTGAAGCGACTTGTGTAACTATTTTTTCTGCATCCCCATCCTTGGACACTGTAGTGAGGCAGTTCTGTGAGTTGGAGGAGATTCCATCTAAACTGTATAACTCTCCTGATGATGTAGCATGTCACCTATTGTATGAGAAGACCTGTGCTAGACTCATCTGGACGCCACATTGCATCTCTGCCTTTTTATGATGGTGTCTGTACCTGTGCTGGGCAAATCTCGTTCACGTGCCCTGAATTGTTTACAGGTCCTAGAGCTTTACTTACAACGAAACCACGAGCTCCATGACCAGTACTGTAACTTTATGCAGCATTACCTCTCTTCTGATCACGTCGCCTGTTCAACAACCTGACAAGGACTGCAATGGATATTATATCCCACAGTACTCTGTTCTTAAGCTACAGAGTACAACCACCAAATTGCATGCTGTCTTCAGTCCATCTGCGAAGACCAGCCATGATGTTAGTCTAAATGACACCCTTCTTACAAGGCCAAAGCTTCAAACTAATGTATATAACATTCTTGTGCAATTTTGGTGCCATCTCATTGTGTATATTGGCGATGTTCAACAAATATACAGGCAGATTTGGGTGATGCCAGAACATAGTGACTTTCAGTGAATCTTGGGGCAGTTTTCACCAACAGACATGGTGAGCGAGTTCTAGCTATGGTGTATCCTCTGCACCATTCACCAGTTAGCGGATTACTAACAGCAACTATTTCCTACTGCCAGAGCTGTACTGCGTTCAGATGTATATGTTGATGATGTGGTGTCAGGTGCAGTCACTGTGGAAGATGCACTGACCAGCCAGAAAGAAATGAATGAGCTTCTAGGTGGACAGCTTTTGACTTCGCAAGTTTATGAGTAATTATCCAGCTCTCTTGGCGTGGCTACCACCTGACACCTTGCAGCAGCCTGCTTCCATGTCGTTTGATGTGGACTTAAGCAGTGTACAAAAGGTCTTAGGACTCAGTTGGAACCCCAGCAGAGATACCTTCACGTACTAGATTCACACACAAGATGGCCCTTTCACAAAATGGGCTATTCTATCAGACATTGCTTGCATCTTCAATCTTTTAGGATGGCTGGCATCAGTGATCATTGTAGCTAAGATTTTAATGCAGCAACTGTGGCTGTTGAAAGTTGGGTTCCAACATACATACTTGAAGAGTGGCAAACATTGAAGAATGACTTTCCTTTGTTGTCTGGTGTCCATATCCCACGCCTCTACAGCTCAAATGTGGGTTGAACTTATAAACTACATGGGTTGTGTGACAGCTCTAAGGTAGCATACGCTGTCATTGTGTATCTCCATGCTGTGCAACTAGATGGAAGGGCAACCATCTAAGTTAAAGTGGCCCCACTAAAAACTCTTTTGATTCCTCGCTTGTAACTATGTGCAGCTGTAGCTCTAACAAAATCTTTGAAATATGTGAAAACCACACTGAAATAGATTCTGATGATCAGTGGCATGTGGGCATGGTCAGACCTGAATCTTGCACGTAGCTATAGTCGGTTCACGACGGGAAGAAACTTTTGAAAATCAACATTTGAAAAAACACCCTAGCCGTTAGCTACATGCATATAACATTACAAGCAGCGGCGAGCGCGGATACAGTTATGCCGTCAGGTTGCCAGCACAAAGAGAGTAAATAGTTCCAAAGTTTTAACGTAATTGTTAATTTATCGCTTACAAATGGGTGTCGAAAAGAATTTTATCGTATTATGCCAATTATTAATGACGTGATGCTAACGTATTTAGATTTCAACGTCTTTTGCATAGTTACATGATCTCGCTCAAGGTGAAAGTAGAGTGGCCATTTGTTTACTAACGAGCGTTCCTTGTGTTGTTGCCTGGGTGTGGTCGACACACGTGCCAGAGAATTTGTGGGATTCTTGTTTAACCTATCGGTTGTTTTTTTTACTAATATCCGCTCTTTATTATTTGGTTTTTCATAACGTATGATTTTAATTTGTGATAACTTTCTCGTACAGATTCCTTTTGCTTCAGTAACCTGTATAAGAGATTACTCGTAGTGCGTTCTAACGTGTTTAATATTTTTAAAATTTATTTCAGGTTTGCTTAAAATTTTATTTACTGTATTTTACATTGTAAGTTGCGGTAGTTTTTGTGTGCAGTCATGAGTTCTAGCAAGGTGAAGAACAGAGAAGTCACCACTCAACGTCAACAGNTGTTGCCTGGGTGTGGTCGACACACGTGCCAGAGAATTTGTGGGATTCTTGTTTAACCTATTGGTTGTTTTTTTTACTAATATCCGCTCTTTATTATTTGATTTTTCATAACGTATGATTTTAATTTGTGATAACTTTCTCGTACAGATTCCTTTTGCTTCAGTAACCTGTATAAGAGATTACTCGTAGTGCGTTCTAACGTGTTTAATATTTTTAAAATTTATTTCAGGTTTGCTTAAAATTTTATTTACTGTATTTTACGTTGTATGTTGCGGTAGTTTTTGTGTGCAGTCATGAGTTCTAGCAAGGTGAAGAACAGAGAAGTCACCACTCAACGTCAACAGGACATCATTAACCTCACCGAATCGTTGTATTCCCTATAATTAGGCGAGGGGAAATGAAACACTTCAACGTCGTGGAAAGAGCGGCAGAAATGTTGAAACTCTCTAGATCCACAGTGCTAAGGTATGTTAAAATATATGTAGTATTAACCATTGCGTTTGCAAGTTGTGTGTGTTAGGTCAATTATGTTGGCCTACGAAATGTGTTTACAACATTTGTTAATAACTTGATAACGTCGTCGAACGTTGTCTACGTGTCTTTTTAACATTTTTTGGGTAATTATTAAGTTTAGGGGCTTTTCTGTAAAAAGTAAGACTAATTCACGGAAAATGGTATATTTCCACTCTACTAATGATGCAGAACACGAATATACGAGGGGCATTAACGTCCGACTAATTTCGTAATATGTGCCCACCTAACCTAACAGAACCTAACCCCACGATGGGTGAATCACTATTTCACATTTTTAAACTAACCTAGGATTGTTGGGTTTTACACTAACCTGGGATTTTTGGATTTTACACTAACCTAGGATTGTAGGGTTATGTAGACTCAAATGTGAGTGTATGAATCACCTAACCAAAAGGTGGTATTACAATGTGTAATTAAAAATAAAAACTACTTTGTGTTGGAATTTGTGTACCCCTGCGAGGGATTCTTCATAAACAACCCAATATATACAGTGGAAATTTATTATAAAGACAACTGACAATGGTAAGGAAAATTGCCTCTGTAGTGAGTTTGTTATAGCCAATTAATTTTATATAGGTTATGGAGAGATGGTGCATTTTAAGATTGAAGCAACTGCTTGTTTTGTATTTATAAGTTACATTGCGGCGTTAATTGCTATTGAATTGTTATACATCACTAAAAAGATTACAGTCGATATAACTGGAACTTCCCCTACTATTAAACATATCTGTATCACTTCACTAAACACGAGAGGACATCGTAATCGATGAAATCAGTCATAATCTTTTAAGTAAACAATTGTGTATTAATGCATTTCCCCAACACCACTGTTCTACAGCCATTGTCTTTTAGTTATTGTAAATTATCAGTGTCATATGTTTCACTTTCAGTGCTACATAGCCAACCTAATTTGCTTAATTTAAAAAGGACCATAATTCAGTTTCTGGGTCAACTACAGTTACTGATACCAAAAATATAGAAGGGTCATGGACAATGCACCATATCACAGCACACAGGTGTGAGCTCCAACCTTTTGTTTTTGAATAAATAAAATGTTTATATTGTTTGTGACATGTTAGATTCTGTGCTAGTCAACACAGGTATCGGGAAAACAGTTATATGTAATATGATAAAAAGTTTAAGAATGTCTAGCACAGTAGTTATAGACATTCTTATCACGTTCGCATTATAGAAGTATCCAATCATACTTTTGGTATCCAATAAATACTACCAAGAACCAAATATTTAAAAGTTTATGTTTTGGAAAGAATTGTGCTTAATTCAGACATTCTATACAACAGACATACTGTTGGCAACATTCAAGGGTAATACATTTTAATTTGTTGTATTGTGTGGTGATTTCAGCTGGAGAAGTTCCCCAACAGTAGCTGGAGGAAGGATGCCATCATCAATTGGCTGCAGGAGCACATCATTCCGTTTGCTGTATCCTTTTTTTTGCAAAATCTTTTTGTGTAGTGTAAAATTGTAGGGTAATGTTGTTGAGCATTGCTTTATAGCATTATATGTAAAGTAGCAGTCTACATCAGAGAGCAGCTATTAAAGAATGTAATTTTTTTTAAATAATTGGTTTCTAGTTTTTGGAGTGAAGATGGATCCATTCATTTCTTTTTTTTATAGTTGCTGCTGTGTTGAGTTGTTTATGTACTTTTTTGTTTTGATCTATGGTAATTCTGCTGCAAAAGGAATCACTACAATCCATTAGTTATTACCGGTACTTCTAACTAACTAATAAATAAATAAACAGTATTTATAAGTACTGCAGCTTATGACTTTAGGATGTTTTAACTTGATGCAAACTGGAGACGTTAGGATACACCATTGTCAGCTTCTTTAATTATTTTAAACAACAGTTCTCCCTAATATTTTGTTTACTGGAGCCACATTTTTTATTTATGTTTAATTTGTTTTTGTCATTTCTTTACAAAATCTGTAGCACACTTATTTTGTTCCTCCTCTAAGCATTTGCTTAGCAACATGTTTCAATTTAATTGTTTGAATATTAGACATTAGTGAAACCAATGTCTTTTCGTATTAGTTTTAAGTTAGATTTTTGTTTGGAAAAATATTTTAAGATAGCAACAGAGGTTAATAGCATTAAATACGGGCCCGGAGCCCAACTAAAACATAAACACAGCGGCCTACCGCCGGCTCAATTATTTGAACAAAGTCTGTCTGGTTGTATTTTTGTTGCAAACCCACTATAAGAGTTATGGGAACTTCGGTTCCTGACCTCGTGACAGCACGGCCATCCGGGGGCTTATGAGAGATTGGCGGTGCCATGTTTATGTTGTTGGATGGACTCCTTGAATGTTGACACATTTCAATGCAAAGTATTGTGCCATGTCTATAATATGTAATCAAAGTGAAAGTTTTTCTCTCCCCCCCCCCCCCCCTACAACCAACCCAGTCAAAATCAAACCTGCACACACACACATGAAACATCAAATTTTTAATACTCACATTTTGGGTTTATAGAATGAAATGTTTTTTGCTTGCATTGCATATTCTTTTGTGTGAAATTGTCAAGATTAAAAACTTTTCTTGTGGAATATCCATTAATAATATATACATGACTTTTATAATGGGTGTGTGCATGTACGAACACATGTACACACACACACACACACAGTGGAATGTAAACATTGCCATGTGACTGCCACATGGCAGTCACATGGCAATGTTTGTTTACCTTTGGTGGAAGGATACAAAATGGGCTTGAAAGTAGATTTTTAGCAGGGCTTCAAGAAAGTCTCTTCCAGTCGTGAACCGACTATAGGTTGGCGCTGACGTAACCAATATTTTTGTTGACATAACCAACGTACACTCATCTTTGGCACTTGTGACACTTAAAATATACTATAAAAAAATGTTAAAACAACTTTTCTTATAAACTATATAGTTTTAACACATGTTATGACCATTTTTTACTTCTTTGTTTATAAACAATCAATGTTTATTTTTACTGTGGCGTCCCTACACAACATACAGTATGTCAAACCATGAGACAGAAATGGCGGTAAAATGTAGAAAAAAAATTTTAACACATAATATTTTTATATTAAAATACATAAATATTTACAATAGACTTCAAAGCAATTAAAAATACAATAAACAAATGTTCGGAATCACTACAAAACATATGGACACCAGCAGGAGTTAAATTATGCAGACAACTGAAGGTATTTGATAACACGTAAACTTCTTGCACTAGAATCCTGCAAAAATCACCTATGACATTCTATATTCCTCTAATTTTATTTTCTTAATGTGAATAGATATTGTTTCATTCATAACAATATAACTGTGTTCACAAAATACACATTCTAATAATTATTAAAATTCGTGTCTGGGATGCAATTATGAGCCCTTGTCTAAACTTCAATTCTGTGAAACCAGCACATCAATAGCACTTTCCATTTCAGAAATATTTGCAGTGCACCTAAGATTCATGCAGTATACACATATTTTTTGTTACAAACCTCTTGTATATTTCATCAGGTAAGTCTTGCAAAAAAGCCAACAGAATTAAATGTTAATCAGACACAGTTTAATTACTGTCGTTTATTTCTGCAAGTCCTTGTGTGTAGCGAATTCACACATAGTGAATTTAGGTTTAGTTTTTACATTTGCTTGCATTTAACATGGTTAAGTAGCCTGATTTTGATGTATAACGCTTAATTTTCATCTTAATAGCCCTCCCAACTATTGCATTTAATGGTATATACTACGAATAACGTGATGCCATGAAATTCATATTAAGTGTAATGTCAATATACACAATTTCTGGTATTATTTCCTAGTTTTCCAGAAAAGCAGTGAATCTTAACAATTACCCATGTCAGCACACACACCTCTTATAATTCACCAATTATGAAGTTAGGTCTTCCTGCATTCAACACGGTACATAAATATAATTGACACACAATTTTACATAATTTTTATGTACGTTACCCCACAATTTCCCTGATTTTCATAGCTCTCCTGACTATCACGTTTCGTAGTATGTACTGTGAATATTGTGTTCAATGCAATTAGTAATGTCAATTCATACCATTTTCTGATAGTCATTTCGGAAATACCACAATCTTAACAATTATATTATTTTATTCGTTTTGCATTTTTCTATGCCTTTTTTTTTGTGTTCTTTAAGTATTTTACACCACAACTTCCCTGCTCTTCAATCCTCTACTCGATCATGATTCTTATCTTGTACAGAAAATATAATGCAATCACAGGATTATACTTTTGTATTAATAGTAATCCATACATAAGCCTATCATTACTTTGTATTGTATACCTTTCCTTCCGATAAGCCCCTAGTTTAGACAAAGACCCCAATTTTTTATAATTACTCCTATTTCTAAGGAAATGCTTACACCACCTATCGGTTGCGGACGTGAAGACGATAACTTAGTATGCCATTGTATGGGATTACAGTGCAGTTCGCGGTGAGTGGAATATTATGTGCGCGTGGTTTGCGACGTCCGAAGGCTTGTGATTGTAGAATGGAGGGAGCTAGTAAGTGTGTTTCAGTGCGTAAAATTTGGCTATGTGGCTGGACTTGAAAGTTTTGGTAGATCATGATGTTTTGTCGAGTGAGGTAAGGTGCACGATGGTAGTTGAATTGGCAGAAGACAGTGGAATTGTACCCGCCGCCTACCTAGGTGAGTTAATTCATATACTTCTGGTGTGTTTTACTGTTTCTTTAAAACCCTAAAATCCTATGTTGGATTAACACCTTACAATACTAGGTTAGATTAAAACCCAACAATCCTAGGTTAGATTAAAACCCAACAATCCTACGTTAGATTAAAACCCTACATTCTTAGGTTAGATTAAAACCCTACAATCCTAAGTTAGATTTAAAATGTAAAATAGTGATTCACTCATTGTGGGGTTAGGTTAAGTTAGGTAAGGTAGGCACATATTACGAAATTGGATGGATAAATTTTAAATTGAGGTCTTTTTTTTTAGTGATTTTACCCCCACAATCTCCCTGATCTTCATAGTCCTCCGCACTATTGTATTTGTAATTTGTATTGGTAATATGTTAATGCCCCTAGTAAATTAGTGTTCTGTGTAATTAGTAGAGTGGAAATATACCACTTCCCGTGATTTTTTATTTTATTTCACCTATTCTGAATAATTACCGTTAATTTTTTGAACATTAAGGATTCATAAAGTTGCTGGTGCTACAGTCTATTGTCTATTCATGGTCACTTCCAAATTTTCAGAAGCCCTGTTAAAGATACACTTCTAGAATAGTCCTATGCCTCATGAAAACAAAACTTAACCAAGTATATAAAATTACACCAAAGGGGCAATTCACCACATTTGTGCACACTCAATGTAATATTTTGCATAAGAAATATTACTTGCTAGGCATAAACCTGTTTTTATTCAAATTATACGTGGAATATAATTTATAAATAAAAATATTGCAGGTCTCAAGTTCAATTTAACCTAAACTAAGGTATATTTATGTTTACACAACCAAATAAGACGTACTTGGGGTGATTTTTCAAAGATTTGATTCAAAAGGTGTGAATAAACCGCGAATAGACTATAGTAAACGTCACATGCAAACACAACAATTAGGGTCACCTAATACGAGTCAAAACGTATGTTATTTTTTTTCACCTTACAATACATATCGCCAATTTTTCTTAATAGTGCAGCGTAATTTTTCGCACTAATCTTCATACCACAAATATAACCAATTTCTACTGAAATACTCACGCTCCGCTTTGACCACGTCTTCATTGACAGCGCCAATACTGGAAAATGTAATGTAATAAGAAATTAAAAAAGTAAATACAAAAATTCTTCTAATTCGAGAGTAATAACATTTTATTATTGTTTTTTTCTGAAATTATCACATATATGTTCTTAATACTGTATCGATACAACAATGTCGATATTTTTTTTGTGATAAATGGCCAACACAAGGAAAACCCACTGCCAGAAACAAAAACACGAAACAGACACATAGAGTAACGAAGGTGAAATACTAGACGGGATCACAAATACTATTCTTCTCGGTAGATGCCCATCAACCATGGAGGGAAAGAAAGGACATGGAACAGGGGATAGCAAGGAAAGAGTGGGCCGGTCACTAAGGACATCTAACAGGACACCAAATTCTTAAGATCAAATAACAATACCGTGCGCAAGTAAAAACCGAGCGAGAACAACACAAACTACCCGAAGGTCATGAAAAGGATCGAAGGGTAAGAGACAGGAAAAATCACACGAAGCCTACGAATAGCAGCATACAACGAGCTTCTATCACCTCCAGTGGAACACTGAAACAAAAGATGAGTCAAATTTGCACTAGGGGCCCCACATACATAGGAAGAATTAGAAACTATATGAAGATTATACAAATGAGACTGGGTTGCAGTATGGCCTAAAAGGATACGAAAAGAAGTAACTGCTAAATCACGCGAACTACAATTATGATATTTTTTGTCGAGAACATGCAGAAAATAATTATGCATATAAGGTATTAGAAACTGCAGTAAAAGTTTCCCATGTATGATTACAATGCCGAAAAATTTCCCTATCTAATAGGGGATATACAACCTAAAAGGAAAGCAGGGGCTTTGAGACATCCTATAAAACACTCAATTTCGCAAGTTTATCCACCATCTCATTCCCCTGAATCCTGACATGCCCTGGTACCCATATGACGAGGACAGGAACATTTAGTTTATCCAAAAGAACACACTGTTCCCGTATGAACCATATAAGAACTTCCTTATGGGGAGTAGGATAAGACAAGGCCGTAAATACACTACATGAATCAGATATAATCAGAGGATTTAAGACTTTGAAATCGTAAAAAAACGTAATGCCATATACACCGCAAAAGCTTCGGCATAAATTGTGGCAGTAGAAGGGAGTTGCAAGAGTCCAGAACATTTATGTGAAGCACCAAAATAAGCAGACCCAACACCTTCGACAGTTTTTGAGGCATCAGTCTAAATCAAAGTATAGTCGGAATATTAAGCAACTAGAGCCTTTAATTTTTGTTGAATAATAATTGGAGAAACAGATCTAGTAGGGGAAAGAAAGATAGGACAAGGAAAACGAAACGAAACCTCATACTTCAAACGGTGTAACAATCTAGGTGGAGGGTGAACAAAATGTGCTGTCGTTAATAATACTTTCGGTAGGACGTCACCAAGGTTGTCAACCACCTGTACAATACCCCTTATGCGAGAAATGCGAGTACGAATTCAATGTTTACCTTGCAATAGTCTATAATGGCCGGACAATGGCATAAGGAAAGATTCCATACGCAAGACCATAATGGGTGTAGAAGAGAAAGCGTCAAGAATAAGTCTGAGGCAAACATTCTGTATAGTCTCCAATTTGTTCACCAAAATGAGTGGGAGCTGACCAGCAATCGGAATACCGTAATCTAAAACAGACCGAATGGTAGATATATAAAAAGAACGTAGAGCAAAAAAGCTAGAAGCCCAATGATAATGGGCGAGAGCCTTAAAAACATTAATTATTTTGCGACATTTGGTAATAGTGTAATCAACATCCACCACAGGCCTCTAAAAAGATACCTAAATACCATATCTTTGTCACACAACATCTGATGGTTGGAGAGGGAAGTAGCAACTGGTATCATTTACGCATAAATTACAAGATGTGGCTCTTATCCACAGAAAGATTAAAACCATGATCATCCAACCAAAGTGATAAATAATCAAGGGCCACAGTCAACGAAGTACAAGCTTTGTCATAGGAGATACATTCAACCAAAAGCACAATATCATCAGCATATTGAATAGAACGAACGTGGGAGTCCAGATGAAATATGATGTCTTGACCATGTAAGATAAATAGCAAGAGACTAATGGTACTACCTTGAACCAAACCTGACGAACAAAATCTGCTCCACAGGAACTCAAGGCATATAATGACGAATACTAAACAAAGAATTAATCATCGTATAAGGTTATATGTTAATCCTAATTTAAACATTTTATCACAAATAAGTTTAAGATAAACATTATCAAAGGCTGATTCCAAGTCTAAAAACACAGTAGGGGAGAGTAGTACACAGTAATACAGAATACACAGAGAGACATCAGCTTTTCTAAAAACAATTCCCTTTTTATTCGGGAGATGGCATTGTGGATAACAAAAATTGCGTTAAAGACACGTGGATGTGATTTCAAGGGCAGCACATTGTTTGTAAAAGGTTAGTAAACAAAATGTTATTTTTTTAAGGTCACACTTATGCAAGTCAACTATTTTAGGGTGTACAACTACCACAGTGGTATGTTATTCAATTTGAGCCAGATATATCATGAATAGTAGACCATTTAGCCATAGCAACACAGGACCTTTTTTTACAGCGAGTTTGCACCGAGCTCCGGTGCTGGGAGGATTACCCTCTCAAAGGCCTAGCCTGCGCTCTCTTCAAGAGCAAGGGTCAACCACCAGAGCCTTAGGTGAATAGGCGTGTCTAAGCCAGTGAGACTCGGCAACGAGAGGAAGGACTTCTCACGCCTTTGTCAAGGCATGACGAAGTACCAACTCAAGCTGAAACAAACAGGTACAGAGACAAAAATAACTAACATGGAGCAGGTTAAGTCGCCCACACAAAATTTTAACCCAAACTTAAGCTTAGTAGACAAATGTATGGAGTTTAGTGTACAAAACCTGCAAAGAAGTGCAGCGCTCACCGATACCGGGAACACAGCACCTACAACACAAACACCAACAGAAGGCGGCGGAATGGAGGACCCCACCAGCCCGCAGACGAGTACGGGAGGGGCCAGCCAGGTCCTGCCTGAAGTAGACGAGACCTCGACCAGCTGTGTTGTCGCTGACGGTGGTTTGACCGACGCAGGTGGACGAGTGTCTTGTCAACAACCAGGACACCGACACATGAGAGTGTTCTACTTCTCAGAGGGGCTCTGATGAGGAGGGGTTCACTACAGTACACAGAAAAAAAAAGCTTATAAAAAAAGAGTCAACTTATCAGCAAAGGGAACAGAGCTGCTGATAAAAAACAGGCTTGAAGTCCTGGAAGAGGAAAACCGTAAGGCAGAAAGAGAGTTAGCCTCACAGCAAACCAAACAAACGTACCGGCCAGTGCCGATTATAATACCTGACAGCAGGACACTGAAGAACATGGCCACACTGCTCAGTAATGGAAATATCCAGTTCAAAAACACACTCATGAGGAGGCGTGAGCTTAAACTCACTTTTGACACGCGTGCAGATTATGAGAAGGCGCATGTTATATTAAAGTACCACACACATTACACGCACGCGCACCCAGAGGAGAAACCACAAAGGTTCATTATAAAGGGCCTACCCTCTGAAGAAGTATATCAACAAACACTTACTGAGGACATACTCAAATGCGGTTTCAATATAATAGACTTCCGAATTTTTACTAGGAAAGCCCGGGACCACACAGCTGAGGATCCCCATTACCTACCGACAGACACTTGGTCTGTAACTATACAACAGAGTAATAAAAACTTCCTCAGCATTAGGCGGCTCTTTTGGACAGCAGTCCGAATAGAGCCCTATAAACCGCGGCCGCAAGATGTGCCAAATTGCCGCAACTGCTGCCAGTGGGGCCACTCGGCCAAACACTGCAGAATGCACTCAGTGTGCCAGAACTGTGCGGGCCCGCACGCAGTTTCGGTGTGTCCCAAAAACGCATTAAGTGACGAAATAAACACCATTACTCCGCTGAAATGTGCAAACTGAAAAGATGAGGGTCATCACGCTGCGGACAAATCTTGTAAGATCTTCAAAATAATCGTGCAAGCACACATTGACAATCTAAACATAAAAACACGTCCGCATCCAACAACACAGGCTCCCAGCATATAAACACCGCACAGTTACCGGAACTTCGTGCAGCACCGTGTACACGCAGGCCTGTGGGGCAGGTGCCCGCCCCTCCGGTGCTGGTTGTGTCCTTGGAGGAGGAGGCCGGGAGCAGCGGGTCTAGAAACAGCGAGGCTGCGACCGGCGGACTTTTTCGGGGTGCTCCGGGCGCAGGGGGAGGCGAGGCCCGGCCCTTGGGCGACGAGGGAAGTCGACAACAGGCCGCCACAGCAGCCATACAGACGACCACCTCTTTTACAGACTCCGCAACAGCCACCACAGCTAGACGGAGGGCTAGGAGCAGCACTCTGGGACATCCGCGAGCTTAGCCAGCTTCTCCGAGACACGCACTTCACTGAGTTAATATGCACACTTCCGCCTATATTTCGGCCTCATCAGGGCAGCAAATACACTTGTAGACAAGCAAATACTGCTGCTGCGAGCTTTAGCAACACTCCCACAGTAATGCTTGGCACAAATACAGTAACCAGACTCAATATATTAAATTGGAACGCCAGCGGGATTAAAAGCCAAATATACGAATTACAGCAAGAACTTCTCATTTACGGTATTGGTATAGCTTTCATAAAGGAAACAAAACTCAATAGCCAGGATAAGATAAATATGCCAGGGTACACCATTTACATAACAGATAGGGATAGAAGGGGAGGAGGAACAGCAATTTTCATTAAAAATACGGTTTATCATCACCCAGTAACTATTAACAATTTAACAAAAATGGAAGCTACAGCAATAATAATTAAAAGTAACCATACTCACATCCAGATGGCGGCTGTTTATTGTCTACCAAACAATAAATTTAATGAACAGGACTTAGACACAATAATCAGAGGAACAGGCCATTTCTTAATAGCAGGAGACCTGAATTGTAAAAATACAGAATGGGACTGCTTGTACAATAATTAAAACTGGACGTGATTAAGCAGACACGCGAACAAAAGTAACTACGTTATTTTCCCGCCACCTAAACCTACCCACATCCCAAATAACGGCACCAGACCAGATAAATTAGACATAATATTAACGAATATACTAAACTCAAACATCACATCAGAAGTGTTAGATGAACTAGATTCAGACCACCTCCCAGTATTCACAATATTAAGCTTAAACACACACAGGTCGAACAATAATCACACTAGAAAACAACCAGTTACAAATTGGGAAGAATTCCAAAAATAACTAATGGAAAAAATTCGAAACCCCACCAGAAATAAATGATCTCGAGGAACTAAAAATTAAAAACCGGAGCAAAGCCACCAAAGAAGCAGCTCAAAAACCCCAAACAAATGTGGAGATTAACCAAAGTACTAACAGGAAAGAATAAAAAGCTAACCACCCCTGCAATATAAACACCCCAAGGTTTTGTATGTACAGCTAGAGACAAAGCAAACACAATTGCGTACAATTTAGAAAAGCAATTCGCCCACAATACAGAGATACAGGATAGGATATTTACACAAACAAGAAACACCGACATAAACACATACCTAAAAAGAAAAGAAACATCGGAATACGAGCCAATAACACTAAGAGAACTAATGAAAATAATAAAAACACGACCTAATAATAAAGCCGGAGGACCAGACGGGATAAAATTCGAAACAATTAAGAAACTCCCAGTAGAGGCGCTAACATATTTATTAGAACTATACAACTCAATGTTTAAACTTTGTAGATTCCCGCTGGGCCTGGAAAAAAGCCAAGGTAATAACTCTACCGAAGCCAGGAAAAGATTAAAAAAACCAGAAAATAGGTGGCCGATAAGTTTATTAAACATCATGAGTAAATTATTCGAAAAAGCACCACTATACAAAATACAGGATCACGCGGAGCTAAACAAACTAATACCCGATAATCAATACGGATTTCGAGACCAGCATAGCACAATACTGTTAAAGTATCCAGTTTTAAGTGTTAAGTAAAATTATTTTGATAGTGCCACTATTCAGTCCTATCTCTATGGTTTCTTCTTCGTCACATTAAAAATAACCTTAAAGCTGTTTGTTTTTCTTCTGTGCTTATCTTGTTCAAGTGTCGTTGTGTTGTTCATCCAAGACAATGTTAGTCCGATTTTTAATAATAAAGTGCTTTTAGTATTCAAGGCATTTTACTTCAATAGGTTATGTGCCCAGTCGCTTTATTTGGATGATTTGTTCCTCAGTGAATCATTAAAGTTCGTTAGTTTAGTGTGAAGTGTTGCTGAATCCATAAAGAAGATGGAGTTCGCTAAGCACATTAAACCACTGACCAGTGAAGCAGATTGGCCAGTTTGGAAGCGTAAGATTCGTGATTTACTGGATTACCATGAAGGTGCATTAGATTGTATCGACCAGAAGTTGAAGAAACCAGATCCGTTTAAAGGTGAGGCAACGAAACAGGAAGTGAAAGATCACAAAGATGCTTGTGATTTGTATAGAAAAGCGAATAGCTACGCTAAGTCAATGATTATTAATACGGTTTCTGATGCAGTCTATCAGAAGATAATGGACAAAGATACTGCAAGTGAAGCTTGGGAGGCGTTGAAGCATCTGTTTGAGGCAACATCAAAAGACCAACTCTTCAAAGTATGTGCAGATTTCTTTTCTTTTAATTGGACATCAGGTGATGACGTTTCCACTCATGTAGCCAAGCTGAGGAGTCTGTGGAATGAACTAAATAACGGTTTAAAAGAAATAAATGAAAAAACTCTCTCATATCTGCTTTTGGTATATAAAATTTTGCATATTTTACCAAGTTCGTTCAAAAGTTTTAAATCTAGTTGGATGCTGCTTACCAAATATGAAGTTCGTTCATTTGATGAATTGAATGTGCAGCTCTGTGTTTTTCAACGAAATATGAAACCTTTTACAAGTAATGAGAGTAATAAACTAGAAGCTTTACTGGTTAGGTCCGATAGACAGAAACAGAGTTGTAATAGCTCAACTAATAAACATAAGCCAAATTACACTGCTCAAAAGTCGAAGCCAGGTAATTGTAATTGCTGTCGCCAGCCTGGTCACTGGGTTCGTCAGTGTAGAAAGTGAATTGCAGATGGTCGTCCACGCCCTATTGCTGTTAGTAGTAATTCTCAGAGTAATATCGCAGATTCTAGAGCTTCTACAAATACGATTGGTCTTGTGTCTATTCACAATGAAATCTTAGCTGCTGAGCCTAATGCAGAGGATTGGTGGGTGGATAATGGAGCTACTAAACACGTTACAAGTCGTTTAGATTGGTTTAGTTCTTTTAATGAGTTTGAGAACTCGTGCAGTATTAAGGCAGCTGGAGATGAAAAACTAAATGCTGTTGGTAGCGGTGTTATTGAGATCAATTCCATAGTTAATGGCAGGAGCCAACGTTTGCAGTTAAAGGACGTTTGGTTAGTTCCTAGGATTGCTAGAAATTTATTCTCTCCATTATCTGCACATGATAAAAATCCAAATAGCAAGTTCCAGTCAACAGTTACCTCCTGTTCCCTTTCAGTAAATGGTGCTCCAGTGCTGGTGGGCACTTGAGAGAAGAATGGAACATTATATAAGGCAGAGATTAAGACTGTTAGTCCGAGTAGCAGTAGTATCAACATTGTAGAATCAAGTGACCTACTGCAGTTTTATCATGAGAGATGGGGTCACCAAGATAAACATCACATAAAAGAAAAGCTTGAACGCGAGCCAGATATTAAAGTCAAGCTAGATGACAAAATTTGTGAACCTTGTATTTATGGCAAGTCTCATCGACTGCCTTTTGGTACTAGAAGAAAGGCTTTGAAACCAGGAGAGCTTATGTCAACTGATGTTTGTGGACCTTTTACTGAGTCATTTCAGAAGAAGCCCTATTTAGTTGTATTTAATGATAGCTACACTAAATTTCGGTATGGTTTTGTCATCAAAGAGAAGTCAGATGTCAAAATTGTTTTAGAACAAATGCTTGCTCATGTTGAGAAACAAGGTCACAACATCAAAGAACTTCTAATCGACAATGGTGGTGAGTTCGACAATGCAGATGTTCGAGAGGTTTTGCTAAAAAGGGGAGTTACACAGCGGTTGACAGCTCCTTATACGCCACAGCAAAATGGTAGCACTGATCAAGAGAACAGAACAATAGTTGAAATGGCAAGGACTTTTATGCACTCAAATTCTGATGTTCAGTTCCCACAAGCAATTTGGGCTGAGCTTGTTACAACAGCGGTCTAGTACTAAACAGAACGGGGAAGTCGTCAGTAAATGGAGTAAGTCCTCTTGAGCTTTGGTTTGGTAAAAAACCAACAATCAGCCATCTTAGTATTATTGGTTCAAACTGTTATTTTCATGTTCCTGTGCAGAAGAGGCGTAAGATGGATAAGAAAGCTCAAATAGGTTACCTTGTAGGCTACGATGGTGAAGAGCGCTACCGAGTCTATATTTCAGAAGATAGGCGAGTCGTGTTATCCAGAGATGTTCGTTTTCAAGAAATACTTCGTGACTGTGCTGAGAAAGTAAAAGTACCTTTCCTGAGCACTCCATAAAAAAACAGTTGGTTGAAGAGGAACTTGTTCAGCGAGAAATTTAAACCAAAGATAAATAAGATTCAAGTTGTGAAGAGTCCAGTTCCGAATCTAGGTCAGAGTCTGGATTAGATCACACTGAAAGAGCAGATACTCGAAAACTGCGTGATAGAAACACAATCAAAGTGTCAACATATTATGATGATTTTGTTATGATCATGATAGCTGAAGAGGATCCACAAAGTTTTCAAGAAGCTGTAGGTGGCAAGTATGGTCAAGAATGGCTTAAGTCAATGAACAGTGAGATATCCTCTCTACTTGAGAATGATACGTATGATCTAGAGTACCTACCTAAGGGAGCTAGAGCCCTTCCATGCAAATGGGTATATAGAGTCAAAATGAAACCTGACGGCACCATCGAGAAGAGAAAATCAAGAATAGTTGCTAAAGGCTACGATCAACGTAAGGGCATAGACTACTCTAAAACATTTAGTCCAGTAGCAAAGTTGCAAACTATTCGTTTGATGCTTGGTGTTGTTGTGACAGAGAAGATGCACTTAGTTCAGTTCGATGTATCTACAGCTTTTCTTTATGGAGAGCTGGAAGAAGATATTTAATTGCAGCAGCCAGAGGGATTTGATGACGGCATAGGTAGGGTTTGGAAGCTGAAGAAGAGTTTATATGGACTTAAGCAGTCACCAAGGTGCTGGAAAAAGCGTATTGGCAAGTTTCTAACATCACTCAAATTCAAGGCCAGTGATGAGGAGCCTCGTATGTTTATTCGAGATGAAGGTAGTGTCAAGATAATTCTCACTCTTAATGTAGATGATGGCATCATAGCTTCTACCAGTAGAGTATAATTAGATAAGTTTTTAGATCAGTTTCAAGCTGAATTTAAAATTACATCTGAAGAAGCGTCGTATTTTTAGGACTACAAATTGAGAGACAGTCGAATGGTGATATAAGAGTGTGTCAAAAGTTCTATGCACAGAAAATACTTGAACGTTTCATTTTTGTCGGTTGTAAATCAGTTTCTTCACTAATGCTTCAGAGTCAAGAGAGTTTATTTCAGGGAAAGCAACAGAAAGAGCACATCAGTTTCCATATCGCCAAGCAGTAGGCTCACTAATGTACCTGATGTTAGGCTCTAGACCTGGTTTAGCCTATTTAGTCAGATTTTTATCCAGATCTCTTGAAAATCCTACTGCTGAAGATATTACAAGACTAGAAAGAGTTTTCAGATATATAGCAGGCACCCTTAATTATGGCCTTCTATATCAGCACAATGCAGAGAGAGGGATTCTTGGCTGTTTTTCTGATGCAAATTTTGGCCGATGCCTCAAAACAGGCAGATCAACAACAAGTGTTGTAATAACTTATGCAGGCGCTGCTGTTTCGTGGCTCAGTCAACATCAGGGATCAGTTACCGATTCTACCACAGAAGCAGAAGTTGTTGCTGCTAGTGAAGCCTCAAAAGAAATAATTTGGCTTAGTCGTCTATTGAGCCAAATGAGTAAGTTAAAAGAAGTTCCAGTTCTACAAGTAGACAATGCTGCAGCTGTCAGACTTGCAGAAAATCCAGAAAATCATCGTAGAACCAAGCATATCCAAAGAAAGCACTTCTTCATTTGAGAGCATGTAGCAGAAGGCTGTCGATAAAGTTACTTCAGAGCATCAAGTTGCAGATATCATGACCAAGCCACTAGCCGCCCCTCGCTTGCGGATTTTGTGTGACAAGATGGGACTATTATAGAGTTCATATTTTTTGTGAATTTTTATTTAACAAGGGAAAGTGTTAAAGTATCCAGTTTTAAGTGTTAAGTAAAATTCTTTTGATAGAGCCACTATTCAATCCTATCTCTATGGTTTCTTCTTTGTCACAGTAAAAATAACCTTCAAGCTGTTTGCTTTTTCTTCTATGCTTATCTTGTTCAAGTATCGTTGTGTTGTTCATCCAAGACAATGTTAGTCCGATTTTTAATAATAAAGTGCTTTTAGTATTCAAGGCATTTTACTTCAATAAATACACCCTCTAATAAACATGGTAGAATCAATAACGGAAGGATTCACTAATAAAGATAAACACTACACAGTAATAACTTTCCTAGATGCAGAAAAAACATTTGATAAAGTCTGCCTCCCAGGGCTAATACACAAACTGGAAAACTATAACTTCCCAGCAACTTACGTAAATCTACTCGCACAATACTAAAATAATAGACGTTTCTACATCACATTATATCAAGTAGACTCAAACACAAGAACAGCAACAGCAGGAGTTCCGCGGGGATCGGCTTTTTCCCCTTTCCTATACAGCATATACACAGCCGACATCCCAGTCACAGACAATCGTAACAACGCAAACATACAAATGTACGCAGACGACACTTCAATAATAAAACAACACAGTAACATAGAATACGCAATAAAGGCACTACAGAGACAGCTCACGATTCTCGAAAAATGGTATATTAAATGGCGAATTAAAATAAACCAGGGAAAATCGGAAACAATTATAATCACAAAAAAAAAAGGCTGAAACCAAAATCGGAACTTATACCATTTACTCAAAAAATACCTTATGTGAGCAAGGCAAAATATTTAGGAATAATACTAGACGAAAAATTTACCTGGAAACTTTAAATAAGAAAAGTAAGAAACGAGGCACTCTGCAAACTGAAAGAATTATACCCGATATTACGCGCGTAAAACTTTCCACGGAGGAAAAAATTAATGATATGCAAACAAATAATACTACCAACTATGCTATATGGATGTGAGGTATGGGGACATAGCTCAGACAACTTATTAAAAGCACTTCAAATAGTACAAAATAAATATCTAAGGGTAATAGCAGTACAGGATAGGCATACATCGAACATTACAATTCACGAGATGCTCGTAGTAATTTACGTCAAAGACATCGTAGCAGGGAAAAATAAAAAATTATATAATGAAATGGGAATACATAGCAATCAAAATATTAATAACCTAGGTAATTATAATCCTACAGGCATAAGAAAATACAGAAAACCTAAACTGCAGTAAGCAAGGAGGGGCCTGCGCTGCGATTGGCCAGCCAATCGGAGAGCGAGGCACTCCCTATAAAACTCTCCGCGCCCCACGCGCGGCCCACGATTGACGACTCGGCGCGATGCGCCCAGATCTCGACCACGCAGAAGGGAACGCTGGAGCAGAGCACGCTCGCCGACTGCAACCAAACCAAAATAAGCTGAGCACCCCACACACAGTAGCAGCACACACAAATACAAAACAGTACATTATTTCAGGGGTCAAATGCGCGGGATCTCGAGCAAGGAGGACTGCCCCAACTCCACTCGAGGTCCAGGCCAAGGGCACACGCACTGGTCCAGGGAATAGTGTGGGAGGGGAGCGTAGTTTAATTTAATTTAAATTAAAATTATACACATAGGATATCAATAATAAAAAACAACTTAGGAAAATATTTTACTAAAATATTTTTAATATATATATATTTAAAAAAAATTCAAAAACAAAACACTATACTCTAAATAATTCACCGACTTGATAGTTTGTTTCATGTCGGGAAGAAGAAAACTTGTACCTCAGGAAGGAGGCTCCACTGATACAGGAGTCTGTATAGACTCTGGTACCAGGGTCCTCACCAACTGTAATTTACTAACACTGGTATTATTCCTCCTCAATGTCACAAACGCTGAAACGATAAATCGTACCCCGAGGAAGACCTGTATAGGACACCAGGGGAGACTAGGGAATCACCGACACAATATATGCGAAATTAACTAGCACACTTGTAAACAACAAAACAACAGGTCAGACAGACATCACGATACAACATTCACTCCAGCCGTGAGGCTGGAGGGGAGCTTCACTCCCCCGCCGAAATCCACGAACACGTAAATTTACTTAAAATAGGCAGCACAATTTAATAGCCTCTATACGGGTCCGATGCCCAACAACCCACATACACACGGCACACCACCGCCGACCTAATGATTTGGATATGTGTCGGGGTGCATCTGTATTTACAAATACCCTGTGAGTTATGGGAGCCTAGGCTCCCGGCCTCACGACATACAGGCCATTCGGTGGCATATGAGAGTTCGGCGGCGACATTTTTTTACAGCACGATGCAAGTACATGGCATTTTAAAATTTTCTTAAGCACTTGGCTTGAATGCATGAACTTAAACAAATTGTTAGGTTACTGTGGTTTTTGATTGGGGCCGATGATTCATTAACCTTATTTAATAGGAGAAAAGTCCATATAATAATAAAGTATTTTTGTCTCCTCGACCGGACTAAACGGATTTTACTCCTACCCCTGCTGAGTGCTGATTAATAAATATTCTCCTTATTCCAAATCCTGGAATAAAAATTTATTAAACTTGGCTTATTATAATTTACAGGTCAACCATGGTGAGGCCCAGAGATGTTCCACGAAAAATTGGAAAGTCGGATGAAAAGCAAATGGCAGCAGCGGTTCATTTAGTGCTTAATGAACATCATTCTATCGATATGTTAGAAGCAGAAATCAGAACCGGATGCGAGCATCAAAATGCAGCCAAATTATGCAGTTCGTAAAATATTCACGGAAGAACAGGAACGTGATCTTAGTGAATATATCGACACATGCAGCAAAATATGTAACATATTGTCGACAACCTCCCTATGACGACTAGCGTTTGAAATGACAGAGAGAAATAAAATAGAGACACAGCCATCTTGAAAAGCTAACAAATCCGCTGGATTATAATGGATGAGAGGTTTCTTACATCGAAACCCGCAACTAAGTATTATACAACTGGAGGGATGCAGCTTATCACGATTAACATCATTCAATGCACATAATGTAAAAATGTTTTATGACAATCTATTCAGTATTTTCAACCGCCTTCCTCAGGTAGCTGTTGCTATCCGAATTTTTAACTTACATGGAACAGGCACAACCACAGTTCAAAAGCCTAAGAAGATTATCGCTAGGAAAGGTGTTAAACAAGTCAATCAGTGCACAAGTGGTGAGAGAGGAGTGTTGGTTACCACAACAGCAACTATTTGTGCCGCAGGAACATTTTTACCTCGTGTTATGGTCTTCCTCCGAAAGAACTTTAAAACACACATGCTAAATGGAGCACCACCTGGTTCACTTGGCCTGGCAAGTTCTACTGGTTGGATGAATGCTGGGTTGTTTCCTAAAGTTATGGAACATTTTATTAAGCATTCCCATAGCTCAAAGGAGAATCCAGCACTGTTGATATTAGACAATCATGAAAGCCATATGTCAATAGAAGTCATGGAAATGGCCAAAGAATCAGGCGTAACATTGCTAACACTGCCACCCCACCGCAGTAACAAGTTACAACCATTGTATGTTGCTGTGTTTGGCCCTTTAAATGCATATTATAATGCAGCTGTTGACTATTTGATGATGAGGAATCCAGGAATCCCCATGACCATTTACCAAGTTTCTCAGTGTGTAGGGGTGGCTCATATGAGGGCAATGACACCCGCAAACATAATGGTGGGTTTCGAGAAGTGTGGGATTTATCCGTTCAATTCACATACTTTTGCGGATTCTGATTTCCTAACATCAGCAGTAACAGATCAACCGGAAGTGCAGGAGTCTACACCTAGCTGCAGCGGAGTGCAAGTTACGTCTGAATCTGCCCTCGACATTCCACAGGGCGTTTCTGCAAACGACGTTTCGTCTGGTTTTTCTGTTGATCGGCAGAAATCTGCAAGTGCTCCTCCACAAGCAGGTCTTCTAATGCCTTCCAACAGCAGGGAACAACCCTATGTTTCACCAAAAGATTTTCGTGGATACCCAAAAGCTGCTCCCAGAAAGAGTCGGGGTGGCGGGCGTCAGAAAGGTAGAAGCTTAATCTTGACCAACACACCTGTGAAAATTTTAATTGCAGAGAAAGCAAAATTGAAACAGCAACTACAGCTAGAAAAGGCAACTGCTAAGGCAGGTAGAAGTTTATTTGCTAAGAATCCTAAAACAGGTCGTACGGTGCAGGATGATTCTTCCGATGGAGGAGATGATCCAACTGAAGAAGATGACAGACAGATGGTTCTAAACGATTCATCTGATGGTGGTGAATCATTTAAGTTCCAGGACCTGGAATGGGAGCCAGTTGTTGATGACTATGTTCTGATACGATTCCCCAAAAGTGTGTTCTATGTCACCAAAATACAAGGATGATGAGGGTGATTTTGAAGTGACGTTTCTCTGCAAGAGTGTGAAAACAATTGATTTCATAATGCCCAATGTTCCAGATAATTCTTCTGCTAATGCATTATTGCGATGCTCCTTCCACCTCCTGAAGAAATGAAAACAAAACGATTATCAGGGTACATCTGTTTTCCCGTTAGCTCTCTTCTCCTCGTCCACTTTGGTAATCTCGTTGTACGTTGATGCAGTTTTTTGCGGTTATTGTTTTGGCAAATGCATACTTTTCGAGTTTAAGGCGATGAAAGACGATGATATAACATGATTTAGTGAAGTTATTGATGTATTGGGGTATATGAAATGGTTATATTACATGGTTTATAAAAATAAATATTTCATCCCACTGTGTACTACATGTAGTACACAGTGAGACAATTATTTTTAACATCCTTTAAGTAGTTGTATTGTTGTTAAAAAAGGTTTTTGATAAACATTTGATACTTCATTCTATAGTTCATTAGTGGTATTTGTAATTGTGCTATTCATTTTTATTCCAAGAAATTAAGATAAGATGTTACAGGCCTAAAATGAAATTTTGTCTCACCGTGTACTACCCTCCCCTATGCAATACATTCCGGTGAGCATAAGCATCCAGTATACGTGAAAACAACACAGCAATAGCATTAAAGGTGCTAATACCAGAACGAAAACCAAGTTATTCTGGACGAAGTAAACAATGATATTCTAACCACCAACTAAACCTGTGTTTGACCAATCTCTCAAAAAATTTCGCCAAACAAGAACGCAGTGCAATCAGATTATAAGACTCTGCTGATCGAGGAGATTTACCAGGTTTAAAAATCGAGACTATTTCAAAATCCCTCCACACATCAGGGATACAACCATAATATAACACTTTATCATAAAATTCAGCTAACCAAACGAGAGTGGTGCGATGAAGGTGCTTAAGGTGATCGTAAGATATGTAATCCAAACTAGGTGTGGTATTACCTGCAGTGTACAAATAATTGCTTAATGATCATGTGAAGCCACATGAGGAACAACTGAAGGAAAACAGAAGGTAGCATCCTCCAGGACGGTATTAGGGGCAATGCGATTCATAAAAGCAGGGACAAGGGAGAGGGAAATATTCTGAGAATGCTGCCCCTCTTTACAAGCTTGAAAGGCTTTAAATTTACCCCATAATATACAAGAGGGAGTAGTACGAGAAAGTGAAGCACAAAAGTATTCCAGCTAATCTTTTTACGTTCAGACCACAACTTTCGCGCCTCTGCTTGGCATTTCTTAAGATGTAGAAAATTGGCCAATGCATTCAAACAATGGTGATTAACCTTGTCACATTGTCCATCCCATCAAGTGGAACCATGTTTCTGACCACCAATACGAAAAGGGCGAAAAGGCATAGAACTTTTAGCAGATTCCAAAAGAGATGTATAGAAGACATCATAAACCATGTTAATATTGAAAACTGTACACATTAAAGAAGAGAATGTGCACCAATCTGCCCGATTATATAACAATTGGTATCGACGAAACGTAGAGGAAGGAGACGGATGAGTTAGTGAAGAAGTGAGGATAATCGGAAAGTAATCACTACCCCATGTATCATTATGTAGCGACCAGGTTAAGTAATTGGAAAGGCTAGCAGAAACAAAAGGTAATCAATTGCAGTTGAGCGGATGTTGGAAGACACGAGTCATGTAGGTTGCGTACTATTCAATAAAGTAAAAGATGATGTAAGTAACAATTCTGCTAAATGGGGACAAGAAAAATTCTCGAAGGGATTACCACACAAACGATGTGGCAATTAAAATCGCCGCCTACCATTACAGAATGTGGAAACTGGGAAAAGAAATACCCCCCATCGTGTTCTGAACATCGAAATTTAGGATGGACATATATCGAGACGATAGTGACATTGAAGCAGCCGAGAGTCGACCGAATCGCCACTGCATAAACACCAAGGAAACTGTTAGGATAAGTAATATTAAAAATCTCAACAGCATGCATACTCCTTAAATATATAGCCATCCCTCTATCATCCTTAGGTGAGATGAAAGACTGAAAGGATCTGATATAGAGAGGGGAGGTGCGTAACATCCAGGTGTCCGACAGTAGAACAACATCTGTATTATGAGCATCCAAATAATGAAGTAGGGGAAATCTATCTATTAGACAGGAGATATCTTGCGTTCCACAGTACGGCGCAAAAACATGAAGGAAACAAGGGTAGCAAGAAAGTGGAAAAGAATTGCAGACACACACCTCAAAAAGACACATCCGCTTATAGGAGAGTTTGAAGAAATTATTGAACAATACTCTCACTGCCAGCAGTGAACACCATGATTGCTGAAATGTTTTCTGGTGATACTACATAGGAACATCTACGAGTCTGTCACCCAGCATTTCAAAGACTCGTTTCGAGTGACCCACAAAATATATGGGGATGGAGCATTGAATTCGAGGTATACAACGATTTTTTCTTTCTTGTGTTTGCACAGATGTTGGATAAAACCTTCAACGAACAATTTGATTGTATTATTCTGTTTCCAGGTAAGGTTTTTGTTTTGTTTTGGATGGCATGTGGCCCATCATACAGTGCAGAGTCGGTAGCATTTAACATGCCAAGAACTACGATTTTTCTGGTAATTGAAAAGATTCTTTAGAAAATCTTCAACCTGATAAGTTAAATTACGCGGCTTCCTGCACTTACCAGTTTACCAGCTGTTGGTGAAGGATTTCCAAGTTGGCTGGGAGCAATATTTTCAGACAATGTGCTGGTGCCATTGATGGCTGCCAGATTAGGGTCCTGTATTCACCAGACCTACATGATCAATATATCATCAGGAAACTCTGTTACATGATACAAATGCAAGCAATTGTAGGCAACACAGGTAAATTTGTGGACATACTTGCAGGCTATCCAGGCTCAGTTCATGATACCGGGATTTTTCTCAATAGTGCCATTTTCCAACAGAGCGTGTACCCACCAGTGGAGAACTTAATTATTGGTTTCAGTGGGTATCCCTGACGGATAGAGCCTGTTACGATTATAACTCTTTTTAAAGACCATGGAATCACAGCAGAGCAGAGAGCATTCAACCATGCCCTAAGTAAGGCCAGAATAGTGGTGGAGCAGTCCTTTGGGGCTATGAAAACAAGATGGAGCTTCATTTTCACAGAAGACTAGGAGGTGAATTTGGAGAAGGCAGTGAAAGTGATATCAGCATGTTTTTTGATGCATAACATTTGTATAAGTAAAGGTGATGTCATTCTTGTGAATGAAAAAATCCCTCCCCTACCTCCTCGATACATACCAAGGGACAAATACGAAGCAATTAAGTTGACGAGTGTCATATTGTAAGCATTTAGAAGCACCACTGACAGCCCCCCCCCATCTTACCCTTTGCTAGGGCCTCCCAGTAAACACGTGCCGCTAGTCCAGGTTGGCCCGAGAGGGCGGACAAGTAGTTAACACGTGCCAAGGTTATGCCAAGGTAAGCTAGCAATGCACCCACGAGGGAATTAAAACACGTGCCAAGGCAGGCAGTGGCTAGAATATCGCCGACCCACCCTGAAGGTGAGATATGCGGGAGGAAAGGGCTGACAGTGTTTTGCAGTTGCTGTGGGCCCCCCTCTCCGAGCAAAATGCGAGAGAACATGGACACGCTCTGAGGAAAGAGCTCACAGTGTTTGGCAGTATCGCAGTGGGTCCCAAATCCCCTTCCCCCCTCTCTCAACGAGCGAGACACGTGTGAGGATCTGAGGTCACGGAGGGGGAGTTAAGTAGGCCCGACATGTGAAGGAAGGAGTTAAGTTGTGCGATGGCCGCGGGTTTCTATGTGCGCGCCGTACGCTCACGGTGTGTTGTTTATCTCATGTCCGCCCTGCGTCACGCGGACAGATGTGACTTACTTCTCCCTGTCTCTCTCTCCCTTCCTTCTCTGCTTCTTCCCGGTCTGTTAGTCCGTCACTCAAGGTCCCGCGTCTCCACTGTTGTTTATCAGGCATGCCGATCTGACTACTAAAATGATCTTTGTAACCCAGGCTCTGCGATGACAAACATACTGCTGAACGCTGGCTATTTACAATGTTCATTTTTACTCTCACAACTTCGCAAGCCGTACACACTGGGGAATAGAACTTCTAAGTCTATTGGGGTTGTTAAACAAAAACTTAATTCATGTAGTCCACAGCGTTTGGGGGTTGGCACATAAGCTGACGGACTATCATACAGCCTACTTCTGCCGTGGACAGAACATTACTGGACAAGTTTAACCTCTTGCTACATATTTGAACTCGCGAAAACCAAAAAAATAAACAGGGTATTACACATCTCGGACTCCCTTACATTAATTACATAATTACAAACATATTAAAACCCTTGTATCACTACATACCCTAAGTGTTCCACCCAGATCACAGTAACTTTTAACTTATTTTGTCTTCCTGCTTCTGCCACCCTTCTAATTCGGGGGCTTTCTTGAACAGTGACAAACAAGGTAGGTTGCAGATGGCCGGTAATTGGCAAGGCTGCCTAGCAGCATTTATGTGTAGTGACATGGTTTCCTTTTACTGTTATGGGCGACTCGCAGGCCGTCAAAGAAAAAAAAGACACTCTCTTATCTTATCAGCCTGGAAACCCTGTTCTTGAGTTCAAATTAATCTTCTACACTCTCTGATGCTTCTACAAGTGGTCTTACGGTGGGCGGAAATAAACACATACTTTACTGGCGAATATAAACACACTATACCCTGGCTGATGGCCTATATTTCTAACTTACACATGGTATATGGGTACCAATGAACACTACACTTCAGCTGATGGCCTCGAGGCACTGGGATGTTCGGTCCTTGTCGCACTCATGTTCGGCGTCAGGTCGGGCAAGACCCTGGTTCTCTCAGCGGGTGACATAAGGTAAACACACTTACCTCATGGCACACAGTCTGTTTACATCGGATGAGGAGGTGCCTCGCCCCACCCGCACTGGGACCTAGACAGCGGGCAAGGGGGCGGGGGAAGGCTGTGTCACCATCCTCTCGCCTTGGTGTCATCTCCGGACTGCTGTGGGCTCTCGTCCTTGGGTTAGCTGTGGTCCTCCGGTATACCTCGCCTCCTCAACATTTGCTCGGGTTCGGTTCTCTGTCGGTGTATTTCCCTTCGCTTCTTCGCTTTCACCTACTTTCTCTTCCTCGTTCGCTTTTGGCCTCCATCCACTTCCTTCTTCTCTCCTGCTCGCCTGTTTCCTTTTACTTGCTACTTCTCCTTCGTTCGCTCGTCCTCTTTCGCTCGCTACTTCTCCTTCTCTCGCTTCGTCTCGCTCGCTCGCTTTTACTATCTCGCTCTCTCCCTCCCGTTCCTGCGTACTTTTGGCCCGGTAAGCAGGTCTCACTGGTGCTTCAGGCAATGTTATCGGCCAGTGTGGTTGCTCGGCTTGTCCTTGGAACTCTCACTGAGATAGGACTGAGATAGCTGGGGGCTGTGCGGTGTTATCGCTTTTGCCCTCTATCTCCACACCATTGTCCACAATCAGGTGGACTAGTGGCCTACTTCTACTTCCCTCTTTTCCTCGTTCGCTTCCATCTCGTCTACTCGCCCACTCCTGGCTAATTTATCTTCACTTCTTCGCTCTCTTCTCCTTGTCCGCTTCCCCGCTCCTGTCAACTCCTTGCTAATCTCTCTTCGCTTCGATGCTCTCTTCTCCTCGTCCGCTTTTGGTCTCCATTCGCTCTCCCGTTCGTACTCGTTAATTCCTAGTCTGCTGGCCTCATTCATTGTGACTCTCGTCTTGGGCTAATGGGTTATGGGCGCCACAGGGTTCTAGACTCCCCAAAGTCGGGTTCATCCTTCCTAGCTCGGTAGGGACGAGACCCCTTTTCTCGGGTGTAGCCTGGTTCTTGTTTTCTGCATACACAGAAGTCACTATGCCCTACGTTGGATGCCATAAGTAACTTGATGCTACTCGCCACCTCTGGTATACAGGATGGTTCATAGGGCACGAGTTACCTTTACCATGCACAGACTATGGGCGCCTTGAATGTTGAGGATAAACAATAAGGTAGTCACTCGGTGCCTCAGTTGACTGTGTTATATTTGTCTCGATTATAGTACACATCCTATACCGGAAATTAACACATACTTTACCGGAAATTAACACTTACTTTTCTGGAAACAAACACATACTTTACCGGAAATTAACACATATTTTACTGACCCTGCGAGTTGTGTTCCTTGCAAGTTGTGAGCCTGAAGGGCAGCTTTAAAGTACTCGTGCTAACTGCTGCCAATGTCGTGGGGAATGCTAGGTGTCGGGAAATATCCACCCTTGAGTGACGACGCTGGTACTTAGCTGTGTTTGTAGTTATGGGTGTTCCGGCGGTAGGTTGAGGTCTGGTAAGCTGGGTGGCCCTTTTTCGGGCCCTCGGACTGGCTGTTCCATGTTCTCTCCTCGATGACTCCACGATATGACTGACTGACTCTTCTCTCAGTGTGGTGCCCCTCGTGAGGCCACCACTCGACTCCCATTCTCGGTACCGCACTCTGCGTCCGTGGTGCTCCTGGCGAGTTCCCACCCGACCATCGCCTTCCAGTGTCGTCTACTTCCTTTCGGCGTGGCGCCTCTCGTGAGGCCACGACTCAACTCCCGCTCTCGGTATCGCACTCTGCATCCCGATGTGGTGCTCCTGGTGAGCCCCCACTGAACCGTTGCCTTCCGGCGGGAATTACAACTAATTCGACATCACTGATTCTTCCGGGGTCCAATCCCAGGCCTCGGCTGACTGACTCACTCGACTGACTCGTATCCCGGCGTGGTGATACGACTGACTCGACTTGTCATGGCGTGGAGCTCCTTCTGAGCCCCTACCCGTCTGCCGCCTCGTGGCATGGCTGCTGCACAACTGGCTCTGGTTCAGCGCCTCCCGGCGTGGAGTGTTACTCGCCCGACAGATCTTCTCCTTGTCCCGCAAGTTGGTGTTTAACCTCTCTTGTCACCTTCCCCAGCTCCTCACA
>NQII01001367.1:190109-329580 GCA_002778355.1 Clitarchus hookeri
GGGGGGGGGGAGGGGGGAAGGGGGCGGCCTTTGGCGATACTGCCAAACAACATCAACCCTTCTCCCACATCTAACTAGCATTGCGTTGGCGCAACTCTAGCTTACCTCGACATTTTCGGCATATGTCCACGTTCTCCTGCATTTTATTACTCGTTGCATCGGCGATTTGCTAGCTCTTAACTCGGCATAACTTCAGCACGTGTTAACTGCTTGTCCGTCCTCGGCACGTATTAATTGCTTATCCGGCCACTCGGGCTGACCTTGCCTAGCGGCACATGTCTACTGTGAGGTCTAGCATGGGTAAGTAGTTATGGGGGGAGGGGGTCAGCAGTGCTTCTAAAAACGTACAATATGACACGCGTCAAGCTAAGAACCAACATCGTTGCTCAAGGGAAATTTCCCGATGCCTAGCATTCCCCCAAGACATAAGAAGCATTTAGCACAAGTATTTAAAAGCTGCCCTTCAGGTGCACAACCCCGGTAAAGGGTAAATTAGGTGTTTATTTCCAGGACAGTATGTGTTAATTTCTGGGAAAGTATGTGTTTGTTTCCGGGAAAGCATGTGTTAATTTCCGGTGAAATATAAACCTTTTAAGACCAAGATGTTATGCAGTTATAGTTTACTACCCCTATTCAACATCCAAGGCACCTATAGTCTGTGCCTGGTAAAGGTAACTCGTACCGTACATATGAACCACCCTGTATCTCACAGGTGGCGAGTAGCGTCAAAGTTAAGAAAATGTTATAGAGAGACTCTATACCCTAGAGAAAAATCAGTAATGCCCAAACTCAATGTTATCTGATATCAGTTTGTGCTTAAAGAATAACCTAACATGTTAGGTACTTGCACCATTTAACTTGTGGAAATGTGATCTTCATGTGTTTAAGCATATAATGCTACACACACTGCTGATTTACCGTAAGTGTTTATACATTGCTGTACATTGCACTTAACTCATATAAGTTGTTTTATTTAACTTTTTTTGCATTTTTGTAAACAATTTGCATAACGAGTTGGTAGTCATTTACCTCGCATTGATTTTTTGTAAATATTTTGGTCATTCTACATTGCAAGCTAATGTTCAAAACAGATTAACATCCAGGAAAGTCATGCAATATTTTCTAACAAGTGGTTTGGAGTATATCTGTCATCTGTGCTTTTTTGAAAGGAAACACTTATCAAAGAGGTAAAAATGCTATAATACATTAACATATTTAGTTAGGATTATAGATTGATTGAATATTACTATAGTTATGTATTACCAGGACTTTTTGACATACACACAAATTACATATTGATTGTGTCCATGTATAAATGCACGATGCCTTCTATGATGTATTGTTTTTCATGACATCTATTGTTTCTTTGAAAAGGGTCATCATTTCCCTGTGCTTTTCTTCTTCTCTTTTCTCCTTTTTCAGGAAAGGGATTAATTCGTTCAGGTCAGAGGATTTCCTATTTTTTGCAGATAGTTTCTTTTCTTTACTGCAGCTGTTGATAGTGCTAGGTAATGGGGGACTTGGCGATGGTGTTATCTGGGTTTGGGGGGAATGAGTTTCATAGCTCGTGGAAGGAATGTAAGTGTGTATAAGAAAGGGTAGTTGAATTTTATGGCGAGGTGACATGAAATCGTGAACAATGTCAAATAAAGGCCACTGTGTGGGTATCCCTTCTTCTGTGGAAGAACCTGTTGGTTGTTCAATTATTTCTTTATAATTTATCATAAGGTATTCCCACCTTAAAATCAAAACAATGCCAATAATGTTAATTATACATGTTGATATTAGAATCATTTAATTAGTGTTATAATCGCTTTTAATTAGGATAATAAACACGAATAAATACATTTGCCTGCGTGACTAAATGAAAAAAAAAAAAAATATATGCCTACTTAACATTTACCGTTTTTTTTTACAGTGCTTTGCACTATCACTATTCTTCAGGCGCTCGGAAAACAATGTACAGCTACTTGCGGCTGTTCCCTTCTTTCCTGTAAACTTTATATTTAATTATTTCCGAAGCTCGGTTAGCTTAATAACATCTTGCTCGGACCCTAAAATAAATGTTACAGCTAACAGTTATCGTGGCTTACAAGGTGCTACTACACTGCAGTATCAGAAATAATATTAAAACAGGAATACTACCACAAATATATCGGTACACAATGTTTAATATGTTACAGTACAATTATTTGTAACTTTTCACTTTTGCCTTTGGTTTTTATGTGTTAATTTATTCATGAGAAAGCCTTTCACTGTCAGGTATAAATTTTATCTGCAATCAACAGTTTGAGCTCGGAATTTTAGCTCCATTTATTATAAAATGATGAATTCATAATTTTCTGAATGTATACATATATTAAATATTTACTGAACATACTTACAGTGAAAGAATGCTTGTTACTGCGCCATTCTACATTTTTCAGTATTGCAGTCTTGCTTTATAAATTCGCAAATTGAAATGTGTAACCCAAAATAGGCCTATATTTGTTTACGAAAGTCACACAGAGGGGAATGAAATTAAGGCGGTTTATTTACTTTTTCTGGTGTTAGAAAACAAACAAAACAATGTCGGTTGTTGTGAGCACGAATATAGCATACATGTGCACATACTCGCAAACAAACACTCACTCTCTCTCTCGATGAACATTTGGAACAGCACTCTCTGACGGCATTGACAAGTACGAGAGCATGAGAGTGCACATTTGTTGCTATTTGGAACATGGCATTATAATTTTATTTTGATGCTTCGTTAGCATAGATACCTCACATCTATAATCGAAAGTACGATATCTTGTAAATCTTCGATCATGTATGCTCGAAGTTGTGTGGGAGGAGTGACACAAAGTTGTATCTGCGACATGTCAAGACCAGTAAAATAGGTCCAAGTCTGAGCGACATTGTCCTGTAGCTTCCATATTATGTAATGCTCTATTTTGGCACGTCACTGTACAATAACTTAACGGGTAACTTTTAGGCCTACTAGCTAAGTAAATTAACAGTTTTTCTATGACAACTTGATTTATTTACATAATACGCGAGTAATTAAATTTCGGAACGTTGATACATTTTTTTTACTGACAAGTCCCAAAATCCTGCTATATTAGTATATGCTCCTTCACAGTTCTGTGAGCCTTCTGGCATGCATGTTAGTAGTTAAGGTGGTTGGATAATGGGGTGCGTCTAAAGGCAAGTCCTATATTCCTTACGTTAGATTATTATGTTTAAAATGGCGCATTCATCGTGGCTATAGCAGGGTTGTCTGGTACTATGGCGGCAATTGTAGCCATGGACACACCCCAAAAGAGGAAGGGTTTAGATGGAGGGGCACAGCAAACCAGTGTAAAGTGAAGAGGGCACTGGGAATATATGTGCGACAGTCGCGGAGGATAAATGTATATTCTTTTAAATGGAATAGGGCTGGAGAAAGTAAGGTAAGTTATTAGTTAGCGATGATAGTAGTGTGGGGTGGTATGAAATGAAATGAAAGCATATAGATTGTAACCAGGGTCGCATACTGCGACCCTGGTGGTGGGGGACAGAACTGAGTCACCCACCCGACAGATGGCAGTCATCTCTCAGTAACACATGACGTGGTGGCGAGGTTACCAGGGCTGGTTTGATGTTGAATTTTGCCCGGCGCCATAGCTTAAGTTGGTTTAGCTAATGATGGAGTCGTTCGGTGCAACCTCTGTCAGTTAGTTACTTGGTTCTCAAGTACTTACAGTTACATTCTTTACCTATACTGGCGAGACTGCCGGCCGTCTCGTACGCTTGAACCATATGAATGGAAACACTGATGATGCTAATAAGGTTGCCCTACAATGACTGGACGTTATTTCTCTTGTTGAGTTGTTTATTCATTTCCCTTGTTACAAATGAATAATTCATGAATGATATACCAAAAATGGCCTCAGCCCTTACGCGGCGAAAACTCATAGTTTTATGTTGAAGACGCGATTGCGTTAAAAACTCTCCGACGAGAGTACGGTGGCTAACCCCCCAGTACATTAAAATAGAATACAAAGGTTCCGGTAATTAAGATTATTCTAGTGCAGTTATGATCATTACAGCTTACATGTCGATACTGAGGGCCTCGCGGAGCGAGAGACTTACACCGCTGGTCTGGTTCGGTTGCTGAGATAAACTGGGGCAAGAATGGAATTGGCTTCCGCCACAAGTGCCGCGAAGACGAAGCCAATTGGTGAAAAGATTAAACATAACATGACATAACAAACATAACATCCTGGAACAGGATTAGGTGATGATAAAATATGTGTATTAAATTGAAACATATTTACTCTTAAATAATTACACTTTAAAAGTTATTACATTTCTCATAAGTGTGTGCATTTCACTGCTTAGGAAGTGCTTGCATTACACTAGCCACAGCGTTGCAAAGTATACAACGAAAAACATCCCTGGCTGTGGCTGTGTATGCGACGACGGTTTTTATGTTTGTTGAAATTAGGAACACTGATAAATTACACTTTGTAACATTTTTCAATCTCTTTCTGACTCCCAAGCCAGTTGGTGTGGTGTAGCTGGTGCGGTCGAAATGACTGCGGCAGTCAGAGTGGGCACAAAGGACCTCGTGAACGCGTGGCTCACATCACACAGGAAAGAGTGTTAGTGTTATAGGCAATTATAAGAGGAAGAGGTAATGGGTTCATCATCTTGTTTGCATACTCGCTTGCAGCTTTGTAAAATGAAGTGTATGATGGTGTGTGCATGTTTGTGTGGGTGTCTCTACACAAACCCCACCAGCTGCTGCAGAGAGCTTCTCGAGGCCTGACACCTTGGAATTGGCAGAAGAGAAGGACAGTACATACCAACAACTGTTGGTTGAGTGAAGTGTTTTGGTGCATGTGTGTGTACAATAATGTGTTTACAAGGTAAATCACAAGGCCACTACTGAGCCAGAGGCTGTGCAGTGTATGTTTTGCCTTGTTCTGAGATCACATAATTCTTCGCTAATTTTTTGGCGTATGAGTGTAGTAGGTGTGTTGATTTGCAGCAGTATTATGAGTTTCTCAATGTTAATTGCAATGACATGCATGGCTGAGGGCTTGCATTCAGTAATTTAGCAGTTTATGGAGGTCTGTGAGTGAATATGCTCTTTGGCCGCTTGTATTTCTGAGTTTCAACGTGGTCATAATTGCCGATACTAGATATCTTCGGGTTGTCGTAATTTGCACAGTTAGTGTAAAATTTTCCCGCCATTTTACGAAGTGCTTACTCAATCTGTCAATTTTGAGTTCGTTACACTAATCTGTAATGGGGCAGTATTTAGGCACATATGCAGCAATTCGCAAGCATTTATTTTGTAGGATGTTGATGTGCGCTCGGTACGTCCCTTGTCGAAGGAAGATGGTTGGGCGCGCGGTGTCCCTCGAGATGTGAAAGTGCCGGGCGCCAGCTCAGTGTTGAGCAATGAGATCGGGTCGTGGTTAATCACCCTAAGGGGCTCGAGGTAACACACAGTCAGATAATAAGAAAATGCGAGCTGTGTGGCCGCTGCGCACACCCGGATTAATGAACGCACTATTGGTTATATGAAAGATGATTATTTTATTGAACACTTAACCGAACAGACATGTGGCGACCGCGTGGTCGTACAATGTAACACACTAATGGATTACGATTAATTAAGGTGCGTGATGCTGCTCTCCCCCCGGTGCTATTTAACATAAAATACAAGTTATTTCGTGGATGATGTGAAGATACAATTACTGAGTGAGGTTGCAGCCTCAGGGGCTGGCACCGAGGTTCTTGTGAAGCGAGAGACTTACCACGTCCGCCCGCGTTGAAGTGATGAAGCGTACTGGCTGAGAAGTGCGCCGGCTCCCGCTACCGCTCAGGTAGCCGACGCCAAGCGGTGGAAAGGTGAAACATAAATGCGACTTAAAAATTCTAATGAGATGTAAGAAAATGATATACCTTAGATTAACATAATCAAACACAATTACACTATACAACTTGCATAACAAAACACAATTACCCTTGCACAAATACACAATAAATCAGGGTTATATTAATATTAAATATTTGCATCGCAGCAGCCACTGTATTGCCAACTTAGTAATGTCACATGTCCCTGGCTGTCTGGGTATGCGATGACTGTCTTTAAACACGATAAATATGATATAAATAAATACTGAATAGATACACTGAACCAATAAATAATAATGATTAAATTATTAAGCTCTGACTAATTAACGACACTGGTGCAATTTAAACACATGGAACAAATACACTTGATAACCATGAATAAACTATACTGATGCACTCCGATCAATTATGTCGCACTGATGTAATTATATTGGTGAACTCTGATTAATTACATAGCACTGAATAAACGATATTGACGAACGCTGATTGATTACATAACACTGGATACACTATCACTCTTGCTCACATGCCTGCTGGTGTGGTGCATCTGTAGTGGAGGACACTACTGCGGCAGTCACAGTGGGCACAAAGGTACCAGTGAACGCCTGGTTCACGTCAATGTGCAGTTTTTTAAATATGTGTTTTAGCTACATGTGCTTATGTATGCGCAGCATAGGTAAGGCGTATAACATTGTGTGAAGCAATGCTGCTGTAGTTCATGCTATAGCACTTCGCCTATTAAGTATAGGATGGAGGGCGTTTGCAGTTACACATTTGGTGTTTATAAGAGCTTTCCGGTTAAGCTTTCGGTCAATGTGCACTCCTAGGTATTTCACAACATCTTTGAGCGGTATAGATTCTGTAAAGAGTGTGGTTCGCGGATGATTGGCAGGTTGTGGTAGCGCTATGTGTGTAAAAACGATCGCCTCGCTTTTTTACGACATTTATTTTAATCTCCCGTTTTGTGTATAATTCTTGGAAGGCTGTCAGAGCAAAGTTTTCGTGTTGCTAAGCCAAAGTATTGTGATAGACTGAATATGACAATGTCGTCAGCATAGTAAAGCAACCAAATTGCATCAGTCGGTAGTCAGGTTGTGGTAGGTCGTGTATCTAAATGTTGAATAATATAGGCCGAGTATATTGCCTTGTGTCACTCCTCCTCAAACTGTTTTATTTACCGACTTTGTTCCTTCACAGATAACAGTAAAAGTTAGCGATTAAGGTAGCTGGCTAGTAATTTTATGTAGCAGTTGGATAATTTTAGTTCGTATAATTTGTACAGTAGGACCGCGTGAAACACCTGATCAAAAGCCTTTTCAATGTTTAGAAAGATGGCAACGACATAATCCTTCCAGTTGAAGGTATGTCGTATCCAGTTGCTGTGTCGTTGAGTGCTTTTGTCGGAAGCCAAACTGCTCTTCAGGTAGTAAATTGTGGCTGGTAAGGTGTGCATTAATCCGCCTTAGGATTATGTACTTCGCCATCTTGTATAGTACATTTAGTGGGCTAATTGACCTGTAATTTTAGAGCAATTTTTTATCTTTGGCTAGTTTTTGGAATACAATTACATTTGCAGCTTTCCTATAGTCCGGATATTAGAAAATAGCATTGACACATGTAGCTGTACACTCAACGGCCAGTTCAGGGATTTCCTTTAATACAAATACTTGAATACTGTCAACCCCTGGTGCTTTTTTGGGGTGCATGCAGTGAATTGCAAGCTTTATTTCATGCAACTGTGTACATAAAGGTTCTCTTCAGTCGGAATCCTTGTTTAAGATTTAATACATGGTAAATTTGCGTCTTGAAATTCCTATCACAGGGTTCTTAATTTGGCTGAAACACATTCTCCAGCACACTGGAAAATGCCTGTGTCTTTGCTTCAGGAGTAAATGCAATCCCTGTGTTAGTTTGTATGGGCGCGACTTTATCTGTGTTATCTAAAGACGTTTTGTTAAGACCCATACGTTTTTTTCACACGGTGTAAATTTTGTTGCTTTAGCATCCCGTATACTAGCTCGCCAATGTTACTTCGTCTGAAATTATAGCAAGGATTTAATTAATTCGTGCCTTTGTTTGCCGATTTAGACGATTAAAATAATGGCATCATACACGGTTTTTCTGCGTGAATAAATTCCGTACTTACTATTGAAATGTATCAAGTTTATGTCTTTGTGTCTTTTCATGAACACACTTGGCCACGCCTTGCTGTATAGTGCTTGTAAGGATATTTATTGCTTCGTCAACATACTGTGTTGATAGCAGAGAATCGCTGTTTATTGCGGCGGGTTAACATATATTTTATTCGCGAAATCCCACCATGCCGCTTTAGAATTGCCTTTAATTCTTCTCGGGGTGTTTGCTTCTGTGAATATATTATATAAATCAATATGAACTGGGTAATGATCTGAAGACCGATCATGTTCGACTCGCAGGTTAAACACAGTTGTAAACTGTTTAGCTAAAACAATATGAAGTATAACGTGTTGTTGATTTAAATTGGATGGGTTAAAAGTAGGCTCAACTGTGACTATAACTTGATAAATACTAGTCACTTGATGCCTCTGCAGGAGCATCCCATTATTTGTTCTATTTCTAAAAATCCAATTGCTATGTTTGATAATTATATCGCGTATTGCGAGGAAGGTGGGACCTGTTTTATTATAAAGAAAATCTAGGTCAGTCTGTGTTAGCTAGCGCCCAAGCAGGGTAGATGGCATGGCAGACGACATAGCTTGGGATGTAAAAGCGAGAATTGTGCGTAAAATGTGTTTCGTAAATTGCCACGATTTTAATTTTATGGCGAGACAAATAGTCTATAAATTCGTCCTTTTTTGAGCTAGAGCTTCGGGAATTCCAGAAAACGGTGGGGTGTATGTGTATTTAGGGGTTATTTAATGTAGCTACATTATTTTTATTTGTCAGTATGGCCAAAATTCTTGACCATCTGAAGCGAGAATGCAATCGTTGCGGTAATTTCTTCGTGCATTTGCATCTCGCTGTTCATCAAAATGATTTTTAGATTGCAGAGATACTGCAATATTTTAGTCAGTTCTAGGTGCTGGCAGACTTGTGGGTAGCTGCCAATAACAATTTGAACAGCCTGCATGATAGCATTTGAGTCGGGTGGCACATACCTTGTCTCCATAGGAGCCTGCGATGCACTAGTGGCCAGAACCGTAAATTTTTTAATAATGATTTTGTGAGCCTTCAAATCTCGCTACCCCAGTGTGAGCTCTTCCACAGTTCTGTGAGCCCTACGGTATGCATGTTTGTAGCTAAGGCGGATGGAGAATGAGATGTGTCTCAGGGCAAGCACTACCTTAGGTCGGGTTTATTTAGTTTAAAAGACTCGCATTAATCGCTGTCATAGAAGGGTTGTCTTGTGCCATGGCCACAATTGTAGACGTGGACACACCCCGAAAGAGGAAGAGACTAGATGGAATGGCACAGCAAACCAGCGCAAAGTTGAGAGGGCACTGGGAAAATCTGTGCAACAGTCGCAGAGGATAAATGCATATTCCTTTGACTGGATTACGACTGGAGAAAGTACGGTAAGTTGTTAGTTAGCTAAGAAGGTTTGGTGTGGCGTAATATGAAATGAGTACACAACTGGGATGCAACCAGGGTCGTGCTATGTGGCCCTGGTGATGGGGGACAGAACTGAGCCACCCACCCGACCGATGCCAGTCATCTCTCTGTAACACAGAAAAAAGTGTCAGTGTGTTACAAACAATCATAAAAAATATAATTTAAAATTAGGGGTAATATGTTCAATACCTTGTCTGTGATCTTGCTCGCAGCTTTATAAAGTATTGTGTATGATTGAGTGTGTATTGTAATGTAGGTGTGCATCACCACAACCCCCACCAGCTGCTGCAGAGAGCTTCACGACGCCTGATGCGTTGGAATCGGCAGAGGCGAAGAACCTACATACAGACAGCTGTCGGATGAGAAGTGTTTCGGTGCAAGTGTGTGTACAGCAGTGTGCTTGCAATGTAAATAATAGGGCCATCACCCAGCCAGAGGCTGTGCAGTGCATGCTTTGTCTTGTTCTGCGATCACATAGTGCTTCGCTAATTTTTAAATGCATGAGTGTAGTAGGTGTATTGATATGGAGCAGTCATATGGGTTTCCCGATGTTAATCACAATCATGTGCATGGCTGAGGGCCTGCATTAAATGATTTAGCAGTTTATGGCGGTCTGTGAGTGAATTTGCTCTTTGGCCGCTTGTATTTCTGAGTCTCGTTGGGTCATAATCGCCGAGACTAAATATTTTCGGGTTGGCGTTAGTGGCACTGACATTTCTGACATTTCGATGAAGTGCTAATTTAATATTACAATTTTTAGTTCATTATACATATCTATAATGGAACAGTATGTATCTGCAGCAATTCGTAGGGATTTATTTTTTACGATGTGAAGTTTCTTAATATGTGTTTTAGCCACGTGTACCCATGTGGTGCAGCATAGGTGATGACAAGGGTATACGCATTATGTGGAGCAATACTTCTGTATTTTACGTCTATTAGGTATAGGAGCCTTGCCTTTGCATTACTTAGCAGATAGGAATGGTACGTCCAAGTACAAGGGCTGGGGCTGTAATGCCGTAGCACCATCCACAATCTTGGATTATGCTATTTTGGATGATGCCACAACTGCCATATTTTGTTTCCTTTTGCCATCATGTTTCAACCGCCATCTTGTTTCTGCCCCTCATCTTGTTTTCACCACCATCTTGTTTATTATATACATAATCCTGTTTCTGCCTGCAAACTTGTTTCCAAATTACTTACATTCGTTCGGCCCCCATAATCTTGAATGTAGTCTGCTGTAATTCTCTCGCCATCGACTAGAGTGCACTGATGCCTGTAATGTTGTTTATTGCTGCTAGAGTGTAGCATCATCGCCCGCCATCTTGTTTCTACTTGTCCTTTGTTCAAATACCACCTGCTAGGGGCATTGGTGTCACTCTCGCTCGGCCGCCGTGTTGCTTCTAGAATTGGCTGCAGAATATTGTCTGGATTAGGTTGGGATCGAACTGCCGGACCTTGGGTCGCCAGTATGGTGGACGACCTTACCTACTGAGCTATCAGGACATATTCTAGGACAAGGGTTTAAAAGAAGTATATGCAATATCATGTTCACAGGGACAAAATTAATTTTTAAAAGAATGTAAGTTTTTTTTTGTAATGAATATTAGAGAGTAAGAACGTGTAATAATAGCATGTTTAGTCACTTTTCTTAAAAAAACATTTCTGATTAAAAATTATACAAATATGTATTTCAAAATAAAATGTTAATTTTTTGAAAGTATTAATTTTTTAATTTATTTATTACATTTTAAATTTATTCTTTAAAATATTTATTTTTCCTCAGTGAAGTTTCTTGTTGTCCATGCTGGTCATCCATCCTCTCCCACCAACCACCCCCCAAATTTGACTCATCTGGACCTCTGTCCCCCCATACCCTCCTTCCGCCCACCATTCCCACCCACTCATTCCCCACCCCAAACTCTTCCTTCACCCCCATTGGCTAGTTTGTTAGAGGCAATCAGGCACCTTTGCTTACCCCCTCCATTGCACTCATATACCTGCATATAAAAGGCCTCGGGATCCAATATCCTAGGGGATCGGCCATGGCTGCCAAATATCCCTCCTCGCTACGATGCACGCCTCCTTTGCATGAGATTTCCTGTCCTTTAAGCGTATGAGGTTCAACCTTGAGACGCACTAATCCCCCGTACCTACCGCAGGCCCAAATAACACATAATTTTTGAAGTTGGTTAGGAAAAAAGAAACTATCCTAGGGGAGCTTACCACAACACCACAACGACAACACCACAACAGCGGATCGTCAACAGCTCTACAGGAGGAGCTCTCATCTGCACTACAACGCTTAGCTTTGCTTCCGCGGCACACACCTCTGGATACTGTGGCCGGCCATTCGTGGTCATCTCGAGCCTTGCCCCTAGTTGGTCAGCGGCCACAGTGTACTGCACCCGTAATAATAATTTGTAGGCACACTGCTAATTACTACACACACTCTAGGATTTTTCCGGACTATTTACACACCCCCACCCTCCCCCCTTGGGGCTGGAGCTGGCTGGGGGCGAAATGAATTTTGCTGGCCGCCCATCTTTTCTACCAGGCAACAAAACACTGTTATTTCCAGATGGCCAATTCTTTGACGAGAACCAAACTACAACTTATGTGCGTTTAACAAAATCTCAACCCCAGTGTGCACACATGAGACCACTCACACCTCCCCCGCAAAAAACGAGAACTGCGGCTGCACCAGCAACTCTACCACATGTAATCCAAAACCTCCTCAATATTACGAGGACAACTGAACCTGCAGTAGAAAAAGAACGAATGGAGACAGAGAACGTGTGTACAGAAGAACCGTACACAGTAGTAACGCCCAGAAAGAACAGGGAAAACCACGGGACAACAAGCGCCCTCGCATTGCGCCGACAGAGGCGCCTGACCCAATTCCGGTTGAAAACAGGTTTACTCCGCTCCGGGAATACCCAGATGGGGTTTCCCCAGAAACACCTGGCCCCTCAGGATCTCCTCCAAGCAACACACAGCCGCGTGTCGGAGAAAACAAGCCCCCGAAAAAACGAACTCACAGGATTGTAGTTCCTGACATACGAAACTACACTTCAGTTGTGCAACTGGTTAAAGAAACTTCCAAAACCGGCTTTACTATTTCTATCCCACGTAACGGACGTAAAATCCACGTCCTCACGTCCGATCACGCACTCTTTGTTAAGGCCCAGAACCAAATGAAATCCCGCGCAATTAACTTCTACACTTTCTGTGTGAAGTCAGACCAAACCCAAAAAGTGGTCTTCGACCTCCCGTCGACCACAAATATTCTAGATATACAAGCTGAGCTCGCCGACCGCGTCTACGAGGTACAAAATATCACGCAGTTTTGTAAATAAATCCTGGACCCTTCCGAACCCGACAACCCACAAAAACACACACTGCAGCCGCAGAATTACTTTTGTGTTAGGGCAGCACAAAACGCTCTAGTGTCAGTTAATAGATTAAACTTAACTGTGGTACTTCCCCGTTTGTATAGAAAAAGGCCGCAAGACCTGTCCCGATGCAGTAACTGCATGGCAATAGGCCACACACACAATTACTGCAGCATGCATACTGTTTGTCCACAATGTGCCGGGCCACATAATGTAGGCATCTGCCCGAATCTAACTAACATCCCTATCTGTTGCAACTGCCACGGCCCGCATCAGTCAACTTCAAAACTCTGCCCAAATTTCCTGGAGGAAGTGCAAAAACGCCATTTACAGGCAGAAAAGATCAAGGCACAATTGCAACTTAGGTCCAAGCAAGTTTCAGTGCCGGCTCGAAACTTGGCATAATACCATAAAATTCCAGATGCACAAAATCTGCCTAGAAGCCGATCGTACGCGCAGGCATCTATCGGCCTTCAGCGGGCAGCAGCTACACCACCCCCTGTTCCCTCTGACGCACAGGAAAAACCCGCACCGTGCCCGCCCGGCTTCCAGCCTCGCATACCAGCACCCCAGAATGTGTCCGGAGGACTGGGAGAGACACTCCAGGACTTGAGCTCGCTCATGCGGTTCCTGTCCGAGTGTAATTTTTCAGTCATTCTGACACATTTCCGGCCCTGCATGGCACGTTGCCAGGAAATTACAAACCCCCAGGAAAAAACCTTTTTGCTTCTTGAGGCCCTCAGCTCATTCCCACAGGTTGATTAAAATTTTTGTATCCTTCCCTCAGTCCTTCCGGAAACTCCTAGTAGTTTAAATAAAATAACTCAAACTCTGACGAGCTAAAATCACGCGAATGTAACCGAATTTAATTTATTGCGGCACTGCCAATTTACTGAATAAAACCATTATTTACCTCAAGTGATTACTACAGTGAAATCCCGATATTTCGCATCCCGATTATTCGTATATCCCGCTAATTCGTGAAAATTTGCCGGTCCCTTGAGAAAATCCCTTTAATTCGTAAAAAAATCAATGCATTGCGGTCCCCTCGATAATACGTATTTATTTTGGTGTTCGATATCAATTAAAACTTCTTATAATTATTGTTTCCAACTTAAAAATCTCGTAAGCTCGTAATGTTTTTAACCCTAGACTGTTCGGGTAGGTTAAAAAAGACCGGAAGGGTACTGAGAGACGAAGGAGAGTTTCAAGGGCAGGTAATGAAGCCGAGTAGGCTGTGAGGCGATGTGTCTGTGATTCTCAGAACTAAGAGGCGCCTTGCTGTCCGGTCTACGGTTATGAGAGGGTAGGAAGAAGCAGAGAGAGTGAAAAGTTAATCAGTTCGGTCTTAGCCATGCCTCCGAAAAGAGCTAATAAATTTCTTTCTATTAGACAAAAAAAGAAATCATTAACGCCATGGCCGGTGGTGATAAACAAATTGACGTGTCCAAACGTTATACCGTTCCTCCTTCCACAATAACATCAATACTAAAGAACTAGGACAAAATCGCCTCCCAGACATCGGACTGCAAAGTAAAGCGCTTAAAGACTGGCGAGTATCCACAACTAGAAGAGAATTTAAAAAAAGTGGTTTGCGCAAGCACGGAATTCAATTGTACCAGTTGGAGGAAACATTTTAAGAGAAAAAGCAAAAGTTTTCGCAGAAAAAATGGGAATTAAAGACTTTCGTGCGAGTTATGGTTGGTTTGATAGGTTTAAAAACAGGCACAGCATAAAATTTAAGAAGCTTAGTGGGGAAAGTGCGAGTGTATCGGCCGACGTTTGTTCTGAGTGGAAAGACGAATTGGGAGAAGTAATCGATTCTTATGAGCCCAAACATTTTTAATGCCAATGAGACGGGGTTATTTTATAAGTGTCTCCCTGACCGATTAATGTGTTTTCAGGAAGAAAAGTGTCATGGCGAAAAAAATAGTAAAGAACGAGTAACCATATTGTTGGCCGCCCACATGGATGGATCTGAGAAATTAAGACCGCTCATGATAGGCAAATCAAGATGTTTTAAAAACATAAAAACTTCTCCGATGACCTATCGTGCAAACAAAAAAGCGTGGATGACGGGCGAATTATTCAAGGAATGGATACGATCAGTGAATGCTGATATGGAGAAAAGGCAGCGAAAAATTCTACTCTTCACGGATAATTGTACGGCCCACAACAATACCCCACCGCTCAGTCATATTAATGTTGTGTTTTTGCCTGCCAACACTACTTCTAAGCTGCAGCGTCTAGCTAGACCAGGGCATAATTAAAACGTTCAAAACTTTTTACCGCAAGGAAGTAGTGATGCAACTCCTTGACAGCATCGAGGATGGGAAGGATAATAAAATCACCTTATTTTCAGCCATGAACATTGCTCACAAGGCGTGGCAAAGTGTTAACGAAAGCACAATAAAAAACTGTTTTTGTGCTTGTGGATTCACGAAGGTGGAACTGTCATCAGTAGTTACTGAACAAGACTTCGAATGCCCTGTGAATTGGAATCGTCTTCCTCAAAATGAAGAAAATTCTATAACGTTTGAAGATTTCGTCCATTTTGACGATGGCCTAGCGGTAGCGGGGAAACTAACTAATGACGAAATTTTGGCTTCATCTCAGGACATTGATGGTGAAGGTGATGATGAAGATGATGTGCTGACAATTACACCTAAAGTGGCTAAACAATACATCAACAACGTGCGCCATTTCTTAGCGAAATCAGACGTTGACAATGAAGTATTTTCTGCTTTGAACATGCTTGACAAAGCCATCGACAATACCCGTTTGCAAGGCTTGCAGCAAAAGAAAATTACAGATTTTTTTTAAACGTAAATTTTAATGTGTTTTTTATTGATGTAATTATTGATTTATATATATATACATATGTATACATAATATGTAGCCATGCGTTTATCATTACATATTAATGCAAATTTGCATTAATCTCGTTATTATGTGTTTTTTTCTTTTTTTGCTCCCGATTATTGGTAATCCCGCTAATTTGAATATCTCGATAATTCATATTTAACATTCAGTCCCTTGACAATACGAATTATCGGGATTATACTGTATTAAAACACAAAGCCAAAGCTTATAAAGAGCGCACGATTTCTTGCCACTTGTAAGAAATTTCTCAAAAATTTTCTTTTCAGAATTTTAAAATCTTTAGTTAACCTATAAATGGGTCACTTAAAAATGTGTCTCCACGTCAAACACACCAGCGCGGCCATCTTGTGAGCAGCCGTAGAAGCCCCGCCATTGGCGGGACCCCTCGGCCAATCACGGACCTATCAACTCGCAAATTCAAAAGTGACTATTTCTTACTCGTTTTTCACGTGATATTTATTAAACTACGCACTTTTTTTTCGTAACAATACTTACAAAAATATAAAACCGACTGTTTTAAACTAAAAATACACGCCCTCAGCGTTTTTACGCGAAATATATTCTTTTTAGATGGTGTTTTTACACCAAAAATTAAACGTTCGTCATAGTAGCCCACTCATACAACCAAAATGTACTATAAAATACAGCTAACTTCATAAACCAGACACAATTAAGAAATCAAATAACTCAAATATGGTTCTTTATACTATATTTAGTTAACAGCTTCTTCCTGTACCACTTTATATACCAGTTACCCTCAGTAACTGGTATAGGAAAATTTAAATCACAGAATAGGAGTTAACTCTTTTTTCATATTCAATCTCAGAATTTTCTTCGTGTCACGAACTTTCAAACTTAACACAACTTAAACCAAACTTTGGCAAATAAAATTACTATCAATTTTTTGCAAAAAAAAAAAAAAAAAAAAAAAAAAAAAAAACCTGCAACTTCTCAAAATTTTGTCATAAACTTGAATATCCCCACATTTATCGTACAGAAAAACTAAAGTATAGTCACTAACCAGGCAGTGCTGCCTCCCTCCCCTTTTCCTGTGCAGGCAGGAGAAGGGGAGGGGAATATTTTCGGGACACCTGGACCAATCTGGGGAAACTCAGTTGGCCCATAAATGTTAGCTGCATAGGGCAACCTCTGTAACTACAGTTTCGGATGGTGCAGGGAGTTGGGAGGGGGCCAATCTCGCTCCTCGCTAATCTACATATAGGCTATGTGAAAACCCCATTGGGTTTTAATGGGCACCTCGCGGAGCCTGGTCTACCCCCACTCTCAGCTTCGGCAGTGATGAACAATGGCCTACCTACTGCTGCCGTCTTTATCACTTGCTCACTTTAAATTATTCAAGTTTATTCCTCCTCTGGAATTTTCTCATCCCCAAGCAGCAGATGTTTGCGTGTTCTCTCAGTGGGCAGAACATAGTTTCTACGATCGTTGCATACAGGAAACCATGGCCACTTATGACCCTATATCCAGATAACTAACTGATCTACCGAAAGAGTTCCTGCTGACATACACACACCACGAAGTTCGGTACGTGTACAAGAGACTTCCAGCCTATCTGCAGAAAGACGAAGATATTCGCGACTGCCTGCCCTGCAAGGTATGCTTCGAAGGCTGCTCCACTTCCGTTCTGGACATTCCACATTCCCACAGCTGGTGCAAGACGCTATGTCGCAAATCAGCAGTAGCCACTACCGGCACCACCTTCTCCATATACGAAGGTTTGGCACAGTGAAAAACATGAATGGCTCTGCAGAACAAGCGACCGCTGACCTCATGCAGCTGATCACATCAGGTCTCCGATCAAGTAACAGCACTACTGTCACCTCGACGAAATGCCACGATTGGCTTCCAGTACATGACGGCTCCACGCGGACCACTATCGCCACCAGCGGCAGTTGGTTGATGTCCACCACAGCTACTTCTATTGCACCGCCACCACAATCTTCGATGCACGATGTGATGTACACCAGCTTTTTCGAGTCAGGTATGGTGAAGTGTTATCCCAATGCCATCCCTGGGTTCCGGCGAGTAGTGTTACTAGCTGGGTACCCACTGTATGAAGATGCTGTGAAAAACATAGATGCCTGCGATGGTGTGAATCATGCACAACTCTACTAGATCCTGTTCATGTTTACAACCGAACATCATGAATGCCAAAGGCAAGCCAAAAGTTTCTTTATGGATATAATCCGATGCGATGGTGAAACCTGCACAGTGTAGCCTACAGCATGAGGCCTGACATAACACTACCATGCAGTACCGATGAACTGTTGGAGCTGAACAAGGGTGAATCAATCATCATTAAAGAAGACATCCAGAGTAGAAATTATGAAATACGACGAGAGGGGCAGGAAACAGCACTTCGCTTCAGTGAAGAATGCGATGGCGAGACGCATAGACTACTACCGAACGAAGAAGCTGACATGGTTCCGTTCGTCGAGCGGACCACGACTTGTCGCAGCCTGCCGTGCGAGGTAAAGACAAGGTCACCGGATGAGGACAGGGAAGGACAGTGGATAATATATAGCAATATAAAGAAACAGCGTTTCGAACAGAGCAACATAGTGTGAATACATTATAGTTACCAATTATATTTTTAGGCGCATGGTGTGTGTCGGCGTGTGTAAACAAAAACAGCACGGAATTTTTCATAAAAAAATCTTTGTCTCTTAAAAACTATCTAGCTTATCTATGGACAAGTAATACAAAAATATGCCGCGAAATAAATGCAGAAAAACAGGGCACTAAAAAACTTTTTTTTATAAATGTTAACTGATATTGCTTAGCATGTATGTGAAAACATAATAAAAAAAATTAATGAATAAACTATGTGCATCATTCTAAAACAATTTTATCTCTTATTCTTTTCTGTCATTTACCCCATCAGTTCAGAAAAAAGGTAATGTAAAGTGTATTGGTGAAAAAACTTAGTAAACACTTGGTTTTTTCAAAACAGAGAAAAGAAACTAATAAAATAAGAAGACAAATTATGAAAAAAATTACTGCCTGAATAAAATATATTTACCATTTATGTTTGCGAGCATGCATGGACAGGCAGGGCAGCTGACAGTGTCAAAGTTTAAAAAAATCTGTGCTTGCATGGCAAGAACAGTGTTAGCATTTTCACAGGCCTGCGCTTACACTGCATCAGGTAACGAGTCTGCACACATTTGTGTTTCCACATCGTTTTCACATTCTACATTGTGACAGATAGTCTAAGTCAGCATGCATGGGAAGATCTGTGTTAGAATTTTCACATGTCTGCACCCTCATGGTGTCAGGTAACTGGATTATGCACACGTACATACTTCCATTTCGTTCTCACAATCTACATAATGTCAGATAACCTAATCCAATATGCGTGGGAAGAACTGTGTTAGCATTTTCACAAGCTTGCACCTGCTTGGTGTCAGGTAACTTGAGTTAACTTAGATGGAAAAGAGAATGAGTCAGCAGATTTCACGATCAAGCACTGGCCCATCCAGAATGATGGCGGAGTGTAGGAGGACAGTGGAGATGGGGAAACTGTTATAAAAGTGGAAAAGAAGGCTCGAAGTATTAGTTGTGACCTTACTTTCATCACATAATGTCTGCACAGTTCTGGCCTGAAGATGTAGCCATTTACTCCGATATTACTGTTGGGTACCGCAAAGTTCACTTGCGGATACCTGGTATGCCTGAGTGAATTGAAAGCCACAATGGACTGGAGCACTGGGTTGCATGCAATGTGGAAAACCTTTTCTCTGTGGAACCAATGATTTGTGACTTCAATGTCTGCCCAGTTTATCATATTCGACCAGACAGCCAGCTGCCGACTACACTGCAAAGCTTGGTGAGTGCATCACGAGTTGAAACTGTGACTACATTCCATGGTGCTAGCAGCATTGTATACAAGTTGCTACGGCCAAAGAGCAATGAAGTACTGTGCTGGAAGGAGTATTGCAATGGCTATAGTCACACATCCATTCTCAACAAGGAATGTACTCACCACTTACATGCGAAGTATCCATGACATCATCCAGTTGTATACGAGTCTGCAACCAGTCCTATTCTGCCTAGTCTGCAGTCAGCAGCAGTCAACCATTCCAGCATTCAGCCCATCCACCATGGACTCTGCATACGATGGTGATGAACCATTTTCTGAAGACTGCGAGGAAGATGAAGAATAGTTCCTGTTGCCTGAGCCTACTAGCACCGAGTTGGTGCCATGCATAATGTACAACCCCAGCACTTGCACGACTACATGCATGGATGCTTACATTGTGCGCAGTATGGTATTACTTAAAAAAAATAATATAGCGATATTTACAGCTCGATATACATTGAAATATGTAGTGAGAATGTACATTTCCATCAACAGTGGAATGAATTTTCACAAAACGAAACCTCCAGGGTACTATCCAACTTCGTGTGCTATGATAGTAATTGCTCCGTTCATCTCTGTGCTCCGAAGCTTGCATCGTCTTATGCGATGCCTGGAGACCCCAAGGACATCAAGTATAGAGCATCATGTGATGGCAACAACATTATATAAGTATTACCAACAATGGATACACAGTGAGCATCAATTTTGTGCTCTGTATATAGGCAAAAACTGCTTCGAGAAGCTAGATGTCCCCAAAAACATTCATATCAATTCAAGCTGGACTATATAAATAATGTAGATATGTTTATTCATGCACCATGAACCAAGAACCACAGCTTATGTATTCCAGCAGCAGTTATGCTAGCAGTGACTCCACCTACAGCGACTCATCCTCTAGTGACTCCACCAGCACCAGTTCCACCTTGTGGGCCTTCCATGTTTATCCACACAGAAAATGGCGCTGTTCCCTTCAAAACATTAATAGACTGAAATGTCGACTTGATGTGTCACGAAAAGTAATGAAACAGATATATACTGATGTATTAAGTTCTTTTTTTGTAAAAAAAATGTTAATAAATTTATGTATGTAAAGAACTTGTATTTATTAAAATAACCAATGCGCCATAAATATAGTCAAAACTGGTAAACACACAAAAATATCATGCAAAGAAAGTTAAACTTGCGAGCAATATTGAAAGTTTTCATGCTAATATAAATTTTAGATGCTGATAAACGAGCAATATTGAAAGTTTTCATGCTAATATAAATTTTAGATGCTGATAAACACAAAGTCATTACATCACTTCTCATACCAGTCGATACCAAACACAAACTTTGTTACATAACCACACCGTACCTGCATGTGCCTTTATTCCCACACGAATGACTGGCCTAAAAACTTGCATCAAAAACATTTCTTAATCCATTTGTTCGTCATATAGAACTCAGCCGATTTTAATCGACTCGAATATGACATAATACTTAATATCATGACATAGTACTCCTCCTGCACATGATCGCATAAATTTTATTTAAAACAGACTCTCGAAGTCGATTGTATACACCACTGAATTAATCATTCTTTTAGAGGAGCAGAACAGACTATAAGTAATTAAACACACATTACTATGTAAACAACAATTTATTTTATTTACTTATTATATAAATTCTATGTTTCTTACTTTTTCATAAATTTGATTTTTTCATCTCTCTGTTGTTTGCAAATCATTGATAGCAGCCAACAGTCTCATATGATATAACCCTGATCCTTCACTTCATTAATGACTGAAGATATCTCAACAATGTGTGAGAGATATCTGCATTTTTGCAGGACAATCAAATGTCTGAGTCTATCAACCAAGTCATTGGGTTCTTCATAAAATAAGTTGCTAGACTTAACGAGTTTCTTCGCAGAAGTTTCAAGATACATTTCTGCATGTATGTTTATTTAATCTCAATTATCATAATAATTAAAGACAAAGACACAATTGTAATCACATTCTTCATAACTATCAGTACATATGTTGGGGCCACTACATTCGTCACCTCCATCAGTACTGTGCTCAGAGTTGTTGTTATGGTAATGAACGAGTAAGAGTAATTTCTTGTACTCCTCCAAATCTTCTTCAGTACATATGTTGGGGCCACTACATTCGTCACCTCCATCAGTACTGTGCTCAGAGTTGTTGTTATGGTAATGAACGAGTAAGAGTAATTTCTTGTACTCCTCCAAATCTTCTTCAGTACATATGTTGGGGCCACTACATTCGTCACCTCCATCAGTACTGTGCTCAGAGTTGTTGTTATGGTAATGAACGAGTAAGAGTAATTTCTTGTACTCCTCCAAATCTTCTTCAGTACATATGTTGGGGCCACTACATTCGTCACCTCCATCAGTACTGTGCTCAGAGTTGTTGTTATGGTAATGAACGAGTAAGAGTAATTTCTTGTACTCCTCCAAATCTTCTTCAGTCCATTTGTTTAGGTTTCACGCAAATAACAATTCACATAGTCCTCGACTCCCGTAGGTTACATAATTGTTCACTTGTATAATTTTGCTAGGCAAAAACTTAATCTCCTTGGGTCCGAGAAACCATTTACCAATATGCTTATACATACTTCATGCGGTATTGTTCTTCTGTGATGTGTAGGTTGCGAGATACCTCTGGGGCAGAGTACTGGGTTCGAATCCATGTTTCTTCTGCTCCAAATTCAAGTTTTCATTAGATTCAACATGTTTACGGTGTTTCTTTACAGATGGCGTCAATTCATAATCTGTAAATTATTTCCATTTCTGTTTATTTTTCACAGCACCACCAGCAGTCTTGTAGTACACATTTTCATTTTTTCCATCATGACATCTTCGTTTTTCACTTTATATGTTAGTAGTGCATGTTTGTTGTTCACAACTTCTGCAGTTACGCATGGCTAGAACTTTTCATGGTAAATTTCTGCAACACTTTTATTTCCTTCATCGCCCAGTGTTTTGAAACACGGTGCAGCCTCGGTTAATATTATGGCGCTCGAATCAGAGTTAGTTTACTCGACGAGTCAGTAGGAAGGCTATCCACATCCTTGTCTTTTGGCAATAAGTGCAGTGCATGCTGTCTCGAGTCAAGCGAAGGTGCATTACCATTACATGTACTAGTGTGTCTCTTTAAATTATCGCTTCTACCAAATGTCGTACCACAGATAGTACATTTTAGTATTCTGGAGGCTGGTGTCTTTGAACATTCACTATTTTGACGTCAGTGTGCATTGCAACTTTTACTGAAGGTCTTGGCACAGTAACAACATTGTTTTCCATGTAATTGTTAGGCAGTACGAGAAGGTAAATCTATAGAGGTAAGCTCCACAGTAGACTTTGTACAATCATTGGTTTCCATTGTCTTCAAGCATATGTGAATTCATACAATTGTACCACTCCACTGTACTGCCTCCACAGTGCTGAATTTTCAGTTGTGACTCCTCAGTGGTGACTTCTTCAGTTGTGACTCTTCAGTGCTGACTCCTCGATTGTGACTCCTTAGTGCTGACACCTCACAGGTCTGTTTAACAGCTGAGCGATTTTCTGTGGTTGTAGTAATTTATATCACCATTCTGCCGGTCGAAGGCGTAGCTATGTTGTAATTCTCTATAGTAAGGTAGAGGACATCAGTATGTGCCTATTTTGCTAAGTGGATTGAGCCCACTTGTTCTCAGTTATAGATGATTTACTGAAGCGAGGGTTCAACCCGAACCCTTGGAAACCATTTCTTCTTCCTCTTTGTATAACTTGTGTATACTATCGTGACCAGTGCCTTCTATTGCATCTACATGATACACAGCTACATTAAAAAAATAACTCATACACCTTAATTTTTCAAAAAATGACTCCTCACAGCCACCGATTCCTTACAAGCGCAGTCTCCTTACAAGTTTACTGTTCTTTCCACACTAGCAACATCAGTATCTAATCGGTATAGCTATAGCTCTTGAGATATTTCATTAGTGGCATTTAAACTTTTTTATGCATCGATTTATCCAAACATATTATATAGTAGTTTAAACAAATTATCATGCAATTACACCTTCAAAAGTTTCTTCCAGACAAGTCCTATGCTCAGCTTGAACACATGGTCACACTAAAAGCAGAGTAGAAACCCAGCCAGCATTATTCAAACTGACTATTGCTGGATCAACCCCTCACAAGGCCAACCCTTCACAAGGCCGACCCCTCACAAGACTCCTGCCGACTGACACCTGCTGACTCACCCCTGTCGATATAATAAAAACTAACCTCTAAGTCACGCATTAATTCATTTATATATGCAGATAATTCATCACGTTCATTGCATGTAGTGTTGAATATCATCAATTTGTTACATGGCGCATGGTCGATGCTGGTTGACAAGTTATTGACTAACTAGTTCTCGAGCTATACGAACAGACGCTGTACAAATCACCATCGATACCACACTCGTGAGTATGCCCATGGCTAAAGATGTAGCACCATCTGATCGGGACTCGAACCGGCGACACACTCGCCAACATCTTCGATGCCCAGAAGCATGTATCTCTATTTGCGAAGCATTTAACGAACCATTCATCCACTGTACGAACTTTCCTTCTTAAATTCACTTTACGAAACATATTGTGAACGAAGCATCTAATTGGAACATTTCTTGTACTGCTCTTTTAAGGAGTCCAGATTATGCTTACAGAAGGCATATTACTATACGTTTTAAATGTAAAAAAATATAAATTTTAAATGATAAAGTATGGGAGCACTCTGAGAAAACCTATATATATATTCGTGCGAGAAGAAACCACATATAAATTGAAAACCCGCAGATGTCACCATCGGTACATAGATATATTATATATTATTTTAATATACAAAATATACATATAAATACAAAATGTATATAAATAATTTTATACATAATCATTATAGATAATCCTACAAACATAATTTAAAATAAATAATATTTAATAAAAAATAGTTATATTTAATGCATACATCTTGTAGGAAGCTACTCACCTCAGCCGATGAGAAACGAGTAGGTATTGCTACAACCATAACGAGTTAAGACCCCCACTGATAGCGTAGGATACTTGCAGGCGTGAAACAAGCTTGACTTAAAAGTGAGCGCCTGTATACAGAATTTTCTCACAAGGATTATATCTTTCAATCTCGTGTTGATTTCGTTCTCGAGAAACTGTATCTAGCTACACACATAGTGCATATGCCCGCCACAGTCCTCGCTGAAATACACTGTCGAACCAGCTTTCCATAAGAGTTTTTTTTTTTAAATCTAAACTATTCTATTTGGTAAGCCATACCGAATCAAACACTGGCTTAATTTATTTTTAAATTTAAAGTTATATTTTGAATTAAAGTTATTAAGTTCTATTGCAACAAAATAAAATAAAAGATAAAAATTAAAATTTAAATGGTCATGGCTTTGAAAGTTACTGTGTAAATAATATTACTTAGCTTTCTATGTTTATTATTAATTATTCTAGGGATTGAGGTGAATCTTTATTTTGAATTGGGGATTACTCTATTTATATTCGGGGAAAAAGGGGAGAACCCCCTGTAAAAAACCCCGATGTACTGCTTTTATTTGAGTTTACTGTTGGGTGCTGAAGGCACTTATTGTTTCGAGGATGATGGTGAATTTTTGTTCTGGGGTTGTGGCAGCTAGTTTGTGTGTAAACTGCATATACATGCCATCCTGTACCCCACCTTACTCACCCCGTGCGTGTAGGTGCGCCAGGTGGTACCTCTGTCGAAGGTCATCATAGCATGATGAACACACATATCTTGGTAACAGTAATTTGCTTGCATACCAGTTTTCATTTAGTATGTATTAGGTAGATAGGGCTTAACGTCTCGTTAACAGCAATATCAGAGAAAGTTGCTCAGAGAAGCAGGGACAGAGCAGGATTTGTCCATGGAGGGAACCATCCCAGCATCCGCTTGGAGTGATTTAAGGAAACCACGGGAAAGCCGAAATCAGGATGGCAAGACCGGGATTCGAACTCAGAACCTCCCGAATGCGAGTCCGAATGTTAACGACTGCGCCACCTCGCTTGGTGATGTATTAGGAATACAATCGCTAAATAAAAGATACATCTGAAGCCAGAGCTGCACAAGCTTACCAATTACACGGAAACGGAACCATAAATAGTTAATAAAAACACATTTTGTGTTCCTGGCCTAGTGTCTTTTTACATACAGTTCTCCTTTCGTCCTTCCATAACTACATGTAAAAAAATCACATTCTCACGACCTGGCCATTACAACTAACATATGCAAACCATGCTAAAAAGTATGGACACCGTACATGGAAGGGTTAGCGTTTAAGCATAAAAAAATATATTCAGTAACTTAATAATTTGTGTCAACTCCCTGAAGTTGGTCTACCTATTATATTTTCTATCAAGCATTGCACATATACCAATGGACTTGCGTAATTTTTCCTTGATTTTTGAGAGATTTTAAAGTATTTTTCATTTACGCAATTTACGAACAAGTCATTGTAATGATCCTGCGACCACGGCTTAAGGTAAATGTCATGTTGGGTCATGTCTAAAGCTGTTTTAGCAAAAATATTAACTTAACCCCTAAATATATTCGGGACTTTAATTTTTTTGAAACCCATGCATTTTCTATCGTAGCACCAGTATTTAAAATAGACACTAACACCACATTTTCTTCACCTTATTACGATATCGGACCATGGCATACCTTTAATGAAATTACCGCATTACTTTCATTTGTGTATAGTGCATTCAAGATCGAACCGTGCGATATTTCCGGGTAAATAATGTAGACATAACAACTGAACCGATTCTCATCTGTTTGCTTTGTACATACACTTATTTCATACTTACGTTCATGTAATTAAATATTTGGCACGACCTACAAAGTTCCGGTCTACGCCGACCCCGATGTGGATATTCTCGAAACACTGTTTTCCTTGCCTTACATAAAAAAAAATAAAGCTAAGAACGCTTCTCTCTTTTTTTATGCGGAGATGGGGAGTTTAACTGCTATGGCAGACGAAAGAGAAACACAACAATCATTAAAACATGTGTAATTCTATGTACTTAAAAAACGATTAAAATTGTCTAAAATCCAACGAACTTGAGTTCTCGCCTAAAACCTTCTTTCACTTTATATAAACGAAATTTATTAATATTTCAATATTCAATTCTTCTTAATTTTGTATGTAACCAAAATACATTTTTAATAAACATAAATTTTTTATTTACTTCCTAATGAGGAAAAGTGTTATCTAACTGAATAAACAAGCATTTTTCTGGGGTAGCTCTGGGATTTACGTGCCAGACGATGATGTTGGTTGGCGGGTTTTTCGGGGATCTCCCGTTTCCCACGCTCTTGTGTTCCGGCGCTGCTCAATACTCCCCTCGCTTCCCCTTCGACGGCTCTCAAGACCTCGATGTTAAGAGCCGTCCAAATATCTTCACTCACTCCTTATACATATTTTCTATGTAATATTTACTAATATATTATTTTAAATTATTAATTTTAAGTTTTAATGGTTTTTGCTAACCCTTTCTTATACACTTAATGTTACGGTTTCAAGTATTGCTGTACTCAAGTCGACACATCACTTGTATAGTTGCCACTGTTGGTTATATGTTCGGGTACAGTTATATTAACTAATTATGACCTAGACAAGAAAGACGGTTTGGGTATCATTTACCCACATGTTACATCTTTAATCATTACAGACATAAATTTGCCTATACGTGGGTAATGTACACAATTTCGTTTACTGGTTCAAATTGCATAAGACAGATGTAATACTTTTTAATGTGGAAAAAGCTTACGAAACATTAATTAAAATATAATTTGTTTTCTCCTTTCTAGAAACAAACTGAAGTGTTCGCTAGCACACAGATATAAAACATTGTTTATATCTTAAAAAAAAAACCTCATTGTTTTTATACAATAGAGACAGTACATGAGATTCATTGTGTGCACGCGATGGAAAGCTTTGAGCCATTCGCTGGAAATGATAAAACATAATCTATTATTTTTAAAATAAACATGAATTGTGGATACGCCAAATCCTAAACAAAATTTACAACGCGGGGAATTTTCGAGCTAAACTTTACTTGTTAACAATGCATAATTTTTTTATTATTTAACACGTATCTTGCACAGTGGCAGATTTAAGGTTGGGGCGGAGGGGGTGACCGCTCACCCCCGTAAGAGCCCGAGAAAAATACGTTTTTACACAGTATTTCATGGGACTTAAAAAAAAAAAAATATATATATAGTTAAAATATCACACAGTTGCAAATAAATATTTGGAAGCTAATCACTATGTGAATTTACATACTCACACTCATACACACATATTATTAAAACAGAAGCACTCACCTAGACCCATTTTAAATTTTATCACGTCGCCATTCTGTCCGGTACGAATTTCGAACGAAAATGCTAAGCTTTAAAATTTAATAGTGATGATACAATCAGGAAAATCACCAAAAAAGCATGTACATGTGAGTCTGCATGCATGTTTATACAACATTTTTAACACCAGCAATGCAACAAAATTGCTGCATTCCTCCTCTCGACTGAGGTAGCCACTATTCACTTGAGGATGGGTCTTTCTCACCATTATGTATTTTTTTTATGCTTGTTGATTTAAGTTTTTAAGGATTTACTCTTAGAAAAAGCCTCTTGAGTCACAGCGTGTAGCGCAAGAGTAATAGCTCGATTATTAATGTATAACTAATTATAAACTTTAATAATGTAAATATTACTTTTCTGAATGAAACTCATTAGCGTGCTAAAGAAGCGTATGGGTTCGGTTAAAAAAATATTTACTAGTTTAAGATTTCGATTTACTTAAGACTTCTTTTGTGGAAAACATACCGAAGAGTCTCTGAAATATGAGACGGTTAGAAAGTTGTACCAAAAAATTATTTTAAAAATACCCATATTTGAATTTCGGCAAGATTAGATTTCTTTGAAAAACTCTATCCTTTACATGCCCGGCAGTCATGTGGTTATATGACAGACATGTCACTCATCTCTCAACTGTCTCTTATTTGGGTATGTTTATAACAGCCTCATAAGATACGATTTTGGTTTTATTGATTCAAGGAAACGAGGGTAATTACTATCCTCACGAAGTAAATGCTGACAAGAGGAGTACGAACAAGAAAATGATGTTACATGCTTTTCAGTATGATACAGGCTTTAAATAAATATAAATATTACATATCGTATTGGAATTGCAACAGAAAAATGCACGAGAATGACTTCAGAACTCTGTGGTGGTTTTCAAAAAATGCAGAGAGTAGCGATCATGTAGTTCATTGTCTTTACTACAGTCTGTCTCGAATATGTCGATATCCAAAGTCTCCAACTGATCAAAGCATCAGGAATAGAGCTGTAATAATATTCAAAGCCACTAATTTCTTTACTGCATTTTCAAAACGAAATGCTGTTATTATTTCAATTCTTTGGAGGGCAATTAAGGAAACTGTGAGAGACTTGCTGGATCAAACGCCACATTGCGGTGTTAACAGTTTAATTTACAACTGCACAAAGTAGTAGGAGTACTGCAAATTATTTTCAAATGGAAAGCATGGCAGGCAGCTGTCAATTTAAGGACACTGGGCATAGCAGTTAGCGATCCAATATGTTTTGTGATATTTACAAATCGTACTGATGTTTTATCACTAAGACTTCCACTCAGTGAGTTTCTCTTGAAGTGAAAGTTACACAGGCAGATTGCTTTCAAAAGTATGGAAGACAAAATTGTTGTTTTGAGTGAGAATATAAATATCTTACCTTGGAGCTGTTGAGTCTTTTAATACACGTCTCGCTAAAGCTGAAGAAACTGAAAAATCATTATGTACGACTACCATTGTCCCTCGTACCATCAAACAGCAAAATTTGCGCTGTAAAGTATCTGCAAATACTACTTAACATTAGAATGTTGATGTATAAAACCTCTACTAACAAATGTTGCCAAACGTCGTGCCTGAACTCAGGTATCTAATAGTGTACTTGAACAATTGTATACTTCACAGACCCTCGGCGCCACACTTGATGGATTCGGACAGGCAAACTTGTTGGATTCTACCACAGGTTTTATCTAGCCAATTCCTTCTAATAACATGTATTTTAGCGAAGACCTTGTTAATTACCGAAATTTTGTAGGGTTAAATCGAGGATTCAAAATAATTTCAATATGACTCGAGTAGTATACAATAGGGCATTCACACGCAGGTTCGTGACAGGGAGGCAGGGAGGCGCCATTGAGGACCTCCTGCTCTTGCATTCCACCACCATTTTCCCCCCGTTTTTTCTTCGAAATATCCCTTTTCCCCTCGAAATGCCACGTATTTCCCTATAAATGACACCTTTTCCCTAAAAATGTCCCTTATTGCCCTCGAAATTTCCCTAATTTTCTCAAAATGTTATTTTTTAAAATTCTTTTCAATGACTCTACAATGTGGCTAAATGACTCATTTTTGGGCAATGAGGGATTGAAGGATTGAGGGATCTTCTCATAGTCGGCCCCTACCATACTTCATGCTCTTGCATTCACAGGGTGCCGTGGTGATGCAGCGGATAGAGGACATGTTAATCTTCACCTCCTTGCATTCCAAGCTAGGAGGGTTATCGCAGAGTCTTCCCAAATACGATGAAAACTACAAATAGTCAGTTAAGCCCTATACGAACTGATAAGCATACTTGAACGTAATTCCCGAACCGTTTAAGATGTACTCGTCAAATTCATAACATAGGCATCGTCGCAGACAAGGAAAATTAAAAAATATTCATTTAAGCCCTATGCGAACTTATAACCACAGTTGGCCGTAATTCCCGAACCATTTAAGATGTAGTCGTCAAAATCTTATCATAGACGTCGATGCAGACAAGGAAAAATAACAAATAGTCATTTAAGCCCTATGCGAACTTATAAGCATAGTTGACCGTAATTCCCGAACCGTATAAGATGTACCCGCCAAATTCATAACATAGGCATCGAGTCAGACAAGGAAAATTAAAAAATATTCATTTAAGCCCTATGCGAGCTTATAAGCATAGTTGGCCGTAATTCCCGAACCGTTTAAGATGTAGACGCCAAATTCATAACATAGGCATCGACGCAGACAAGGAAAATGAACAAATAGTCATTTAAGCCCTATGAGAACTTATAAGCATAGTTGGTCATCAGTCTCGAACCGTTTAAGAGGTACTCGTCAAATTCGAAACATAGGCATCGATGCAAACAAGGATAATTAACAAATAGTCATTTAAGCCCTATGCGAACTTATAAGCATAGTTGGCCGTAATTCCCGAACCGTTTAAGATGTAGACGCCAAATTCATAACATAGGCATCGACGCAGACAAGGAAAATGAACAAATAGTCATTTAAGCCCTATGAGAACTTATAAGCATAGTTGGTCATCAGTCTCGAACCGTTTAAGAGGTACTCGTCAAATTCGAAACATAGGCATCGATGCAAACAAGGATAATTAACAAATAGTCATTTAAGCCCTATGCGAACTTATAAGCATAGTTGGCCGTAATTCCCGAACCGTTTAAGATGTAGACGCCAAATTCATAACATAGGCATCGACGCAGACAAGGAAAATGAACAAATAGTCATTTAAGCCCTATGAGAACTTATAAGCATAGTTGGTCATCAGTCTCGAACCGTTTAAGAGGTACTCGTCAAATTCGAAACATAGGCATCGATGCAAACAAGGATAATTAACAAATAGTCATTTAAGCCCTATGCGAACTTATAAGCATAGTTGGCCGTAATTCCCGAACCGTTTAAGATGTAGACGCCAAATTCATAACATAGGCATCGACGCAGACAAGGAAAATAAAAAAATAGGCATTTAAGCTCTACGCGAAATTATAACCATAGTTGGCCGTAATTCCCGAACCATTTAAGATGTAGGCGTAAAATTTATAACATAGGCATCGACGCCAGATGCACGCACCCTAACATAAACTGTGGCGATGCACATGCGGTGTAACATAAAGGGTGCCACTGTACACTTCAGCGATGCGAGGCATTTTTATATAAAGGGTGATGCTAAACACTTCAACGATGCATGCACCCTAACATAAAGGTTGACACCAAACACTGCCGCGAAGCACGCGAGTCATAATATACACCACCGTAAACTTCAACAGCTCGTGCATTTTAATATGTAAATGGAGACGCCGAACATTTCAACAACGCACCCTAATGTAAAGGGTGACGTCGAACACTTCAACTATGCACGCACCCTAATATAAAGGGCGATGTCAAACACTGCAGCGACACATGCATGCACCCTAAGAGAGCGCAACATCGAACACTGCGATGAAGCGCGCATAGTATAACATAAAGGGTGCTACCATACACTTCAACGGTGCATGCTTTTTAATATAAAGGATGATGCCAAAAACTTTAACGATGCGCCTAACCTATCACAAAGGGTGACGCCGAACACTTCAACGATGCATGCACCCTATCATAAGGGGTGACGCCGAACACTTCAACGATGCATGCACCCTATTATAAGGGGTGACGCCGAACACTTCAATGGCGCACGCACCCTAACATAGAGCAACGCCGAACACTGCGACGAAGCTCGTGCAGCATAACATAAAGGAGCGCTACCATACACTACAACGATGCGAAAATTTTAGCATAAAGGATGGCACCAAACACTTCAACGATGCACGCACCCTAACATAAAGGGCGACGCTAAACAGCGCATGCACCCTAACAAAGAGCAATGTCAAACACCATGACATAGCGCGCATGGTATAACATAAAGGATGCTAGCATACACTTCAACGACATATGCATTTTAATATAAAGTTGACACCGAACACTTGAACATCGCACGCACCTTAACATAAAGGGTTACGTCGAACACTTCAACGATTCACCCACCCTAACATAAAGGGCGATGCCAAACACTCCAAACACTGCATCGACGCAAGCCCCCTAACAAAGAGCAACGCCGAACACTGTGACGAAGCGCGAGCGCCATAACATAAAGGGGACTACCGTACACTTCAATGATGCGGACATTTTTATATAAAGGATGACACTGAACACTGTGACGAAGCATGGGCAGTATAACATAAAGGATGCTACCATACACTTCAATGACACATGCATTTTAATATAAAAGGGCAATGCCCAACACTTCTACGATGCATGTCACCTAACACAAAGGGCGATTTAAGCCCTACAAGCATAGGTGTGCATAAGTTCCATATCGTATCGTGTAAGATACGTTCGACAACTTCTTAACATCTCTTTCGTCATCTCGAAAGGGTTAAGTCTTCCCAAATTAGATTAACAGTTTAGTCCTTCCTACGAAATATACATCACACTCTTGCAGGCCAAGCCTGGAGAGTTATCTGAGGGTCTTCCCAAACATATATGCGTAGGTTATCTCAGAGGCTGTCCAACCATACGAAATGATAAAATATTAAATGCAATGCACACTACTACGAAAACAATGGCAGGAACAATCACGTCACTACTGTAACATATCATTTAAAGAAGCCTAACATTCTCGAAAGCGTCTCGACACAAACAAAGCTGACATAAAGGTCACCGCCGATGCATCTGTATGTTTGTCTGTATATATTAGTATAGGATAGGATGGCCGACTCAGTGGCTATTCAGACTTCGAAGAGTGAACAGAGCTGTTTGTTTCTACGATGGGAAATAATCGAGAAAGTTATTTATGTCGATACTGTAAGTAGACTTTTTCTAAAAGTTGCAATGCTCGTTGACACGAGACTGGCTGCCAAAAAAATATGAAAAATATTATCTTATCATGTAAAAAATGCTAATCATATTTTCGAAGACTCGATAGCTTAAAAAGGCATAGCGCAACATGCAAAGCTCTTCTTCCTACACAGATCAATCAGTATTTGCTGAGAATAGAGCAAATTTTTTATGGGAAGATATCCACATGGCGCCCTTTATGTTATACCGTGCGCGCTTCGTCACAGTGTTTGGCATCACCCTTTATGTAAGAGTGTGTGTGTCTGGCGTTGATGCCTATGTTATAAATTTGATGCCTTCATCTTAAACGGTTCAGGAATTATGCCCAACTATGCTTTGAAGTTCGCGTCGGGCTGAAATGACTATTTGTTAATTTTCCTTGTCTGCGTCGATGCCTATATGTTTTGACGAATACACCTTAAACGGTTCGGGAATTGTGGCCAACTATGCTTATAAGTTCGCATAGGGCTTAAATGAATATTTATTAATTTTCCTTGTCTGCGTCGATGCCTATATGATTTTGACGAATACACCTTAAACGGTTCGGGAATTGTGACCAACTATGCTTGTAAGTTCGCATAGGGCTTAAATGACTATTTGTTAATTTTCCCTGTCTGCGTCGATGCCTTTGTTATGAATTTGACGTGTATTTCTTAAAGGTTTGGGAATTATGGGCAACTATGCTTATAAGTTTGCATAGGGCTTAAATGACTATTTGTAGATTTCATCGTATTTGGGAAGACTCTGCGATAACCCCCCCCCCCAGTGTGCAGTTGGCATGAAATGTGACCCCTGATACGTCTAGATATGACTCTGACAGGTGACAGATACATAAGCGTCCTGTCCGATCACCTGCACCCACTCATGTCCATTGTACATTCCGACGGATGTGGACAATTCCAGGAGGGTAATGCGACACCCCACACGTCGAGAGTTGCTACCGAGTGGCTCCAGGAACACTCTTTTGATTTTATACACTTCCATTGGCCACCTAAATCACCAGACATGAACATTATTGAGCATATCTGGGATGCGTTGCAAAAAAAAAAAAAAAAAAAAAAGGCACTACGAATAATAGCAAAAGCTGAAAGATATCTTGTAGGAACCTTATAAAATATATAATATTCGTCCAAGACTTTAAAATGAAAATGTTTAAGCCATTCTTAAAATTGTAAAACAAAAGGAGGTTTTATATAAAAAAAAAAAAAAAAAANAAAAAAAAACGAGGTAGTACATAGTCATCTAACCAGAAATTCTCACAAATTGGGATTTGTAGAACATTCAAGTACTTTTTATGCCAATGATCTCTTTTATACAGGTCTGTGTTTCTATAATAAATTACCTAAAACCATTACAATGGAAAACGATATAAAAAGTTTAATAAAATGATTAACAATCTTTTTGAAATCAAATACTTATGTAGTCTTAAAGAAATTGTAGACTTTTTAGTTCAAAAGTGAATAGAAAGTATATTAAACATTATTGTTTTATGTTTTTTATTATTTATACAGAAAAATATTTTAATTGTTAATTTTTATATGTACAATGGCATTCTACAAATATATTAATATTGAATTGAATGTTTACGGGCTTGTCATGTATTTTAAAGATTGTCCTGTCATTTATTTGTACATTTTTTTTTGTAGCTTGACATGTCTCATATCCAGGAACTAGGATTCAACATTATATATAATGGATAAATAAATAACTAATAAATTTATGTCGTTTGATAACCTACAATAAAAAAACGTAATATATGTAGAGCAACAGAAACAAGTGCACGGTTTTGGGACGCTAGCACTCGTCGCACAAGTCATCCTCTTTGGTTTCTACTTGACATGGTGGTATACTCTTTGCTCGACTCAGATCCCATCTATTTTCACCCCTGTTCACCCTACCTTGATTTCCCCTCCGCTTGTTCGTCATATTTTTTTATACGATACAGGTAGTTTATTTAAATTGTTGCATGGCTGGCGCTCCTATTTTATGCCCTGCCGTTGTCTGATCGTGTTGCCTGAAGATTTCTACAATGAATTATATTGCCACGCTTGTCGTCCAACGACGTGAAGTAGTGATGGGGCTCTTTTTATTTGTGTCTTCGCTGAGCCGCCGAGCATTAGGGTATTTAAAACGGTGAGTCGTGGACAAAGTTTGTGTGTTAGATGGGCAATATTTAATGCTTTAGTGTTTTATATGTCTGTCTCGGGTAAGCAGTAATGTTAGTGTTTTTTTTCTCGAAATTGTGGTTTCGGTCGCTAGTCCAAATATTGTTTCAGTTATAACTAAAACCTCTTGTTGCTGTGTTTGCCTGTTTTAACGTGTTGGGTATTGTGTTGTTCACTGCCCAAGAATAAATAATTTTTTTAAATAAACATGGTGTTCACGACTTTTGCATTGGTTTGTGTCTACGTTTTTAATTGTGCTCACTCAGTAGCTTTTTATTCGGCATGAGCTTTGATGGGTAGTTTGACTGCCTTCACCGAAATTTCAATCTGTTATATGGCATTTTTTAATAATAATATTTAATGTGCTGGTTTTACGAAAAGGAGGCTTTACAGGACTCATACAGCTGCCCTCCTTTCTATTTGCTCCAACAGTTCTTCTGGTCAATTAATTGGTTTAATTACTTTGTAATTTATAAATATTTTAGTTAAATTTAATTCACATTGTATTATTCCACTTTTGAGAGCAATTTAATAAATTATACTAATTTTTTAAATAATTATATGTGGATCTAGAAAGAAAAGAAATATTGTAAATTTGTCTATTTGTCAAGTCTAATTTCAAGGACATAAATGGTGATCTATATGACTTTATGCATTCTTATTGGCAATATAGATGAATTGCTAATTCATTTGTAATTATATTATTTGTGTCATGGCAAAGTTTTATGCACGTTTGACTCGCACACGTCTTAAGTTTCTGCCAGCCAATTACGGACGCTCGGTGTCTAGGTAACTTAATTCTGATTGGCCTAGTGGATTAAAAAAAGGTCTTCTCACTCAGACACGCGGCCAATAACCAAAGAGAATTTGATCGTTCAATGAATTTTATCACTCCGAACTCAAACATACATCGTTGTGTTCTAGGAAACGCATCGGATAAAAAGTCAGACGAGTTGTCCAGGTATAGTCAGTGTAGCCAGGTCGAACTTTTGAAAGTATGTAGATATTTGAGACAAAATATCAGTAGAAATTCAGAAGACTTTAAAGCTGTTGCACTACATATGTACAATCCTATAAAAAGTTCGCAACACCGATGTAAAATATTCAACTGTCGCAGATACCTATGCATATTTTTACGTCGAACTTAGGGAATGTGTCATATAAAATAAAACTGCGACAAACATTTTATTTTAGTTTATTCCTAACAAACCACGCAACTAAAATGAATATATAGTAGATGGTTTTGAACATTTCCGATGTATGTCCTAAAACAAGTTTAGTGATGCAATGCTGCTGAGCAACAACTAACTTAAAATTGGAAACAGAATAGTATAAAAGATAAATAAAAGAGACATATAAAGTTCACTAGATAGCAGTAATCACAGAAAAAAAAAAGATACATTGGACAATGCAATGGAAAATCTAAATAAAGTCAGCTAGCAGAATGAAAATTTTCTGATGATCTTACGATCTTACCTTTAAAAAGTGACTGTGTTTCTTTCTCAGTATAATATTCTCTTACATTAGAAAATGATCTGTATTTACATTAATTCTTCTGTGTAAAATTCTGCTTTGTTTCTGTAACTTTACTTTAGTTACTGAATAGCGAACAAATTATTTATAGCAAATTTTACCAATAATTAAACAGCAATGTTTCTCAGTATTGTAATACAAACCAGTTCATATGGCTATAAAACAAAGGTTATTCACAGAATCACATTCAAACAAAAATAACGTGACTGACGTATCACAAGGTAATCACTCTTTATCTTCATCGCTGCTACTGTTGTACATGTCTACATTTACATCCACAAGCAATTTTCCCAGTTGCACAGAAAAAACTATTAGTATTATCTAATAATCTTTTAGCGTGCAAAAGTCAACTTTCTTCAGAATTTTTTCTACATTGGCACTAAGTTTGGCTTTAATTTTAGCCAAAGAACAATTTATTAATTGGCACATAGTATCGTGGGTTTCTAAACTGCACTTTTCTTATTAGAGAAAACTCAATTATTACACCAGGAAACTTTGGATTCAGTGTTTTATTAAATCTTACATAGTTTTAAACAAAGGGGTAAATGTTAGTATAACCTGGCTTTAAAGGACCATATAATAACAGTACTTTAACTTGAGGTCATGTGCTTTTCTAATTAGCATTTTAATTTACGAGTAGACTATTGCATAGTGCGTTATAGTAATTAACAAGGGCTTTAATGGGTGTAGCAAGTCAGTGTACTATGTGAGATCATTTTCACTCTTTGTTTTAACTGGATCATTCCAGTCAAAGAGTGCCCCAAAAACTTAACAGTCTTAATTTTCTTGCATAACATGTGATTGTTTCTGAAAGCCTTTTACTCTTGTATAAATCATATGATTAGTCACCAATTGGCTTAGAAAAGTGTTTCCTGTCATATCGAAGTACAGACAGAGGAATGATGAAAATTCTATTAATTCATACAATTTGTTCTTTTTCGTAATTAATGCTACTGAAAGTCTCTGAGAACTCAATAAGTATTCTAATAATGCAATAGAATGAACAAAGTGTAATTTTTATTTGTGTTGTTGTTAATGAGATCAGTTAATTAATTTACCTCTACAGCCTTGCGAGCTTTTGGCCAGCTTACTGCTCGTTTATGCCAACCCTGGTAGATATATCCAGTAGACAATAGGTGCTGCATGTACATCGGGCCATAAACTTTTATTCTGTTCATTTTGCCTACCATAGTTGTTTAATGTAAAGAACCTTAATCTTTTTGTCTTCATGTCACCCTCAGTGTTCGCAGCATCCGCCCGTTAACTCACCGGCCCTGGAGCTTTATTTTGTGTATTGTAATATTGTTCATGCCATTTCAACTTTTTCGCAGTTGCGGCCTCTGGCAGGCCTTGTTAGCTAGATCTATTTTAATTTACCTGCATGTGTGTATTAGGTATACACATTTAACTGAATACAACTATTTACTGAATCTGCATCACTTGAAGTCTCATTCAGTAGTAATGAGCTTCGGGACCTGATCCTACCCACAGAACTTCCCCACCTCACCGAGGTACGTTTACTAGTGATATGTATTTAGATTGCAGAGATGTACCACAGGCAGTCTGAAAAACACGGTAACAAGGAGTTTTTCCCTAACACAATACCATGTTTGTTATTCGGTATTTCAAAATATGTATATTATATCTGTATACTATGTCTGTATCATGTTATCCTATGTAATTCGTTAAGTTGCCGTTATGCCCGGCACCATGTTGTTTTACTCTAAATAAAGTCAGTTTTGCTTGGAAACTTATCGAGTGCGTTTATAAATAACACCACGTGTGTTGGGAACATAGCCACTTTGTCATTTGGCTAACAACTCCTAAGAACCAAGTTAACTAGTGAGTTGGCACTCTGCTCAACTAGCACAGTTACATGTAGTATAACATTTCCGGGAATTCGACAGAATAGCATACATTTGATTTACTAATGCCTAATGTTACCGAACTCTGCTAGTAAAAACCCATGCACCGCCACTCTGGTCACATTAAATGGCAGCCAGCAAGAGGCGAAAATCTATGCCACAATTACATTTGTGAAATATCTGGCGAAGAAAGAACAGTTCGGATACGAAAATTGCCATTTCTACTGTTCTTCCAAGCAAAAATCGGGTCTGCGCTGTCACTTTGTGGCATAAATCAGGTCTACGCTGGACAAAAGGACTCTGACTTCAATGTCGACCTTTTACTACCAGTGCATTTGTGAATGGCCGAATGCATTCACCTGCCTGGAGACTGTCAACAACCCAATCAGTCGACCCACTCTATTCGCGCGAGGAGCTTGGGTATGGTAGAGGCCAAGGCCTCCCGGAAGATTATCTGCGACAACTGAATATCGGAATACAGAATCACGCCACATTTGTCACATACAACTGTGTTGTGTTCAGCCTACTGGACTTTATAGTATGGCTTAAAACCCACTAGTGTGGCCCAATGGCCAAGTCTTTGGACAGTATGGAAAACTCAGAACACTCACCCATTCAACAAATATGAACTACATGCAGGAAAAAGTAGATGCCCACCGACCGAATTTGAAGCACATTTTCTGCCACCGCTCGCTTCGACAGCGATCGGATATCGCTGCGTGCAGTCAACATATGTGGGATCGAAACAGATGCTATCCAATGTGAAACATGTCAATGAGCCATACGTACAAGCTGCCTCTACATCATCGAGTGGCCTTCAGAATACGACATTCAATTCCAGTCCGTACAGTGCACTGAAAATGGGCCCGTCTGTAATATTACAGACGATCAGCCTCCTGTATAACCAGTCTGGTGAGTATCTACAGCCTACAACAGTACAGGTAAATGTTGTGCTGAGAACTGCGTTAACCCCAGTAGGACCTGTGAAAAGTATGAAATGCGCACCACGAATTTTCACTCTATGTGCGTGTCTGCTAAGAAGTTCAGACTGTCCGAGACGGGACATTTATGAGTGCAAAGTGTAAACAGAAAACTGTTGCAGGACACATGTGTGTGCACCACCACCCACAAATACAATGTATCCAGTTCGAATACATACCACAGTGTACCAATGGACTTACGAATCACACTGCTCAAAGAGCAGTACTGCCGCACCACATTTCGCATTAACAGGAAACATCCAGAACACACATCCCTATGTTAGTTACTCTGTGGCCTTCAGCTGCGGCAAGCAAAAGTGTGATAACCCACTGCAAATTACCACCACGCCCATGATGTTTCAGGCACTACCTAATTTTCCCAGTCAGGTATTGGAGGATACACGCGCATTCCTAATCGAGTGTACAACATGCCTACAATGGTATTGTATTAACGAGGAAGAGTGCGTTAATGTGATAGGAGGCCAGCTACTAGGCGAAACAAAATACTGGTAGAAATATGCTACAGAATCTAATGTCATGGAAACAGTTTGTGCAACAATTCACAGCCAGATATGGCAACTCATATACTACCTTAAAGCACCAAATATCATATTTTACAGAGGAGCAAACCACCACCTAGGACTTTGAAATTTTTGCGAGTCCCAACCTTAGCTTAGCCAACCACTACTACCAACATTTTCCGGAGAAGAACATGACGCTACTCCCCATCTGTGGTGTACAGAATGGTTCGTAGGGTCTACGGTTAATGTTTATGGCACAGGTTATAGGGTGCCTTGAGGTTGAGGGAATATCACACAGTGACTTCATCACGACTTCTTAGTTTTGAACAGGTTTATTTAACGGGAATTTACTCATACATTCCCGGCACTGTTGCGGGACTTTATACATACTTTCCCGGCCCCTTGAGCCGAGAATTTACTCATAATTTAACGCCCTGCGAGTTCATGCATGAAGGGCTGGTTACACTGTTCTGGCTACGTTTCCGATGCTGTGGGGGCATTAGGTCACAGGACAGGTCCCGGAGTGACGACATTGTTACTTATCTGCACATGTTGCATATTAGTTGTTCCGGCAGTTGAGGTCTGGTGATTTGGATGGCCCGGATACGTTCCAGTAGTTGATGAGGTCTGGTGAGCTGGATGGTACTGTTAAAGGCCCTCTGTGGTTGGCTAGTTGCACGCAGCTGGCTTCCTCTCGACGTGGCACTTCTCATTGAAGTTCACCACTCGACTCCGCCTTCTCGGTGAGTTGTAACTGACTGACTGATGCGGTAACTAACTTACTGACTCGCGTCCCGGCGACTGTATCTGATTCTGCCCTGCGTTTCGCGGCCCGTGTCTCGCATCCCGATTTGGCTGACCCCTTAATGCTGCGACTGACTACCTGCGCATCCCGGTGTGGCGGTACCGAACTCCGCGCCACCTGGTGCTCGTTGCTTTGACTGTCTCTGCGAACTGACGCGGCTGGGGGTCCGATATCCCCCCTCTCTCGGCGCGGCTGAACTCTCTCTGCGGAAATAATGAAAGACCCTCTCTCTGCAGTGATAACGAGTGACTCCTCTGTGTGGTACTGATGAACTAACCGACCTCTCTGTGCGGTAATAATCAACTGACCAACTGATTTCTCTCTGCGGTCCTGACAAACTAACCTCTCTGTGCGGCTATGACGAAATAACTTGAACTCAGCCCTTCTTCTCTCGTGAATTCTTTATATCCTTTCTCGACTCCCTCCCTAAGTTCCTACACGGGTCTCTCTTGTTGGGGGAGGGGGGTGGGAGGAAAGCGCCGCCCACAGCGTACTTCTTATTACACGCACCAGGGTTCTTGATGGTGGGGGGAGGGGGGGAGGTGAGGGTCTGTACCCTGAAACTTACCCTGTCAGCTTATTCTTCCGCTGCACCTGTCCCAGTTGCCCCATAGTTTAGTTACGGGGAGTGGGGGTGGAATGAGTGCTCGTAGCACCCCTTTCAGCTTGTTAGCTGTTTCTCGGTGCGTGTTTTCAACTTCAGGCGGAATACACCTGACTATCTCGTCATTTCTCAGCGTTTACAAATTTCATGGGGCTTGCTAGGAGGGTGGGAGGAGGAGGCCCGAGCAACACGTGGAATGGCCTGCACGCGCTACTACCTCTCGGCTTGACCTCGGTATGCGTGAACGGGTGACACGTGTCGTCCGGTAATGCTCTACANCCGCTCTACTTCCTATTCCGCCACGAGTCAAACATGTGTTAGAAATAATCGTGGAAATCATCCAGCCTGAGTACATACGGTCATCATGCCCCATTGTATTTAATATCTGTCAGATATTTTAAGAACTGTTGTGAGTGTTGCACGAGATACTGATAAACATAGGATGGCAAACTTCGTGACATGTGGTAAATACAAGTGGTCCGACAAACAGTATCAAAAGTGAATACCAATGTTGGAAACAAGGGGTTTTGGAAAAAAGGCTGACCCTGCAGAAACACTAGCGAGCATCGCGCCCCCTACCGCAACTGTCAACTGACCGACCCTGGATGGCCAAGGCTAACACTATGGGAAAGGGTGACCCAAGCAACCTCCCAACCATGTAGTGTGGATAACACTATACACCATTTAATATAAGTTGGCCAGATTCTGACGGTCAGTGAGTGGAACTTGATGTATTTGAAACAAACAACATGCCATTTACAAAATCCTGTATCAGCTGATGCACAAACGAACAAAATTTAATATTATGTTGACTATTCTGAGTGCACTGCCGATGCACATTAGACCAGCCGAAAATACACGCGATAAGAAAGAGTTCCTAGGTTAATTAATTCATTTTATTTTACGTGGTCATAAAGCAGCGGTTTTTAGAGTTAAAAACTAAACTTCATGCTAAAGTAGAAATGTATAGGTGTTCAAAATGAAAGGCACAGTAAAACGTTCCGTATCCAATTGAAACACAATTTCAAATAATTTTTCACGTCTTAATCACCCCTCTCCAACACCATTTTCATTACGTGGTTGATATTAATTTCAAAAGCATACAGAAATATTGCATAATATTGTTGAATTATTTTTTCTAATAATTTGACGAAATATATTTAAAATTCGTGTCGTTGCGAGCCAATAATAGAAGAACAGTCAACTTAAAAAATACGCTACCTATCGAGCAAAATAAGAATCTCAGACTTCGCTCCTGACAGGATGTGCGCATTACCTATCGGATTTTTCCTGAAGCATTACCAGCCACAAAAAAAAAAGAAGCATTCAGCGTGCAAAATATATACATTTACGAACAGATACCAGTAGTTATATTTTTCGCGAGCTCTGCATAATTTTTAAAGTAACTTCTATTTCGTGTACAGTGATTTTGAGTACTAGTATTAATTTATGGGAGGTAATCGTTCGTATATGTAATTTATATGCCATATTCTTCTCCGAAAATCCATTTCCTTGTTACCGAAGAAAGTTGGACATGCATGAATAGTTGTTAAGCAATTCTAATGTTATTTCACATCACATATTTCCAACTCAAATATATATTATCTTTAATGTCCAACGTGTTATAATAGCTACAAATGCCATTTCGCAAATGTTATCCCAAATTCACTGTCTCTGACAAAAAAAAAGAGTTAGCAAATGTTAAATTTTTTGCAAGGTTTTATATTTTTACTTTTAAAACCTACTATTTTTTTTTTTAGACAGACGCCAATCTAAAATATCTTAAAATTAGTTTAGTATTAAATTATTTTGTAGTTACTAAATTTAAAATTAATTATTTATATTTTTGTCCTTTAACATATTTTACTGATTATTGATTTATGTACACATTACTTTTACTAAAAACACAGCTACGTGTTTCTGAGTAGCAAGTTTGCCTAAAACGTCCTACGAACAGTACATTGAAAAGGGGATCGGCTGATAATGACAGCATGAAATAAACAACATTGTTGCCATGTGGCCGATCAGCTGATGATGGAAGAATACGTAGTCAGATGCAGTCAGATGTAAACAGTGGTGCTACTTTCGCAGACCTGTCAGAATCTGCCTAACTTACATGGTACAGAGCATAGCAAATACTTACCCAGTATATTCTGTTGAAGGATATGCAAAGACAAGCAGCACAATTGACACACAGTGTGAATCCCGGACGTTGGTGCATTCCCTTGAAAATGATCAGCGGTGGGATGTATGGCCCAGCAACATTGCAGCATGCTACGACGGTCACGTTTTCTCCCCTCTCGACACTTGTCATACTATCTACTTCCTCCCCCTCTCTGTGCTTTTATTTTTGGTGGCCGATTGTTTAAGGGGAGCCCACTTTCATCCATATGATATATATGCGTGGGCTTATTGTGGAGAGAGAACTCAGTTAGTACACTGTCCAGCAATTCTAAATAAGAATCAACAGCATCTTTGTTGAAACAAGCTGCTCTTGCCTTCAGGCTTCCTGAAGCGAAGACCATTTCACTTGTAAAATCCAAGACACCAATATTTCCCCGCCATTTTGTTCTCTTTCCATGAACGTGGTATCTCAACGCCACATTTCAAGGCATAATAATATGATACTAAACGAAGTTCTTTCTGAGTCAGGCCAAATCCACAGCTTTCTAAAAGTTAAACAAGATCAGCGATGGACTTCTCAATTTCGTTTGCGAAAACCGAAGGGTGACCAAAAGATGCTTCCTTCCTTAGTGCTGGTGCAATATCTTGCAAGCCACGAAGCTCATTTCGTTTTGCCTGAACTGTTACATACAAGGTTGTGTGGTACTTTAAATAATTGACTTCTTCCTAGTAATGATACATCCCTCTCTACCACAAACGTTACTGCCTGTTCCATTGCTTCATTCATCCACTGCAGCCATAAAGTCTTCCTTTTATAATGTCTTACAATCTGAAAATAAATAAATACGGAGGTATAATAACACAACTGTGCAGTATCAGAATAGCCCCTCGAATTCTTCTCCAAATAGTACAGAAAGACACAATGCAACGTGGCTGGATGTAGTTCTTAGCCCAAACGATAGAAAGCGCTGTAATGCAGGTTGAGGTAAGGCAAGCAACCGAGGACACCCACACCTTTTGAAGAAATACAGTAGTCGATATACGAAAACTCTTAAAGCTTATGTTCTGACACTAAAATATTTAATGCCGCGCATAGTGCAAGCATTACTCTCTTACCTTCAATAAGAAAAAATATGTCACTATCTTCGGGACCCCAACACTTTGACGTGTGATGTGTTAGGAGTATTAGAACAGCGCTGTCCCACCACCACCCCCCTTCCGCCACGCCAGCATAACCAGTGTAGGGGCTTAGAGAGACACGTGGCAATCGTAATTACAGCAGAGAAAGGTCAAACAGAGGCAGAAACTCGCTTCCAAGCTGTACATGTGTCGCTGATGCGTAGACCTCCCACCCATCACCTTCCCACCCTCTACACCTCTAGAAAGCCAAGTAAAATTTGTAAGCTCCGAGATATCACAAGATAGGAGACGCAGTTCGCCTGAAATCATAAAACACTCACCGCGGAAAAATAAGCTGAGATGGTAAATTCAAGGAGCAAGATCACCACTTTTGAAATTCATTGTTCTTTTCCCTACCACCCCCCCTCGTCCCAACAAGGTGACACATGCCGACAATTAGGGAGGGAAGCTGGAGAGCATATAAGCCTCTTTGCTGGGAGGGTTGGAAGGAGTAATCAGTAGACCTTCGAGGAGACAGTTGAATATCGCCATGCAGAGAGAGAGAAGCCGCGCCGCGTGTGTCCGGGGGACTTCGGATCCCCGGCGACAACAGTATCTCAGTACGTCAGTAGAGCAGTTAGTGAGACGGCAGCAAACGCTGGCCTTTGCCATGGCCGCCCACATCGCTGGAGCTCACCCACGGCCGACCACATACCAGCGCCAACAGCAGAGTTAAGTATAAAGTCGCCATCTAAAACCCCCCCTCCATCGCAACGTTACCCCCAGTTAATACGAGTAGCCAAAATAGAGTACCACACCTCGGAAGTGTTTCTGTATGTTTTTTTTATAACTCGAGACAATATATCCATCCTTTAAAATGAAACACCAAAATACTACATTATTGTAATACCCTCAACCTTCAAGGCAACTTATAGTCTGTGCCTGGAGGAATTAACTCCGACCCTACGAAACACTCTGTGTGCCACAGGTGAGGAATAGCATCAAGTTTAATTGGCGCACAACAGTAGCTCCTTCAATATAAATTGGTGCCCTGACGAGTGGCGTATCGTCAACTTATTCAAATGAACCGCACACTTATAACAACATTCGAACCATCACTCTAATGCATGGAACAACAACATGGCGTCTTTAATTTCCACGCAGCATGCTCAAAATATTAACATTATCCAAAAAAACCCCGCTATCTGAGTTACCCAACTCTACCCTAACATGTGAAAAAAAATCCTTTATTTTGCGTTTTTAAATACTCCCTGTAAATAGCCCGAAACTAAAATACTAGTATTTTAAACAAAACACATAACTCTTGATACTAACATAAATTGTGTTCGTAGCAAAATTAGTAATGCAACTTTTATGAGTAAAAGTATTCCAATTTAATTAAAAAAGTTCTCCATGAGTGTACGGTATAGTAGTTGGTAGCATTCAAGAATGTGAACTGGAGGGCTACAAGTTCAGTTCCTTCAAATAAGTTTACAAATAATGAAATATTGCTTAAGAAAACACATATGAAGATGGGAAGTAAATAACTTTTATTTGGGCAGAACAGAATTACTTTTTGGTTTTTGAAAATGCAGTGCATGCTGCTATTAAGTGGGACACAAGTGGCTAGTAACTGGGTTGTTAGTGGCAAATAGTCGGACCACAAGTGGCTTGGCAACTGGGTTGTTAGTGGCAAATAGTCGGACCACAAGTGGCTTGGCAACGATTGACTGATGACAGTTGGTTTACTTATGGCAGGCCAGAAGCAGTAAGCCAGTGGGCCACTGCTGCCACTCATGGCCACTCGCAGGAGGCTTGGTCAGCCTCCTCCAATATGGCGTAACTGTGGTGGGTGATCGTCTGCTCTGGCTGGTCACAATAATGTAGTTGGGGCATCACTCGGTGACATGGTTGACTGTCGAACACCATCACCAGCTGTTTCCTGGTGCATTTTGTAGGGCTTGGCATGTTGGGCATTCGCGATGTTTGTGTCTGGTTGGCTCTGGATACTAGTGGCGGCTGGTCGGTACTGCATGTCTGCCTGCCATGTCCTTTGGCGCATCCAGTGTCGCTCGGAGTTCCCATAGCTGGTGACTGCAGTTCCTCGGTGGCTGGTCTGGCGTGATGTGATGGTGCCGAAATGCTTGAGGTACAGTTGGCTACGCTTATGGATAAATTGTATTTTGCTACATGGAAGTTACCTGAATAGTTTCCCGGACGTAGTCAACCCCCCACAACAGTCAAGAGGCATTGTGTGGGCCACATGCATTTGCGGGTACATTTAAGAGGTTGACTGATTATGGAAACCACCTGTGGCTATGGGCCGCTCGTGTCCAGGCAGATTTGTACAAGTGGGTCAACTGACGTTTGCTACTTGGGCTTTTTGTATCCAAGCACTCATCTTCTCTTCTTATATCGAAATAGCTGCAACGAATAGTTTTGTGGTTTTGGTAATTCCAAAATCTTTGCTGTATCTGTGATATATTTTGAGGGTAAACTGCTCACCGTAATGTATATAGCAGTTAATTGACAATTTTTGCATACATTTTTTGCACATACATATTTTTATTCTTCTATCAAGTTCTTTCTGCTCTGTTAGTTTGGTTTTCTATGGCTTCATGCACAGTGTTGATTTTATTGGTACATAATGAAACAAAATATTTTGACTGTATTTTAAAGAAAATGTTCTTGACAGTAAAAATGTTTGAAATTTCTCAGGTAAAACGAAAAAAAAACAGGACTTTCAGAATTCAAATTCTGTAGACACCCCAGTAAGAGTGACAGTAATATTCACAAATTTAAATTCGCCAAAGCGCAGCACTACATTTATCAAAATGGAGAGCAAAAATTGTATTAAATTGCTGGGAAGCTGAGTACATACTACAGGGATTTGAAGTATGTGTTTTGAATAACTGTACCAATATAAAAACGTCCTGAATATATTTGAGCCTGAAGTAAAGATGAATGACATTATAGAATATTTAGGCGATTTTACTTTGTATAGGACTCGTAAATATTAAAGGCGGAACATTTTATGAGATGTGATGTTGCGTCTAGTGACAGAAATGTTACGAATATTATGGTACTCTATCTACAAACTGCAAAGCTGGGTAGGAATCATCAAATTATAGTGTGGCACTAACATAGAAGACCAACCTGAAATTATATCTTGCAGTTATACTCATGTAATGCAGGTAAGGGTCACGTATCTTAGCATATTGTCGCTATACTAGTGCTATCTTAACATGTGAGTTTTATTAATTTATCTTAGTGTTAGTATTAGTGGAAATGATTCTCATAAGACACTGACAAAACCTAAGATGGTAAAATGCATATTCGTTGCAATAAGATAGGTTTCTAGTAAATAGTAATATTTTTCAAGTAATAACTGTCGGAATAATTATTATTAATCAGAAGATTCAGTAATTTATAAGAATCTCTGCTTTTCCTAAAAAACAGAAAAACAATACCAGCAAATGGTGTATAGTACCATTATTAACGAATATGTGTAGACTTAAAAAATACAACTTAAAACAGCGTAATTTTGTTTACGTGTAGCATATTAAGAGTCATTTATAAGCTGGCACTTTTTTTAAACACTTTTTGAAGCCTTTTCATTTGGAATAATAGTCAATAAATATACTTTATTGTAGCCTTAGACGTTAAATTTCGAGTCCGGTGAAATATATACATTGTGCGCATTACTTACATTGCAATATTTATTTTAAAAATTGGTGGAAGGATAAAAAATGGCTAATGGTAAAAAAGTAATTAGGGGCCCCAAAGTGCTCACTCCACCGTGCATAACCTATAATAATATTTTGTATGAGAACTATTTCTTACTAGCCATTACCCACGCACCTATTTTCTCTCTATTTCTACTATTCATATTCAGTATTAATTAAATATTATAATTTATAAAGACAGTATAAGAAAAATTTCAATTTAATAAAAATTAAAATACTTTTATGTTAACAGAAGTATAAGACGCTTGTGATACTTGCCTTATTGCGGAAACAACCAAACACGTCACCTATAGGGTGATTTTGCAAAGTTTGATTAATAAAATGTGAAGAAACCGCAAATAGACTATACACTTCTTATCAAATGTTATAAATAAGGAGTTTTGAAGTAATTGCACAAAAATCATGTAATCTATTACCTACAAATTTTCGAAATCTGCCTTTTAATGTACAAAAAAAGAAGAATAAAACATTTTTTTATCTGTTAAACATCATCATACTGTTTCAGAATTTTTGGATGTTGATTCCAGCAATTTGTAAGCTTAAGTTACTCTGTTGCATTATTATTTTAATGTATTATTATTCCATTGTATTACTCTGTAAGCTATTTGTATGGCGAGACTCATAGCTGTAGTCACTAAAATTCTTGATTCTCGAGTCATAACATGAGCACTGGCCAAGGGAAATCTGCACATAAAAGCATAATCCTCACTGTGAGTTTCTACCACTTTAGCTTTGTAACTTTGATTGAATGATTTCAAGCTAAAAATGAATGACAAAATCAATCGTACTGAAATGAACACTTCTTAGAAACATCTTAATTCCACTGGGTGAATAAATCTATGTTTCTGGGACACTTTCAAACGACAGCAATTACTACTACTTTGTAAGCCCAAATACTATTTACTTGCTTTCCTATTGTAAATTCGTTTCACAAGCTTTGGTTTACTCAATGCGTCGTTTGAGAATCACTACCGTTAATAGTAACAACTGTATTGCGAACGTAAGATAATTTAATAAAACTTACTTTTCAGATGCACGAGTACAGCGACGATATGTTTACATTTATCCGAACTGCTTTATAGGAGTAAGTTAAGACAATATATACTCTTCAAGTTGATCTCCTGTGTTAATGCCATATTAATCTGTTGAGGATTTCCATATTTGCGGTTTGAAGTCAGAATGCCATACTATTTGTAGCATTGCCATTACGAGACGCAACACCATAGTCCATTAAATATTTCTCCCTTACTATTTCCAAACTCTCAATTAAAAGGATACTTAAAATCACCTAAATACTCCATGATCCCATGCATTTGTACTACAAGCTCAATCATCCATGTTGCTTTTATATTAATACAATTATTCAAAAAACAATACTAAAATTCCTATGGTGCACAGTTTCCCTGCGGTTTGTTTATGCCGTCTTTGTCCTTAATTTTGACAAATTCAGTGCTGCGCTCTGGTGAAGGTAAATCCGTGAATAGCCACACAGAAGGTTGAACCAACTTCTTAGATCCATATATATATATATACACACATATATGTACATATATATATACACACACAGGATGAGGCACCTAAGGCACGCCACCCGAATAACACTGCCACTTTCAGTGATAGAAGAAAACGTTTCAGACAAAAGTTTCTTGGGTCCAAGGCGCTAATAACTTGATAGTGATAATTTTCCCATACGTGGAAGGGTAAAGAAGATACAGAGATCGATTTCGTTACTTTAAATGGATTAATAATTTTTAGTAACACCTCTCGACAGTGAGTATGAAGAGGTAATAAATACGATGACATCTGCCGCGTTTATTGTAAGACATCCCACTGGACATAAGGCAATCCATGTAAAACCAAAACGACGGATGTCCCGCTCATTCTGCACAGATAATTACAACGGTTCTTAAAGAACATTCGGTGGTCGTTGGATCGGTCTGTCTGGAAACACGGAATGGCCTACACGTTCCCCAGACTTAACGCCTATGGACTTTTAGCTGTGGGGAACATTAAAGCAACAGGCCTAAAAAGAGCCACCGACGACTCCCGAAGATATGAAAGGTCGTATAACACGAGCTTGTTCTTCATAGGTGTAATAATACGAGGTTTTACTATTCTCTTTACAGCATTTATAATTGCTTCTAAAATAGATTCATATTTATAACTTAATGTCTCTACTTTTACATACAGTGTACTTAAGTGTTCATTTACAAGCATTCTTAGCTCCTGATTTGAAAATATCTTTGACACCCAATTGTTTTTTTTATTTACCTCATCAATTATTTTCTCTAGGTTGTCACTCATTACCTTCTGTCTTTCCAACATTTCATTAAGAGTGCGCTTGTTTGGCTCTAAGGTAGATTTTACAACAATTATTTGTTCTTTGCTTAACCTAAGAAATTCTAGTTGTTCTTTATCTAATTTAGATATCTTATCCTTATAAAATTCAGCATCATCTTCGTCAAATGTACCAAAAAGGATTTTACTCAATTGTGCTAATTAATTAAGAGGGAAAATACTCCTCCTACTCCTATATTCTGTCAAACTTAAATCTATAATAACATTTCTTGTTTGTTTTATTGAATGTAACTTATCTGCTATTTTATTTACAGTAACATAAAACGTTTTTTATTTTTACACTTACATTTTCCTTTGTACCTAAGTCACTAGTTAAGCGAGTATTTTAAACAATTTCAGCTAATTCAAGGACGTGAACTCAATTTGTCACTACCAAGAACGACAGGGCAGGATAGTTTTTGATGGAATTAGCATTGTTTAGCAAAAAGATCATTTTGTGTTATTTTATACGACTGTCAGTAACTAATCAAATCAAATTTTTATAAATTTATATCTCTACATATACATGTAAAGGATACTGGCTGGTGTTGAATATATCATTTATCTTCGTAAAGGGGATGTGAGTTTTGCTCATATGAGCTGGCTTATTCGCGTGTTATTCGTGTAAAACTGCCGGCTCCAGTTAGCGCCATCTTCCTGTAATCCACGTTGTTGATACTGCCAATAAGAACATTATACAAAATTATATTTCTTTTAAATAACACTTAGAAAAAATTTGTGGGTTAAAAACTTTGTCTGGAAATCGCCGCGAAATCATCAGTTGTGATAACGTTTCATGATTAATTCCCTTATCGTTAAAGCGAATTGTAAGAAATAACAAATGTATACACACTAAAAAAAAAACAGTTTTGTGGTAACCCAAAAATTTTGTTCGCAAGCGCAAAATTCTTTGGTCAATATAGACATGACAGAAGATTTTGTGGTGCCAACCAAATGTTTTTGTCATTCCAGTATTTAGTTGAAACTACAAAATGACGTTTGTGGTCACAAATACATTCAGTGGGTTTGTAAGCAATAACGTGTTCGTTAGTCGCAACGAAAATGTTACGATGATAGGAGTAATACTGGTTTGTAAGGTTCACAAAGGTGTTTTGCGGGTTGTGGAGTTTTGTAGGTAGGTATGGTCTAACAACAATTAAACATTAAATTCGAAGTCATCATGGGTGAAATTCGATGTGCGGTATTGTCCACTCATAATAGCTTTACAGTATGTATAAATGCACACGGTCACCAATTTGAACACATGGTATCATAATAAAATAATAAAGGAAGCGTAGTCTGAGGCTGGCCTTCGTTGAAACAAACGCCAGCTACAGGATGGCTACAGTCGCTACAGGTCGGTGCTACGTCGACCCATTGCTCCGTGAGGCGGCGCAGTTTGCTTCCTCATTGACCTTCAGCGATCTAGAATGAACGAAAAATGTCATCGCAATTATTAAATCTTCATACGCACTGCCAAGAAGTGTTAATAAAATTATAATTCCATATAAAGTAATGAAGTTGACCTTTGTATATTATTTACCCTTCCACGCACGGGGAAATTATCACTATCAAGTTATTAGCACCTTAGACCCAAGAAACTTTTGTATGTAACATTTTCTTCTACCATTGAAAGTGGCAGTGTTATTCAGGTGGCCTGTCTTAGGTGCCTCATTTATACATATTATAAAACTCAACGTGTCGCTGTCTGTCTGTCTGTTAGTGCGCTTACCACTCGAGAACCACGTATCCAATTTACGTGTTTTTTTATATTCATAGCTATGTTATCTGGCTAGGTTTTAGTATATATTTTGTTACGTGAAGTAACATAAAGAATAAGCAGTGACGATAATAGTGAATCAAGTCGGAAAAAAGAATTGTGTATAATAAAAATATTTAAAAAGAACTCCGCGGTAGCATATATCTAACTATAACAGAGTTTTTACCATTTAATTTCTGAATAAATAAGTACGTAAAATTCAAGCTGTTGTTTCCCCATTAAAAACTTAATAATTATAAACTTTATTACAAAAAAATCTAAACAATAATTCTGTAGTCCAAGCGAGTGGAGCCGCGGGCACAGCTAGTCCTGTATATAAGCTTTTTCATTAAGTAAAAAGTTTTGGTAATTTTTGTGACGCTATTTTATGTATAAATATTGTGTAAATTGTTAGTTATATTTTACCTCTTTCTCCAGATTTCATATTGTGGAACTCACTCGAATTATGTAAGTTTTCTTAAAATACAAATTTTTATTAACTATTTTTAAGCATTTGATTAAAATACAAAAGTTAAAATAATAACTATTTGATTATTTCTTTAGTAAATGTCAAAACAATTTTCTACGGTGGCAGGGGGCCGCTGTGGTAAAGTGATCAGACTACTCACCTCCCACCTAGGCGAATCGGGCTCGATTCCCAGCGGGGTAACTCCCGAATCTTCGCACGTAGGAATCGCGAGGGACGATGCCATTGGTTGGCGGACTTTCCCAGGGATTTCCTGTTTTTTCGTTGTTGCATTCTGGCGCTACTCCATACTTCTCTCGCTTCACCCTTATCAGCTCTCACGACCTTGATGTTAAGAGCCGCCCAAAAACTCTCCATTTAACTTTATTACGGTGGCCATACAAGTACAAGGATATAGAATGAGGAATAATACATGACAATAAAAATTTGTTTTAAAGTTATTTTTACTCTTAACATCTGATAAGTTTATATTGAAATTTTTGGGAGGATGGGGGTTTAGTGCAAAATGACTATCGGTGTGTCATATTACGCTCGAGTTTTCGTGACAGTATTTGAGATGAGTATCAATGTTACCCTTGCTTTTACAGCCTTATGCCTTTCTCAGGACTGCCATACTCGCGCTAAAAACGTCGATAAGTTGTGGGAGAGTTTATAACTTTAATTTTTTTGTTTACAATTTACATTTTACTGACATGGAAAATATTGGCTCTATGGCAGTGATTCTCATATATAACGAATTTCAGCAAACATTTACTATCGTAAAATTTTTGCCGAACTTGGATTTGACTAATAACGTGATATATGATTTAATATTTCTTCATACTTACCAGTTAGCTTAAAATAATCTTCTGAAACAGTGCTGCTGTAAACGATCCCTCTGTTGTATGAACAGTGGAGTATTAATGCTTCCATAAAACGGTCTTAAATGAAATAGATATAAGTAAGAAGAATATTAAATCGTGGCAGTACAAATTTTCTTCTGGAAAGAGTATAGGAAATCTCTTTATCTTTTCCTCACTACAAAAATTTTAAAAGTAGTACAAAATACGTGTTTACATAAAATTTAAAGCAATATACATAATTTTGGAAGATCGACTGTACAAATTATTACCGGGTTTTCCTTCAACTAAAATATGGAAGTCAATGTTAGCAAAAAATAAAAAACTAGAGAAAGAGAATGAAAACATTTTTTCATTTAAATCAGAGTAGATAAATAAATCTGATGTCTCCTAAAAATTAAATTCCATATATAGAACAATTTCAGACCATGCAAATTTCTGGAAAATAATGGAAAGTAGCACAAATTTAGTAAATGTTTGTATAAGTTTACAGAACTCAGTTTTCAAACAGAATACGCACACATTTTTTAGTCAGTGGCTTTTCCGCCATACTTATTGTACAGCAGTTTGTTCTCCCCTTTTTCTGGCCGTACTTCCGTATCAGCTCTGACAGTTCATAGACAGCGTAATATGTTAACAAGGTTCCTTTGTGCCTATTGGCCGATGATATTCAGGGTTCTTCTGATACTGAAGATGAAGTCCAACATATAGAGCAAACAGTTGATGAGGCAGAGGATCGCTGTGGCGAGCAGCATCTTGTTCTTCCATGGCGCGAGCAATTCTTCCTCAATCTTATGTTGCCAGTAGTCGTAGTATTGTATCCAGTAGTTGAGTATGACGATGCCGCTCACGGCGAACAGCAACGCCGCCAGCAGGTTGAACATGCGGATCTAAAACAGAAAACCTGTTCTGTTTACAAAAACGTCGTTCACGCCAACACGAATATATCCTCGAGTAGCGCCTTCGGCCAAAAATTGTCTCCTTCGCGTGCCCTATATTGTGCGTGTTGTTATTCAGTTGTTAATAACAATGTTACTATACCGACTCGTACCTTTCGCCATTTGCTGGGCACTCTTGTTTTTACACAAACCAAGGCAATATAAACGTACGTTTGTGTAATATATATTTTTTTGCATGAACGTTGGATGTTATAACAGCTGCGAAAAAAAGATGGGTGTTCGAAATTATGCAAACTTCGTCCCGAAGGGATCAAGGAGCTATGGAGAACGGTGGGTACTGAAGGGATCAAGGGCAAGTGAACGAGGGTATGTGACAGTAAATTCTAAAATATCTTAAAGACAGCAAAACTGATTACATTTGTTTCCGTTTCTGAAGCCAGTCGAGAACAAAATAAAATATCCGGTCCGTACATCCATCACAATAAAGCAGTTTTCTCAGTTACGAGCTTAAGAATGGGTGCATATAAAAATTCAAACGAAGACTTCTGATTGACGAATCTTTAAGTATATTCATAACATTAATATGGAGTAATATAATTTTCTTTTAAGATTTAAAGACTACCATTAAAAAATCTTATAAACGAATTCGTTTATTTATCGAATTAATTTGAGACATTCACGAGATCACGTTGTCTTAAGAGATTGTAAATATTAAGAATAGTTTCTTACCATCTCTACGACACTAACAAAAGGTGTCTTCATGATGGCACCATAGACTAAAGATGAGGTAGACCGATTACTCGTCTTCTGCACATGTATCCAACATTGACATACCCCAAAGCGACACAACTGTCAAAGTCAACAATGAACGTGTTTGTATATTATCTTAATTTTTAAATAATAACCATTTTATTAGTAGAATACTTTTACCAATTTGAATTTACTCAAACTACATTACAAATTGTATCGATAAATTATAAAAACATCTCAAAGCACTTGTTTACTAACCTCAAACCCAATCCACGCCGTTTTTGTCAGTTGTGTTAGCAGAAAAGCAGTTCAATGTTGTGACACGGAGATTTGTTATGCACAGCCAGCGAGATCGGTCTACTCATGGAGGTAGGAGTAAACAGGAGATGGCATGTTGTGACGTAGGTGTATGTTGTGACCTGGATATAGGCGGTTTTACTATGGACGCTCTAACCACCATCACGATAGCCAAAGACGTTGTGTTTACGTTAGCATAACGTTGCGAGAAAGACTACTTTCGTAGCATTTAGTTTTGTATTAGTTGTGTAATCAAATAGTTTTCTCATAAAGCTACCGGGTGTGAGACCACATACGCCTAGTATTAGGTTATGGATGACAATAAGCACGTGTTTTATTTATAGTATAACAAGCATGCTACCGCTGTCGTGTAGTAAAGTACAGTCTACGTCCAGTTTTAATAAATATATATACGCTACCTGCTGGTATGTTGGCGACGTCACACTTTTTGATGTTGATAACTAAGTTTCGATGCAAGAAAGGATATACTTGTTGACAGTGTTCGAATTTACAAAAATATGGCGTTAGAGTTGATTTTCGTGTGGCAGTGGGCAAATGTTATAGGTATATGTAATGCAGGTTGCTTATAAGTAATCAGTGCAACAAAACAGCGACCAGAAGCCTACCGGAATTTTTTGAAGGCAAAGTTCACATGTTGTTGAGCCACGAATAAACTATTATTTTCGGCCTTTCTATTTTTAATTTCTAACACAGACAATAATTCGAGAGTTATGTTTCCAATATGACTTCATCTACTGCATACATATTTAAACTAAATAAAGCAAATTGTTTTTGGTAGATAAATTCAAATCCGATGTTAGTTATTCCCTCTCTTGATATTACATTAGTTTTCCTTTCTGATACAGTTTTATATTTATTTATCCCGAATTATAGGGTACAGTTTTGTTTATTGCGTCTACAGCATTGGAGAGTGTTCAGCTGGACTCATAACCATCCGTCGCAACCGTCAGTAAGTCATCCGTCTGTTTTTACGTCCGTCAGTTCAAAGTCACTCACAACCATCCGTCGCAACCGTCAGTAAGTCATCCGTCTGTTTTTACGTCCGTCAGTTCAAAGTCACTCACAACCATCCGTCGCAACCGTCAGTAAGTCATCCGTCTGTTTTTACGTCCGTCAGTTCAAAGTCACTCACAACCATCCGTCGCAACCGTCAGTAAGTCATCCGTCTGTTTTTACGTCCGTCAGTTCAAAGTCACTCACAACCATCCGTTGTCCGTCGTTCCTTCTGTCCGGCAAAATATCAGCCTGATAACTTAACATTGCGGTATTTCTTCCGTAGAAGGTATATTTTGGTTGGGAATACATTTTTAAGAGAGAAACATTTTGAGAAAATAATGTTTTTACGTGATAAAATTTTATATTGAATTACGGTTAACGTTTCAAATTCCTGAATTTACCACCAAGACCAATAAACACATATTCACCGCCTTGCATTTAATTTCAAAGTGCGTATTCGCATCTACGGAATGTCATCAGAAGGCGGTGGCCCATCAGTCGCGTCGGTCCGTTGAAAGTTGAAGTTTGAGATATAATTGACGGATTGACGGATAGAAAAAAAAGTTGCCCTGCGATTGGTCGAAGTTCGCGTGACCGCCTGACAGACGGGCGACTGATGGATGTGACAGATGGTTGTGAGTCCACCTTTAAATTACACGTGGTACATAACTAAAACACTGAAATAAAATTTTTTACTGCATTGTCTGCACTGGACAATCAAGTATTTGAGCAACTTTTCAAAAGAAAAAAAGGGGACGGGAAACATTTATGGATAATTGTATTTTCTATATCTACAAAAAATATGCTTCGTCTTTCTCTAAAAGTGCAATTTAGTAGAGCTCAGTCAGTCAGTAGCCACGATTTTAATTCAGCCCAACTTGCTAAAAAAATTTACATTGGGGAGGGAAAACACTTTTTATTTTATTTGAATCAATATAATTGGTTACAATGGGATATAATATCTTTAAATACAATTTTTGAGATAATAAAGCAACAACCCTATTATCATGGTATAGGTTAAACTGTATCAAAACTATTCTCGAGCTTGTTAGGTTAGTTTAGGTAGTTTAATTAGATTAGGATACATTGTTGAACTACAATGAGTGAAAGGTGCATGCACCACAATCATGTCAATAACAAGCGCAGTGTACTGGCCCACACACACACTCGTGACAAAATTTCTTTGTTGTTACCTGCTAACGCGTGCAATTATTATTTTTAGCGTGAAATCCTCCTCTGGATTCATTAAAAAATATTCAGTTTCAATATCTGAGAACCACGCTGCAGTAACTTGACAAACAAACGCCTCTATAAAGAAGCCTTGTCGCTAGCAGCAGTTTATTCAGCTGGACCTGCAATGCTGCTTGCAGCAGTAACTGCTAGTACTGCGGCAGTGCTTTGGCCACACATTTTGTATCAGTGAAAATGATATTTGATTTACAAATTACTCATAATTCAAATTATGAGGTTGAACTGCACTTAGGAAAATGGGAAGAAAAACTTGGAAAATGACATTTTGCAGCCCTAAAGATAATGCTGTCACCCTGGTATTTTCTGTCGTCTGAACAAACCAGAACTAAGTCGAGAGAAGTATATTAAAATTAATGTGAGACAATATGTAAATTAAATTTAATATGAGACTTGCTGTTTGTATTCAGTCAGAGCACATCACATTAAAAACCAATTACACCTATTCTATTCCAGTTTTTTTGTTAGTCGTTGGCCATTAATCTAACAGTTGTTAATGATTGTGAAAGATTTGACAGTCGCTTAACAGCTGAGGATTTCAATGTTATTTGGTGAAGTTATTGGGTGAAGTTATTGGGTGAAGTGAGGTGGATACGGAGCAGCAATGAAATGTAATGGTATGGGAAACCGCAGAATCCTGAGAAAACCAACCAGCCAGTGGAAACATCCGTCATGTTTCCCACATTCAAACATCATACGCGACCTCGTCAGGAATAAAATGGTTTTCGTAGAAAAACAACCATGGAAGATTTAACACATCGCAATGCACGTAAAATAAAATGTACGCAGTTTAAATACACTGTTACGAACTACCTGTGTGTATACACACACACACACATGCAGATATATATGTGCACATACATATACTTACAGAACAAAATAATATTGTGCTGGAAATATATAAACAAGCACTGTATTATTAATAAGATGGTAAATAACACAGTGCTCAGATTGTAACTTTTTAAACCCTCTAATGCACCTGTGTGTCAAATTCAGATGTCGTAGACACTATACCTGTTAGTGCAATAGGAAAAAACTCCTCGCTTGAACCTGGAGATTAAAAAGAGGAGCATGGCAGGGCCAAGAGGGCAGTTCCCTTTGGGCTCTACATGGAAAATTTATTGTTTATATTTTGCACCAGGTTTATCAGTATGCATAAAAATTAGGTATTAGAGTTTTCGTTTGTATTTCAATGGAAATTCATTAGGAAAATTGCATCTTTAGAGTGTGCACTTATCCAGTGCCCACAGTTAAAAAAACCTAATTTGTTACTTACCTCGTATATAATCTATGAAGTATCCTAAGATTACTTGATCATTAAACCCATTTGCACCGATGCCCATATGCAATGAAGTTAAATTGAGATGGTTCACAGCATCAGAATAATATAAATCTAAAAACTTCTGGTATGGTGAGCATAGCACTTATGGCACTACATCTAATGACCATTTATTCAGTTATATGCACACACTCAATTTTTTTGGCGCTGCTATATAACAACTAATTCTGGCATTGCAGATGTGTCAGTAGAATATTTTCTGTAGAAGTAAAGGTTCTCTTTTAAAAACACATTACTCATAAACACAATACTAAATTGACCTAACTTAACTATCCTTACCTTGGACTCAAGAGATATCACAGAAGTTTCTTGCTAACATATTCTTTATGGAAAAATAACAGCATTCCTGCAGAAATTTAGGTGTCGAAAAACAGGTCCTTTAATTCGCTGGTTTTTCACCAGTGCCCAAAAGAGTAGTAACAGAAGGAAAATTAAAATTTGGGAAAGGGATTATGGGCCAGATGCATAGTTGATTTTAAGATGAGTCGGGGTACAATCTGTAACTTGATACTAACGTTTTAGACGCGTGTGCTTATAGCAGAAAACTGAGCTTGTGTTTTGTATACAAAATTGTTAAAATATTTTATTTCAGTTACATTGTTACTCAGACTATACTGTCTACAACTATGCTTTACTGTCCTATAGTACCCTAAAGTGTATTATAGTAAATGTGTGGCCAAACTTGAAATTTTTTGAAATTTTCGAGGGTGCCAAAAGGCATGCCCCTTCTCCACCACCAAGTTGAAGTTGTTTTGCTCCTGACCAACATAACTAATCAGCATAAAACGGAGTCAGAAAAAAGATGAGACATTTTAAACTACACAAGCATTATATATACAATGCAGGTTAAATTGTCCGGTACTGGTTTTTTGTTTTTCACTTCCATTAAGGGGCCCACCTACACTGTGCGCGAGCTGAATTGCAATGTATTTGATATACACATTTATTAACGATACTATCAAATGGTGTACAGTGCACTGCCTATTTACTAAAATAACGTACATTTCAAATAATGGTGGGCGGGTAATTTAAAAACATTAAGCACCTAAGAAAATAACATTTTGAAACACTCCAATATAGCTGAAATTGCTTTTTCAGTCGGCCATATCTTAAAATATACTAATCGGACACCTACAAAACTACCATATGGCACTGAAGACTATTCACCGATAAAATGACAGGGTCATTGCTAAGGTGTCATAGTTACATGTAGCAGGACAAACACACTGCATGCTTGTTTAGTGTCCTGTGTGTGGCAGCGATGGGGTAGTGTCACCTTTACCATTCCCATGTTTCTGTGCCTCACAGAAATTAACTCCAGGTAGGTGGCCTATTATGTTATAATTGTACAAATTACTTAATTTTTAAGCCTATTCTATTTATTAAAAATAACAATGTTTCAGGCACAGCCCTGTTCTTATAAGATTATCAAATCCATCAGTTTAAGTTCTTTTCAAATAAAATTGTATGACTTATATTGTGTGAGATAATTAATTACCATATATGCCTATAACATTTGTAGATATTATTTCCCCGATTTTCCGAAAAAGCCCCTATTCTATATAACTACCGAATGAATGCAGTGAAGCAAAATCTTGAAGAGACTATTCTAAACCGGAAAAATTACAAACATTACTGATTTGGCTGGCTATGTAATCAAAACTAACAAATTACCATTCTCTTAGTTGCACGTCTGGGCGAGATGTACTGCCACTTTACTGACATAACTAACAATAAAACAGTTTGACGTAACAGAATCATGTCATATTGGGTTTCTTCAGCTAAATTCATGCCCATGTCGTGGCACTCTAGTCGTTTCATATTATAAACAGCAAATTTTTTACAAGTAGCAGAGAGTTATTAATAATATTAACTGTAATAATATTCTATTTTAGTACGGCTAAAGTTTTATCGTAACTTTTAAAAGCTGCTGTAATACTCCGAAAATTATTTCGTGGCATATATTCAAGGCAAATATATACGAAATGGGAAGCAAATCAACCAAACCGCCGTACAGAACACTTCCATGTTAAACGTAAACAATTCATAACTTTACATATTTAACAGAGAAATTAATTCTTAATTAACTGAGACAAATACACACACGCTTTATATACATTATAGTTAAGGTCAACAAGGGTTGTACGTTAGTTCATGCGGATTTGAATACATTTCAAAACACACGTGTAAGAACAGCTGGCACAATGTTTTTGGCTACTAATAATAACGCGGCCTTTACTCCAGAAAACAACCGTCTAACTCCACAATAAAAATTGGCTTCACATGTTTTCACTCAGCGGTATGGGACATAACCGCACCTTCGGTTTACGTCATCTTTAGTCTATGGATGGCACAGAGAGTAACCAAAGAGGAATGGAATGAAATTATAAAGTTAATAAAAAACCTCGCTTGGTAAATATAATTCTATAGTCTACAAAACTGTCTCCTTTTCTCAGGTTTATAAGTATACTAGCGAACCGGCCCAGCTTCGCCTGGGTACAATTGAGTTTTACAGTGATACACTAATAAATAAATTGGGAAAAGACAATTAATTTATGTAAAAACAGAATTATAAAATTATACTGTGCTGGCTTATGTTTTTAACTGATTATGGCAACCCAAAAGGAAGGAAATATTTTTTACCCGATAGCCAAGAAGTAGAGTAATGGCTTTGAAGTTATCTGCGCAACTATCGCGTAGTTACCACATTTCTGCTTTCCAGCGTCGATGTATGAAAATCAAAACGTGAGTTTCATCAAGTTGTAGCTTTAAAAAGTGTACCTAGGTACTACTTTTTGCGCTTGACTGAGGGATCTTATTCTATCACCAAAGTTAAGAAACGTTCCCAGCGGCACACATTTGGATGTGTGACCGTTTAGTGGCATAACCTCTGAGCGCTTCCGGGCTTCGGAAGTCACGTTAAATATCTGGTCCCGGTTGTTATCGATTGATAGCAGTCGTTAAGCCATTAAAGAGGTCCTTGGGTAGCCTGATTAACTCTGACACCAGAGGAAAAAAAATATTTCGGTCGGGTTCCGAGCCGTTGCAGAATTACGTTTTGTTGTTATTACACAGGAATCGTACAATTTTCTGGGATAAAAAGTTTTCTATGTACTATTACAAGACGTAAATTACCCACATACCAATTTTCATCAAAATCCGTTCAGCCGTTATGGAGCCGAGTGGTAACAAACATACTCTCACACACACGTGCTTTCGCATTTATATTAGTAAGATTTCAACCAACGATTCTGGAGTTCCTCCAATACTATAGAAAACTCCATCGAGATTTGGGCCAACATTTTCTTTATTTTTCCCACCGACAAGAAGTTAAACTCATAATGACAGATAATGAGTGGCATCAAAGTTTTAGCATGGGAGTTAGAACAAGTACGGTGAACTTGGGTCGAAGTTGAGCAGTACCTTGGTAAATGAATTTCGTAATTTCAGCGTAGAATTGTATTTGTTATTTGTGAACTATAAATGTCTCAGTAATTTATAAAAATATGTTATATTAACCACAATACTTATTTCTAATTCAAATTATACTCATTGAAACCTTAGTTTTCGTAATTCGCAAACAAACCTGCAAATTGCGAATGGAAGAGAGTAGAGGGGATGAAGGACAATTTTAAATATTAAATAATTGTAAATTGGTGTTAAAATGACACGAAAACGCGCAACCATAGTTATGCCTCCCACAAATTTTAATTTAAGGCCTTCATTCCGTAAATGACAGTATTACCACTACTAAGGTTTATTCTCCTCAGGTTGGGAAACTGAATGCTTTTAGTTTGGCAGCTAGAAATGTTCACCACCAGAGTGCACTGGTGTCGCATGTGACTAGAATATTTACGTTTTGTATGCAAGTATATGAGATAATGGCAATTTTCATAAAATATTATTAACTGTGCAAAATTTTCCGATGTGTATTCGGGTAATTCCAGGAGAGACGCCACGGCAGGTGAGATGCCGTACCAGTGGTAGTTAATGCACTTGTTTTGTATCCGCACAGCAACGCCATGTTAGTGCGCTCGAAAATCTGCTTCGCTGATAAATGTAGCGCTGCGCTTTGGCGAATTTAAATTTGTGAATATTACTGTCACTCTTACTGGGTTGTCTACAGACTTTGAATTCTAAAACTCCTGTTTTTTTTCGGTTTACCTGAGTAATTTCAAACATTTTCACTGTCAAGAGCTTTTTATTTAAAATACAGGCAAAATATTTTGTTTCATTACGTACCAATAAAATCAAAACTGTACGTGAAGCCATAGAAAACAGAGCAGAAAGAAGTTGATAGAAGAATACAAATATGTATGTGCTAAAAATGTATGCAAAAATTGTCGTAGTGCTTACAATGGCCAATCTTTTACGTAAAGCAAAGAGTTTTGGCCTGAAAAACTTTAGTGAATGTTATTGTTTGTGTTCATACATTTATTGCAACGTATGGTTTTATTTACTTCTGTATTGTGTTATGAATAGTGTGATGCACACAGATTGTAAAACACAGTTTCCGTACTGCTGTATGAAAGTGCGACATCTCTCCCTCAACATTAGTAAAGATGCCGTGCAAAAATAAAGGAGAGATGCCGCAGTGTCAAACATATATTTATTGCAACTGTAATGCAAATCTTTATGATTTTTTACTCACGAATATCTACAGAATACTTTATTTGATGTGTTAACTGATACATGTTCTTCAAGATGAATAATTATTCACTTTAAAAGCAACGATGTTTGCAAACAGTATAGGTATATATTTAACATTTATCCAAAAAAAAGTTTGGAAACTTAGTTATAAATTTTATATAGCATTAGAGCTATTAAAATGGAATATTTATAACATATTATAAAAATAATCATACGAAATTATATTTGTAGTTCTGTGATTATAATACTCATTAAGCCAACAGCTTTTGTTAAAACACGAAAATGTATTTTCATATTCTAAAGAAGTGTTGTAAAATGTGAGCTACTTTAATTGTAGTGTCACAAGAATATTCGCGGCAAATAGTTTCCAAAAATATGTTATGTAATAATATATATTTTAACTCCTTATACAAATAAACAATTGTAAATTTCGTTTTACGTGTTAAATCTTTTCTTGTTGAAAGTATGTTTAACACTATAATTTACATTTTATTAATTGGAATATGCTTGTTCATTTGCCTGTGACGTTATTCTGTCTAAAAGTTTTGGCCCTAATAGAAAGTTTTTATATTTGTTTTGGGAAGATGCCTAATTGCTACCAACGAAAGCCAGATCGAGCAAGTTGATCAGAAGAAACTTTAAAAGAAGCGATTTTCAGAGTGAAGGCAAAGGACATAGGTAAGAGAGAGAGGCAGAGAGGTATTACGACATTCCAACGCGGACCATTTCTCGGAGATTTGAGAGTAAAATGACTACACGAAGAGGGGTCTTGGACCAGAAGGTACTTTAGGTACAGAAAATGACAAGAGGCTTGTTCATCACATCAAAAATCTCAAATATTGGATTTTCTCCTGACAGGCAAACAGTTTGTGTGTTAGCTTACAAGTTTGCTGAAACGTTGAACATTCAACATATATTTTCTGAGAAATTTGAAATGGCAGGGTATGCTAGGCTAAACTCCTTTTTCAAGATAAATCCATAACCAACCATAAGACAAACCGAAGGTCTTTCTGTTACTAGAGGTCAAGGAATGAATCGTGACGAGACATGCCATTTTTTCACAACCCTGCAGTCAGTGTTAGAAGAACATAATCTGATGGACAAACAAGGTACCATTTTTAATGTGTATGAATCTGGTTTCCCTCTTATTAAGAAATCAGTAACGGTGTTAACAAGCAAAGGCTCTAGAAGTGTCCATACCTTGACACCTAAAGAAAGAGGCAAAAGCATCACTTTGATAATATGTTTCAATGCAGAAGGACGAAACATACTTCTGTCCTTACAATGAAAGGTGTAAAAAAAAAAAAAAAAAAAACAGGAGTTCTGTGATGGACTACCTGCTGTTTTAGACATGTTCATGAATCCAAAATCCTCGTAAGTGCTGAATTGTTTTTGCAGTATTTGTAGAACATTTTGTGCCAATAAAACCAACAGGAAAAACATTACTCATTCTTGATGGACGTTCTTCTCATGTAAGTGCTCTAGATTTTTTTGAAACTACTGAGAAGGAAGATGTTGTTATTGTTTGATTGCTCAGCAATACAACTCAAGCAGTTCAACCATTGGATTGCTCGTTTTTTTGGGCTTTTGAAGGCAAACTATATTAAAGAGGCTACCATGTGGATGCGACAACACCAAAGCCGAAACATAACCAGATATCAAGCAGGACAGCTCATTGGTATTGCATGGAAGAAAGTTGCCACTGTGGGCAATGCTGTTTCAGGATTTGAGGCTACTGGAATCTTCCCTTTAAATCCTGATGCAATTCCTGACCACTTTTATTGTATATAGGATATAGTACTTCTGTAACCACTGGATGTTCTCATGTTGCTTCTCTCAACACTTTATTGACGTACTAATGCACCTATTAGCCCAAATAGGCCTAGTCAGTCACCATGGTCCTCTGCGATTCCAATTGAAATCTCCTCTCAGAGTACAAACCAAAGTATAACAGCTCCTACTCCCTCAACATCTAATGAAAACCCAACAAAATATATACATGACATAAGCCCACTTCCACAACTACCTCCTCATCAGAAACGAAAATTCAAACAATGTGCACAGATTATTACAACAAGAGATAATTTAGAGAGACTGAAAGAGAAAAAGATAAACAAGCCCATAACATCATCCTCTGAAACTTAATGACCTATGGCTTCTTCTAAAGGAGTGAAGAGAAAGATAACATCTCATAAAGAAGATCACACGGAGAATGAAAATGTTTCTATGACTCAAACTGGCCTTAAAGTGACGACAATATAAGTTGTAAAAGTTGGGAGAACCACTACAAAACTACTTCCAAGGTGGACTGGATTCAGTGCAGCATGTGTGTAAAGTGACTTCATGAAACATTTAATTTGTACGGATAATTATGTATGAATGTGGAAGGGAAGAGAAGGAAACTTCACTCTCAACAAAAAAAAAAAAATAGAGTGCGGCATCTATCCTCATTCAAACGGTATCTCTCTTATAGGGGAACTTATTTTTGGAAAGAAACGAGCCCTAGAAAGTGTGCATTTGTTAGGAGACATCGTGCAAAACCAATAAGTATAATTTTTTCTCTGAAAAAAGCACAACATTTAGTGTATGTAACATCGTGAGTGTCAAATTATTATTCAATATATTTTTCTAGAGAATAATTTTAAAATATGCGGCATCTTTCCTATCTTAGAACATACGTCAAGAATAAACTTTGTTCTGAACACTAGAGTGTGGATATAATGAAATATGTCCACATGCAGTTTAATATTCTGTCGTAAAACTGGGTATAGCAAAAGTTAGATTACATAATTAATTATAAAAATATGACACATGAATCGAAAAAAAAAATTGTAAAAATGGTTAGAAATATTATTTTTTATGGATTTTCTGAGCAGTTTCCTTTAAGAAATGGAGAAAGTATAAAGTTGCTTTTAATGACAACTATATTTATTTCGTATTTAAATTCGTAACGTTTCCCCATTGAAATAAGCTTGAACACTCAGTGCCATATAAAGATATATTTTTACTGTTTGCTTTTGTAAACACAATTTAGTGGGTGGGGGCGTGAATAATAGTTACATAATAAAGTTAATACTTAAAATTTTGTCTGGTGAAAGTACACTGGAGAGCCAAAACAACTGGTATAGGCGTGCGTATGCAAATAACAGAGGTATGGAACCAATCAGAGTAACTCGATGGGGTCGGCAGCGCCTATATAAGACAACAAGCGTCTGGCAAAGTTGCTAGATCAGTGACCCCTGCTACAATGGCAGGTTATCAAGATTTAAGTGAGTTTGAACGTGGTGTTACAGTCGGCGCACGAGAGATGGGACATAGAATCTCTGAAGTAGCGATCAAATTTTGATTTTCGCGTACGACCATTTCACGAGTGTACCATGAATATCGGAAATCTGGTAAAACGTCAAATGTTCGACATTGCAGAAGCCGGAAAACGATCATGAACGAACGGGACAAACGACGACTGACGTGAATCATTAAACGTGACAGACGTGCAACCCTTTCTTAAATTGGCGCAGATTTCAAAGCTGGGGCATCAACAAGTGCCAGCGTGAGAACTATTCAACGGACCATCATTGATATGGGATTTCGGAGCCGAAGGCCCACTCGTGTACCGTTTTTGACTGCGCGACACAAAGCTTTACGCCTCGTCTGGGCCCGCCAACACCGCCATTGGACTGTTGATGACTGGAAACACGTTGACTGGTCTGACGAGCCTCGTTTTCAATTGTATCGGGTGGATGGACGTGTACGGGTATGGAGACATTCTCATGAATCCATGGACCCTACATGTCAACAAGGGACTGTTGAAGCTGGTGGAGGCTCTGCCATGGTATGGGGCGTGTGCAGTTGGCGTGAAATGGGACCCCTGATACGTCTAGATATGACTCTGACAGGTGACAGATACGTAGGCATCCTATCCGATCACCTGCACCCATTCATGTCCATTGTGCAATCCAACGGACGTGGAAAATTTCAGCAGGACAATGCGACTACCCACACGTCGAGAGTTGCTACCGAATGACTCCAGGAACACTCTTCTGACTTTAGACACTTCCATTGGTCACCTAAATCACCCGACATGAACATTATTGAGCATATCTGGGATGCCTTGCAACGTACTGTTCAGAAGATATATCCACCGCCTCGCACTCCTTTGAATTTGTGGACTGCCCTGCAGGATTCATGGTGTGAAATGCTTCCTGCATACCTTCATACATTAGTCGAGTCCATGCCACTTCGTCTTACGGCACTTATGCGTGCTCGCGGGACCCTTACACGATATTAGGCAAGTGCACCAGTTTTTTTTGGCTCTTCAGTGTATATACCACAATTACAGCAAAGCACTATCTTCTACACGCAAATAAATATAATTTATCCATTTACCGCTCGGTTAAAAGTGACCTCATTTACAGTATATATATACATATATATAGATATATATATATAAAACGTAACCTCTTTGGAACACCAGCGCACCGCACCTTGCGCTGGGAAATTTTTCCTGTTCCAAACTCTCCCAATTTTGTTTTGTTCCTAACTTCAGTAGAATAAACCTTACCGTTACTGGCACTAAAGTAACGACAATTTGTATTTTGAGACGCGAAAATATTTTGGCACAAAATATTTTTCATAATACTTTATAGATTATTTTTTACTTTTATCGTTCGGCGAATCATGATTATTGAGTAAAGGAGTAGACGAATCCTCACTCGTCCACTTATACGAAGAAATGGTTTTACACATAGTGGGCAGCCAGTAAATAAAAAAATCTAAATACATGTGTATTACAGTCGAACAAGCACTCATTAAGCTTCATGATAAATTACTCTCAGTAACTAGTTTTGCCACCCTTGTTGGATGCCTATAAATGACACCCAGTGGGCATGCAATTTAAGTTAAATTACAGATTGTAACAGAATGTGTACGATCTTGAGTAAAAATTATGTTAGTGTAAATACCAGTAATCTAAAAATAGCAGTGCTTATTCAGATAATGGTTTTAAGACACGTACGTACCAGAATTTCCGGCATTTTTTGTCCCAGCATGTAGCTGAGAATGGTTATGGCAGTTATGATGATAAACGCAGAAGTGACAACGAAAGGGAGCTGCTGAGATGTTATGTCGTGCTCCACAAGCTTGACTCCTACAGAATACAGCCCCGCAGTCACTATGGATGTTAACTGCAACACAGTCACACAAATGCAACACGATTTCATAAAGTACACAACTTTACTGTGTTGAATAAGCCATCAAAAGATTCTGTAATTTTTTTTTTCTCAGGTTAGGTTGCCATAGCGTAATCACTTACTGGTGCGTATACTTGTATACTTAGGTTAGGTCACAGTAGCGAAACCACTGACGGAAGTATATGCTACTAAAATTTATTCTGGCAGAAACTAAGCTTATAAGAATGGAAGGAAAAATATCGTTCTGAAATGGCAAAAAAGCTGAAATTTAAAAGTGAATATAGTGTTTTCATTTCAGTATTTTCACTCGGCGAATGTTTTCACCTTTTAAAAAAGACAATAGGAATGTATTTATACAAGTCCTTAACAATATGACTATGGAATATTTGTAAAAATGTTGACAACAATAGACATTATAGTGAAAACTGCATATAAAACACGGTACAACCATATAATTTCTCCAATGATATAGCAGAATATTTAAATGTTCCTCGGATAATTGTTTGCCTTCTAATGTGACAAGTAAGGTTCTTAGAAAACACGCAGAACTCTTCCAGTCCACAACGTAGATAAGGCAGCACTCATACTTGGCTATAGCTTTCTTGTAATAATCCCTCAGTAACTGTCTCTTACGTCTCTAGTTTAGGTAAGTTACAGTGCAATTTTACATGTTAAAATGTATTACATGAAAATTTTGAATTTATGCATCAGTAAACAAAGAAGTTACATTTAAAATTAAGTGCCATGGTAAAATAGCCTGTTTAAAATTTATGTCCAGTTAATTTTCTGGGGGATTAATTTCCATTCAGAACAAATTTAGGACCGTCTTATTTTCAAGTAATCCTTTTTTTTATGGTAATCCTATATTTGGGTAAAAATGATAGTATTATATGAAAAGCCACTGAAATAATATACTCAACGTAAAATTCGTAAGAAACTGCATTACTTGTACTTTCTATATTTTTAGCCTCTACAAAGCAAGAAAATGTCTTATCTAGTAAAATTTCTTATGCTAGATAGGCACAGAAATATGTCTTTTTTTTTTTTCGCATGACCATGCAAATTCCTTGCTAATTCACTAATATTTCACGACTGTGAAAATTTTCATTCCATTATTATAAAAAAATGAATCCATAGCAACTATTTTATGAGTAAAACACACCAACTCTGTAAACCAATAGTACAGGCTGAGTATAAAAGAATACCCCAACTTTAAAGGTCTATAATATCAAAAACAAACAACCTACAACCTTGACTGACCAATAAAATGAACCGTGGAGCTGTGACGTTTGTTCACCATATCGTCATAAATATTCAATGTTACCACCATGAGCAGCCCGAATGTCATCAACGCGATAATCAAACTCGTTCCACACTCTTGTCAGCATGTCCGGTGTTGAGGTTTGGATGGCATCCGTAATTCTCGTTTTGAGGTCGTCAATATTAACCGGCAATGGTGGACGAAACACTTGATCCTTTATGTACCACCATAGAAAAAAAACGCACGGGGTATGATCCGGGATTGTTGGGGGCCAGTGATGAAGAGCCTGGTCAGCAGCTGCTCATCGACCAATCCAGCGTTGCGGCAACGTCTCGTTCTGGTATACGCGAACAGCTAGGTGCCAATGGTGTGGTGCACCATCCTGCTGGAAAATGAAGTCCCCCACCACCTCTTCTAACTGAGGAAACAACCACTCTGTAAGCATGTCCAAATAAGGGATTCCAGTAACAGCGCGCTCGTGAAAAAAGGAAGGGCCGAAAACAGTGTCTTTGGATACAGTGCAAAATACGTTCACTTTGGGGGAAGCGCGCTCGTGTTCGGTGGTTTCATGCGCCCGCCCGGAACCTTTTCCTTTGCAAAGTTCACCCTGTGTCACGGAACTGAAGAAACCAAAGTACGATACTCCATCTATCGGGAGGACGACGTCCGTATTTGAGACGAAATTCACGTTGAACAGTCATAACTGATTCCATTTAGGAAACTGAATAACACAAAACGCCTTTTGATGTTTCGTCGCCATCGTGATGCGGACTAAAACACAACACACGCTCATAGTGCAACGACAGACGCTCCCAGTGCCATCTCTCGGCACATAAAGGAAACATCAGATTGAACACTTCACATTGAAGTGTCGAATGCGGGCTCGCTTCCCCCTCACCACCTCAAACCGAGAGTTACGGACGCCATCCAAACCTCAACACCGGACATGCTGACAAGAGTGTGGAACGAGTTTGATTATCGCGTTGATGACATTCGGGCTGCTCATGGTGGTCACATTGAACATTTATGAAGATATGGTAAACAAACTTCACAGTTCCATGGTTAATTTGATTCGTCAATCAAGACTGTAGATTGTTTGGTTTTGATAATATAGACCTTCAAAGTTGGGGCATTCTTTTATACTCAGCCTGTATAATTCCTACCCAAAACAAATTTCCGCCCATCATTCGGATTCTTACTTATGACGAAAACCAATGCCTCTTTAAACAATTTTGCCGGATATGTTGTGAATTAATTCGGTATAGCTAGGGCCAGTGACTTTTCGCGTCAAAATTGGAGCACACAGTAGACTTAAATACCATGTACACACCTCAGCTGTTGTTATACCTCCATTGGCTGCTGTTGCTATGTCCGACTTTGACCAAGTCACTCAGGACTAAGTAACTCTGACACTGAACCTTCGTGATTCGTGCGTAAACTGTTAACTCGGGCCAGAACATTTTTTAGCCAATCAAAGAAGCTGGACGACCCTACAGTGCTTTGGACTGTATCTTGTCTCGAAATCTTTTCGCGAAATATCACTGCCCCTAGGTATAGCGCATTTCCTCATGCATAGCTGCCATTATTATTTTTCTCGGGATTTGCCCCACCCATTTTTATTGTAATATACTAATCACGTTCTCAGAAGACAGTCGTTTACTGAAAATAATTTTTCTTTTCCTATAATACACAGATAATACTTTTGACGTAGATGCAATGCTCTTCTCTCCTTTCCTGCATATATATCGCTCTGTACATTTACCGACAGCACACGCTCTTGCTGTTAAACTGTTAATTTGGTATAAAATTTACTTTCTCAAAATTCTTTGTTTAATAATTTAGTGGAAAAAAAAAATCGCGCTATAGATTATAGATCGGCCTAGTTTGCGAACCACTAACCTTCTGCAATCACATGTGTTAGCGTGAAGTTTACTTAGCGCCAATAATTTTACTGATTACTTTCGCAAGCAGATGAGAAGAGTAAGGATCGTTCAAAGCTCGTTGCGGTACTGGAACTGGGGCTACAAGAGCAGACACAAACGCTGGAAGGATTGAGGCAGCTGTGCTACACATTTTATTTTGTCCACTAAGCTCGAGTCAGACTTCGTTATAGTCTGCTTTCAAAGCAAGGTGGGCACATTTACAGATACCTTAGAAATACGATTTCTTCTCGGGGGAAGAACGAACAATATCCTCTATTCTGTAAAATAGGTGTGTGTCCATGCCAGTTGTCATGTACACTCCTAAATAATGTAAACTACGAGCGGATAAAGATAGAGATTTCACCTACTCAGTCAGAAAAATAGACCCCTTGCAAATAATGACTGGATTTTAACGAAATATTTCACGGTTTTTTGAGCGCATTAGAAAAACTGTTAGCTCGATTCGCTGTGGCCTTTGTAACATTGCGAACTAGGCAACAGATTGGGTAAATAAAATTGAGTCTTTGTGTTTCTTCACTGTCCCCTCTCCTCATAAAAGTAAAATTTCAACGTTAAAATGATTGCTGTTTAAATGTGTAAGGTAGGAGTGGAGGGCGGCTGGATCTTTATAACAAAACAGCGGAGAGAGTAAAGGGAAGTTACGCGCGTAGCCCACGGAAATCAACTACCCGAGCAAGTCGCCAGTTTAGAATTCTTCAGCCGACTTTTTGGTAGATTTTGTGACGACAGCTACGACTTAAATCGTATCTATCACAACTGTTGCAACACTTGCATCCAGAAGATTACGTCATTCGATTTGACTTTTGTGAGCGCATGCAGGAAGCTATGCAAGAAGACGAATTTGCCACACGTCTGATGTTCAATGACGAAGCCACGTTTCACTTGAATGAAAAGGTGAACCACCACTGTGTCCGGATATGGGGCATATAAGATCCCCGTGATTATGTGCAACACGTATGGGATTCGTCAAAATTGAATGTATTTTGCGTAATCTCACAGACGAAGTTGTACGGGCTCTTTTTTCTTTGAAACACTGTGATGGGTGTGACCTATCTTGGCATGTTGGAGTTGTGGGTGTTTCCATGAATGAGAGAGGAATCCGGCAACTTCGTGTTCCAGCAGGCTGAGGCTCCACCTTATTAGCACACAGAAGTGCGTCGCTACCTCAACAATAAACTCCCACGCTGCTGGATTGGACGCTGTGGTCGGGATGACTTGACACTGTTCAGATGGCCGCCCCGGTCTCCCGACCTTTAGTCATGCGATTTATTACTTTGGGGGAACGTGAAAGACACTTTTTACGTGCCACCATTACCAACAACATTGCATGAGATCCGAAACTGCATTACTACAGCTGTGATGGCCGTCGACAGGGACGTGGTGCAACGCGTGTGGGGCAAACTCGACTACCGATTGGACGTGTGCCGTATGACGAGAGGAGCACACATTGATCGTTTGTAGAGAATCTTAGAGACCTGTGGACTAAAGATCGGGCAGTTTGTGGTTGTTTTCGTGTATCACTCATTATTTTTTGTCAGATTTTGTCAATTATATGTTTTTAAAACCCGAAGAATCATTTATAATAATCTTGTATTTTAACCATTTGATAGGACACTTCTTTACATTAGCGAGAGAAACTGCACCCTCTTGCACTTCCAGTCCTGTGAACGCCTGAAGTAAATACACCGGATGCAGCAACAGACAATAAAGCAGAGTGATTAATGTATCTTACGTGGCCGGAGATCATACTTTGTCGCAAATACACAAAACTACTCGGTGAGGTTTCTGCGGCATTTCATACACTTTTGGCCATTCGAGAGGAAGAAGTAGAGCCAAAAGAAACAGCGTTTTGAAGTTCATGAACTTCAAAACACTGTTTAGCACAGCACTGTGTAGCACAGCCTGAAAAGCCAAACCCTTCCTGTGTACAAGCAAAGAGTGGTCGCTCAGTAAAGAAATATCCGGGGTGGCGGAGTAATACTTACCAGTTGGAATAATTTGACAAGAAAACTGAAGGAGTGGCAAGCTACTTCGTACTTGGGTGGTCCGTCTTCCTTGTGAAGTGGGATTGTGAAGGAAACCCGGGTTGTAGGATCGTGACTGAAAACAAAAGAATCGCTGTTTTTCGGTGGTTTCCCTTCTAACATGCACTGTTTTGCACTTATTAAATTATGCTACACTCGGAATATTAAATTGTGAGAATTTCACAGTTTAAATCAGTTAAGGGCATCTGACTTATTCAACAGTAACTTCAGTCAATTTAACTAATGGGTTAGTAAAAAAATACCAATTTTGCTTCACTTATTGATTCAGTGAAATTTTCCACTGATTCTTCAACAATTTCATTCGTTGTTTTTGAGTGATTTGTATTTTTACTAGTGAATCAGTTAAACAACGCGTATCAAATGAAATAACAACTCATACAATAATAAAACCAATAAAAATACTGATGCGAATTACGTATTTTACAATACAATTTTACGAGGCTACATGAACATTTCACTCTTTCATTCCGTTTTTACATCTTTCATTTCATTTTCACTTAATTAAAATATCACTCGGTTTGAAGGTTTAAACTGTATTAAATGTGGTGTAGTGAGTGCGTTCATACGTACTATTTATTTTAACAATCCTAATGTTACCAATTAAACTAAAAATAAATGAAAAGCCATGCAATTAAAAGCTTCATATTTTAGAAAATTAATGAAATACACACATTTTCCCCTTCGCAGTGAACATCGGCTTGGAAGCTCTGTCGATAAGGTTACGGTATAGAAGCGCGATGATGTAGGTTCAAATCCTGGACACAGCATTTTTTTTACTCTTTTTAAAATTACTTTAGATTGTATCATATAAGCAGTGATTATAGGAAATATGTTTATTTATCGTAGTGATTTGGCTAGTTTAAATAAAAACAGTATTCAATTCACCGCACGCAGTTAGCTGTCACTTTTTCAATCAGCGAAATTGTTTCACTGATACAATCAGTGGTTTTCCACCGATTTTAAGTGGGGAAAGTTTCACTGATTCAAGTAGTTGAATTTCACTGCGAATCTGTGGTTTTCCACTGATTAGAATTTAGAGTGTATAAAATAAACAGCTATCAAACAAGAGCTGTTTCCAAGCGATGGTTAAAAAAAAATCAGGCTTTAAACATTGTCCAAGTGTAGGTCCATAGCAAATACTATGAAATAATAAAAACTAGATTCAAAACGTTTTAAGGAAGTCTTCGACAGATAAATAGGAGGTTCAGCTCACGCCACACCTTGGAGTAAGTAAATAACCATAGCTATAAAGGTTTTTCTGCTATGATTAGAACAAACACTTTGCCCTACCATACACGATAGTGATGTAAAACTCACGAATGAGCATCCTTACTTCAGGAAACGTTGTAGTGATGGGATTTGTTTTACCGTTTTCCAACCAGCAGGAAAATTTGGCAGTGATATTTTATTGCTTTAAAATGAAATAAAACACGACATTCAAACGTGAAATTAGAAATCAAATGTAAGACCTTTGGTATACATCCTTCACTACCCAATCACTAGGAAAAGTAGTCTGGCTCGGACTATATATACGGCATATAAAGAAGTCAGAATAATCATTTTTGTATTTTTACAAAAAAGAAAAACTTGAAAACTCTTTTTCCAAAAGAATATTTTGTTTACCTATAAAATTATTTGTTGGAAAATATGGAATAATTTACTAAACAGACTTAGAAGACAAATATTTGTAATGTTACAAATTATAGCTTTGTAATTCATCGCATGTGGTAAAATAAATTTTTTATTTTATTTTCGGTGAACATTTTTGTAAATGAAAAAGACAAAGCTGAAAAATTATTTCAAATTAACTGTAATGGGAAAAAAGTATGTATGCATGGAAGCAGCGAGATACGACTCAGTAACCTAATGTTGCAATCACAAGAACTTTACCACACAACCATTATTTCTCACAACGTGCGAGCTTTCCTTATATGAGTGCGCGTGGGTGCGTTTATGTATAAAACTTGAGACAAATAATAATTCTACCTTTCGGAAAGAGCTAAGGTCAGTGATTCAGATCTGATATTAAAAGTCTACAGGTGGATTGGACATTTTCAAAATTGCAGTTTTATAATTGCCTTTATTACACACTGTTTGAATGGTTTCAAATTACTTTCTCTTCTAATTTCAGTAATAGCTGTTTACCAGCACGTTATTCATTAGTACATTTACTTGTTTTAAGTTAAATATTTATAACAGACTGTAACAGTTTTTATCTTTGACTTCGTGACTTAAAGCGGTTCCTGGTTAGTACAAATTTTTTCTAAATGTGTATCAAAACTGCTGTTTTGATACACATACATTTTACAGTTGATATTGCTGTATCTTTAAAGAAAGGTTTGTGACTCTACAAAGATTTCTCACTATAATTTAAAAAAAAAAAAAAAAAAAAAAAATAGAAATTTTCTGTGTGATGAATTTAGAACTTAATGTTTAAATCTTCAGCCAGTAATTTTGAGCCCTAAACGTAGCTCTGGACCTGCGAAAAAGTAACTCTTCGTTTAGTTCACGCCAGAGGCCAGTACAAAATTAGTAGGGTGAAAGCGGTACCTAAGATGACTGCCTTGTCTGTCCGTGGGACTATACATATATTTCCTACCGAGTTTTATTATGCGTGAAGGTAGACGGGGGGGTTGGAGAAGCAGCGTCATGTATACCAGGAGGAAATTGGAGCACCCCGATGAACCTCGCACGCCATGACCAATACGCCAGTCTTTGTTCGAAATGAAAATAACCATAATTTCCTTTCATGTACTGACGTTAACGAAGATACTAATCTAACGGATGAGCGACTATAAAGGTTCACATAATGAGACCGTACGTATTCCAATGGAGAGGGGTTGTAAATAAAGTCACTTGGGGCCGTAGCCACTGCAACCGGTCTGGATTGAACCTCATTCAACACAGTTGAGATATTTTATTACTTAGTTATTTTAGAAATGTTCACGACAAAATCATTGTTTCTGTGTCCATTACATTGTTACATTTCTGATCAAACTAAGAATACCGGTAAGTGACATGGTGAATGTCTGAATGGTGTGACATGTCGAATGACATGTCAGCGCCTAGAAATCATAATTTATTTCTGATTATTAAAAACAAGGGTTTATATTAGGCCGAAAAAATCTATGCATTACGAACATTTTTGAAATTTCTTTTGCATTTTGAGGCGACTCAATTAAAATATATACTTATCAAGATTTTTGTTAACAGTTGTCCAAAACTCCTTCCCCGTGTGAAGTTTGAAGTTCTCTGTCAAAATTTTATTTAAAAAATGGAAGGAATGCTTTTAAAGCAACAAATTTACCTAAATCTTGTAAAAAAGGTGGCAGTAAAAATGCACGTTAAGTTTAACCATACAAACGAGCTCTTGTAAGAATTTTGTAATTCATACACAAATTGATGTTACAACATATTTAGTGTTATTTGTCACTCTCCAGATGAAACTACGCCACAGACACAGGTCGACAGTTGTGCTGATGTCTGTTTTCAACACTGTTTCTCCTCTCGCAGAAATACGCAAGAAGTATCGTGATGGTTTTTAATGAATTTATAGCCACGCCTGACACGACTGCCTTCTGTTAGTTTATCCGAACAAAATTATTCCTCGTTTCCCACCTGATGGCCAATTATGCAGGAACGGGATGGGTTTGGATGGCTTGGCACTGTAACATAGCTGGCTACCCTGTTCGTGCACTATGGAAATGGAGGAAAAGTCCTTGAAAATTATTTTGTGATAAACAAAAAATTTTATTTTTAATTATCACAAAACTGTTTTGCCATCGACTACAAGAAGTGTGGTTATTTTATAATATCTAACAAACAGTTTTGTAGTTACTGAATATAATTATGTGTTAACCACAAATAACTGGCAGGGTATGTTTCAGTAACATTTTTCGGCGAATACCTATATTAATTTTTCACTCAATTTTTTCCGCACTCATGAAAACACGTTGATGTAGTCATAACCTAACAATTAAAAATTATATTTGTGTAATGCCGATATTTTAATCAAATGAGATGTAATTATAAGACGGTCGTCCCTGAAATGATCCAGTCGCAATTATTTTGTAAATCTTTAATCTTAACAATATGATTTACAAAATAAGTATCTATTGAAATTATTCTAATTAAATTATGGCTATTATTATACATATATTTTTGAGCACATACCGGAATTCTTGTTTGAAGTTGTGGTTACATAACTGTTAAATACTGCGTGGGGGCTGCATTCTAGGGTGGGAGTAAAAGCCACAAGCGGTGGGAGGGGCTTCTACCAGCTTCGACATACACTTAGGCGACAGACTTCTTAAATGGGTACCATTGATGTCCATCCTCTCTTAACTGTGAAAAGAAATGAGACCCTTGGAGGGAGTAGCGACGGAATGTACTGGCGGGGGAGATGGGAGTATCTCGAGAAGCTCACCGGTGATCGGCAATGTAAGCCTTAATTCCTGTATGCAAAAATTAGAACTCGGATTCACCAGGGATCGATTCTTAATTGTCATGATTGGAGGCCAGCATGCTATTTACACAGCAACATGGAAAGTAATTACTAAATATTGTGCATGTTCGAAAATACCTGATTTGTTTTTAGATACAAGATATCTAACCCACTATGCTGCAGTAGCGATACATAAACTATCGAGTGTAACATGAAATAAGTAGAATCAGTGTACCAATTAGAAACGAAATTCATGAGATAATCTGCAGGGAAAATCAAAACGGATCACAAAAGCAACGAAGATATTGCATATCTCAAGATGAAATTAATAGAGAAAAATATTTTGCGATCTATGTAAAATTAGGATTACCGTGAGAATAGGCTGGGAAGCAACATAACTCTGAAACAAAATGTTAGAAACTAGTTCTCATGGCCCACATTTCTAAAGGTGGATAGAAAGAGTAATAGTTTTTATAGTATTTACAACCAAATAAATGGCTGGATGAAGAATTTATTGTTCTATCAGGGCGTTTATCCCGAATGGTTGACGAGGGGGTGGCTTAGTCAAACTTACAACTAAAAAAGGAATGCAATTGTATTCCTTAGCCGAGATTCTAACCCGGAACTCCTTGATGTGCAGGTGACTTCAGCCATGGAGGTCGAAACAACCATATAGAAATGTCAGCATGTTCACGTAGATGAATCGTAGAGTGAGTATGGGATAGAGCGATCCCGCTGGTTACGCAGAACCAATCGCTATTCCCCAACATTGAAATGATTTTTTGCCAACACGATTATCGTAAATGACGTGGATAGGATTTGAGGTTAGAACACTGTTTAGTGAACAAGTACTTTGATATGTTTGTATGCTTTCTCGAACGAAATTGTAATGCAGTTTGATTAAATTCAAATTGATGAAAGTATTTTATTCATATAAAGCTACTTGTCTTTGAAAATTAAGATATAACAAACAAACATGTTCATCAATATTGACCATGTAAATTTGACAGTTGTGTTTGTTTGGGGTAGGTCAATGTTGGGTACATGCGCGGAAGAGGAAGAATCGGTCTACTTCATCTTTAGTATATGAGATTAATGAGTGTGATGACCGCTGTGGTAAGGTTAATTCCATGGATTAAATATGAGGCACACCATATCGCCTTCTGCGCAGGTACCCCACATTGCCCTACCCCACACCAATACAACTGTCAAAGTCAAGTGGTCAACAGTGATGAACGTGTTTGTTTATATCTTAATTTTTTAAAAAGACAATCCCTTTTATACGAATAAATTTACTTTATCAAATTTAATTAAATCCAATTGCATTAAAATGGGCCAAAGTAAATATAAAATCACCCAAAGCATTTGTTTACATAACTAATGTTCTAACCTCAAATCCCATCCACGTATTTTTTGATAGTCATGTTGGCAGAAAAGTAGCCCAGTATTGGGACACGGAGTGACTACTGCGCAACTTGGGCACACACTCTACCCCATTTTCCTTTTACGATTTATTCCAGTCAGGTTGGGGTAGTTTGACAACTAAACTTGTTGCCAGCAGGTAACACCGGTGGAGCATGAGTATCGGATTTTTCCTTTTTGTATGCAAACAAATGGGATTGCAATTTTCATAAAATAAGTATAACTGTGTAAAATCTTCCAATTTGTATTTTGTTAGAACCTACGTAACGAATAAATTCGTTCTTTGCATTAGAATGAAAATTTAACGAAACACTTTTACATGAAGTTTAATATTCGGTTGTAAAACTTAAATTAACAAAAGGTTGGAATACACTTTACTTTATTTAAACGTAACAACTGAATCAAAAAATTTCTTTATGGTGACAGTTACGTTTATTTAACTATTATATTCGTATTTTTGCAATAAAATTAGTTTGTTTATGAACGCTCAGTGCCTAACATATTGTATTTTACCGTATACTCCTGTACATGTCAGTGAAGAGCATGTTACTAAATTAAGTTAGTATTTAATATTTTGGCTTGGGTAAGTATACATTACAATTCAGGCCAAAACACAAAACTTTTAAACACAAATACATAGAGTTAATCAATACACCGCTTACGTAAAAACGAACTCTTTGGAACACCAGCGCACTTTGGTACGTAATTTTCCTTATGCCAAACTCTTCCGTAAGTAGAGACCTAAAAATTTTGCAGATTCATTTCGGAACAAGCTACAATCAAAAAACTCTTACGTTCATGTTACTTTTGCTATTGGTCTCGTGCTATTTGACATCTTATGTTGAATATTGAGCCAATAATAAACACACACAAAATGCAGGCTCAATCATAGCTTCCCGCTGTGACAGCAAGGAATTAATGAATAATTGACATAGGTTGTTCATGGGTAATTGAGCACTTTCTATATCAAACTGTGAAAAATGTCACTTCTCTTACCTGCATGTATTTTAACCAGCACACTGACTGGCTTGCTCTATGTAAAGTTAGTGCCGGCGGAAGGAAAGTAATTCTTTTGTTGTCATTGAAATACAAATGTTGTGTTAATAATTGTGAATTTTGAAATTATTCACTTTGATTTCTGTGGTTTTTAAGGCAGACTGGCCTACGAGATTACAAATTTGTAAACTGTTAATTTTTCTAATAATACCATAATTTCACTAGACCCACGCATGAATTAAGTGGACAGAACCATGGTAATGTTAGTTTTCCATATGGTAGAAAAATACAGGATGTGCATACAAGTAGATCTTAAGGAGGGCTTTCAATGCTCAATTTGTCTAGCCTACAGGTCACCGATATCACGAATTCTCCAAGTTTCTACCCACTAAGAACCTCGTTTCGTTGCCAACCCGATTGGAATGAACCGTATTTGTTGCAAGGAGCTGCAGCTGGGCTGGAGGCGTTACCCGAATATGGCGGAGAGTCCCGAGGGCGTGGTCGGCGTGCTGGGGTCCGGCAGAGTCTCCACACGGCTGCCGTCCATGGCGGCGACTGTGAACACACTGGCCAAGCGCGGGATGTCGCCGGCAACAGCAGCGTATCACCCAGATAACGACGGCTCTTCTTCCTGCCTCATGCCTCGGCTCTCGACTTCCCGCCACCGTCGGGAAAACACAGCAGCCAATATGAGTTTACTTGCTCCGATTATCATTATTGGGGCCGGGACATTTTTCTCTGAAGCACGTCGTGAGTAGGCGGTATGCGTGAGCATTGGTGCCCACGCCTGCACGCCATCTTGACTTATTCCCCGACAGTCACGAAAAGCCACAGTCTGGACTTCGCAGATCACGGCTACAAACTGTTAGTTTCCGCGAACCCCGTGCACGAGGCTACAGATGATCAGGGACGTCGGAACGTTTATGGAAGTCGTGGAGGGTGGGGGGCGAAAATGTTATCATTGTAGCAGACCACAATATATTTGCAGCAGGGACATATGTAAGTTAATACAAGGATGCATAACCTTCTTGGTAAATAATTCTCATTCCCGTAAAGTTGATACCGCCTTAAACGTACAGGAAAAAATCACCCCATAAAACGCACGTGGCAGGAATCAATATGTAAACACAGGAAACTCAAATATAGTTCAAATATTTGCATTTAAAACACATGAGTTTAATTTTATAAAGCCGGTAGTTCATTATTTTCAGTAATTTGGATTTTGACAGATAATGCATCCAGATTGTCACTTCATTTACCATATTTTATTCCACACTACCTTGAATGGACAATTGTAACATATTAAAAAAATATCCTGAACAGATGCACAAATTTTTTTTCCAGAAAAACATTGGTGACAAATTAGTGACATTTAAGCAACCACTTGATATTTATAGTGTCCAAATGACCTTCAACATTAAATAATACACTTCACTGCATTTGCCTTTAAATATTTATTAAGCTTCCATCATATTAAGAGGATAATAATTTCTGTGAATTACCATTAAAATGACTATCTAAATTAAACATAAATATTTACAATGACTATCATCATTAAAACATATTCCAGAACAAATGCACTTCACCGCAGTGTCCTCTAAATATTAATGCATCTCCCAGTATAATTACAAGCAAATCATTCCTGTGAATTACCTTGACATGAAAAAAAAATACATCTGCTCAATGAAATATGCAAAAATAATCACCATTATTCACTTTTTACAAACTATAAATAAAATTAATTTGCACAATTTTTTTATAGCCAGTCTTCTTTTCAGACACAGAAAGTATGAAAAAACCTTATTATACAATCTCACTCAATCGACTGTTTACACCCATATGTGAGAAATAAAGTATTAATATTTAGTAGAATTAACTAGCCGGTTTTGGCATATTAGGACCTGAGATCGAAGCTCGGAGCGGGTCATGCTCTGTCATTCCGGTCGGCCAGTGGCCATCTTGTCCGTCATGTTGGATGTTAGTGACCCTTGACCTAGAAAACCCCAAAATAAAAACACTAAAACGGTTTTGTCAGCCATATTAACCACCATATTGGATTCAAGTGACCTTCACCTTTTACCTTGATTTCGTAACCTTGACCTAGAATTGCCTTGACCCCAAAAATTTTCAAAATTGTTTTGAAAATTTCTTAAGAATGATAAAAAATGCTAAAAATTACTTAAAAAATATTGCAATTTTTATAAAAAATTTTATTTACAATTTTACAAAAAATTATGAGGTAGAATGTTTTGGCCTAGAAGGGATGACGGACTGGAACCAACCAGCCACATGATATGACGTCACTCAACCACCATGTTAGACCCCTATGACCTTGACCTTCACCATATAAATGAAACCTTAGATGACATTCTTGAACAACATTCCATCAATCTTTCGCAATCTCTCCATAAATCCGCACCACAATAAGCACCACACACACCAATCGACACCAATCCACATGCCAATCCGCACACCGATCCACAACAATTCACACAACAATCCACACACCAATACACACACGAATCCACACACCGATCCACACCAATTCACACTGTTACGCTTGGCCCCGTTGAGCAATGCTAGCTAAGCAGAAGTAGTAAAGAGGCCAGAGACGCGCTTCGAGGATTGCAACAACGATTACGCAAAGAGGGCACAGAAGTGCAAACACCACACGGAGAGTGATTGCGGCAACCGGCATGGAAATGCGCACAGGACGCGTGGCCTGCTGATCTAATGGCATTTGGGGTAATTAGAACAAACCCGCCTCCGACACTCAACGGGAACCAATCAGAGTGAAGTACGTCGATACACACATGGGAGGGCGAGAAGAGTAATATAGTTGTCTGCGACCTAGAGAGGGGCTGTCTTCGCCGAACTTCCTACCAGACCACAGCGACACCAGAGGGCGGTGTCCGTCAACCGACTCCAGGGGACGAGGCTAAGGGTGAGCTCCTTCTATCAATGTAATCTTCCTCCTAACCACTTTCCTCTGTCCATCCCTCTACCTCTACCGTTGGACAAGTCTATAATACCATTTAACTCGATGTATCACTTATTCAACAAGTATAAAGTAAAGTCTCTATTAGTATTTATTGTATTAACTCTTTTATTCTAAACTTAACCCAATTTCCTTATCTTAACCTATCTGTTATATATCCTAAACCAAGCGATATAACAACACCAATCTTCACAATAATCCTTACACCAATACACACACCAATTTATACACCAATCCCCACGCTAAATCACACACCAACACATACCAATCCACCACATAAGCTTGTCACGAATTTTTTGAAATCAGATTTTCTCAGTTGTTTAATGCTATATGGCAATCTATTGAAAAGCTTTAATTTCACATTTGTGAATTACATTTGTACTAGTAATAGTTGATGAATTCAAATTTTTACATAAACACTGAGATACCATTTTACTACTGCTTGCAATCAACAAAGACACACTGAAAATAAACACACAAACATTTCAAACAATGCCATTGGACCATCTCAAGATGCACAGAGTACACAAATATGAGTTTTTGTAATGGTGTTCGGCATAACGGCGAGAGGATGAGAGAAAGGAGAAAAAATCTCACCGCCATTGCAAGAGCTACATATAAATTTGGAAGTCTTCCATAGTATCGGTGTGTATTGCTACATAGAAACCTCTTCTTCCATTCAAGTAGTATAGGCCTATACATGTTGTACTGACACACGTTAGTAATCTAACATGTACATAGTTAATATACTGTTTTAATTTTACAGTGAGCCAATTTGCATGCATACTTGGCACTAACGTTCATCAACTTCTGTGATCATAATTTATGTTGACATTTACCTTAATTTCTCTTGTACGTTAATAAATTGTCAGTTTTTGTGTAACTGTTTACACTTGCACTACATTTACATGCCTCGCTAACTATTCTATAGTCTGCCCAGAAACTATATTTCCCTTTAACATTCACCAGAATAATGTGCGTAAAAAGTAAAATTATGGGTTTATATTACCATTAAAACACATTTCCATGCACATCATGTGAAACAATAATCCTTGCTCAAATATGACAATCAAGTATGAAGATATTTTCACTATACAGCTTGGTACATATAGACAACTCTTTAACAGTAGGGATATTTCCCATAATTGCAGAAAATATCAGTTTCAGAAAGACATCCAACAAATCTCAATGTCAACATAATCAAGCATATATTCAACAAGAAACATAAAACATGTCAACAGTAGAAATTTAGTGAAGAGAGAGGTAAAAATACTAAATCCACTGATGTACACAACAATTGGAATAATGTAAGAAGACCAAGCACGTTACATCAAAGGTTGTGATGACAACAACAATGTAGAGGAAAACCAGCTTCAGTCAGTATTTCAAGAATAGAAAGAATAGGGGCTGTGTTGAAGTAAAGGATTCTGCACAACAAGTGTGCTGTATTTTGCTTTAACTAGGCATATGTGTTGTAAATGTGCTGTCATGTAATATTATGTTAAGTGTTTGGTGCACCAAAAAATCTAAACTTCCAAAGTAGAGGTAATATACCTTCTTGTACACATAAACTGCACTAGAGTGGGTTTAATGCATGCATCAATATCTTACAGTGTGGATGGGCTTACTGTGTTTGTATTACCGGTTTGTGATATTTTTCATTCCATTGTTCGGATTAAAACTAATTAGGGGAATTTAAGTAGTTGCCATTAATTTTTTATGCAAATCGCCATGTTGCTGCCCTTGACCCTTATGGCTAGCACAGTGGAAGAAAGTAAAACACTATGTCGCATCCGCTGTTACCGTTAGCATGGAAAATTTGTACTCAGGTAGCTTTCGTTCCAGGGTTATGATTACATAATGAGAGGAGTGTTGCTGCGTTTGCTATTGGTAATTTACTAACTACCGTGTGAAGATTCGTAGTTTACGAATGGAACATGAACTGTGATCTGAAAGTGAGGTGTGATGAGACACTGATATACGTCACAGTCTTTAACACAGTATGGCAATCACGTTATTTCGTAAGTTACCTGGCAGACAATGATTTGGTGACAGTTCTCGGACAAATCTAAGCATATGCACGCCTTACTTTTCACCACCAAGGGGATACTTTACACCGCCACAAACATATACGAGTACAATTACATCACTGTTGCTTAAAAATTTACTATTCAAGTAGGTCGTTTTGCAATACCAAACTTGACCTTTTATCCGCTTCCATAACCTATATCACAGCCGCAAAATACTTGTAATATGCAAAATCTGTGCTACTCGACTTCCTGAAATATGAGCATTGGCAAGTACACAGAACTGCATCAATTTAACTGCTCCATTCTGTTATACTGGATCTACGAGGGAAAAAAAAGATGTAAATCAGTTGCTCCCTACACCTTTCCAGCCACTACCAACATACACATACACGCACACTATTGTTTGCATTCTGGGAACAACAGTTGTTTTGATTTTTAGTGCAATCACAATTCTGGAGACATTTATGGAATTTTGTGGCCTTTTTATTACCTATTTTGTGATTTCCTTTAATTTTTCGTGTTTTTTAAAATATATTTTACCTTATAATTCCTTTGATTTTGGTTGACCTCCTGTCTATCGTGTATCTTATCTTGTATATGGCACATACTAATGCGACCATGCTTTACTTATAAATAGTACAACCAATACATACCAATTTCTGGTATTGTGAACATTTCCTTCATATGAGCCCCTAAATCCTTTTACTGAAATATTCACCATATTCAAAATAGGATTAACCAAGGATAATATTTCATATGGCATTAAAATTAGTACAGTGTTCTCAAAATTTCCTGAATAGAGAAGAAAAAATACATTAAAAGTTAGGTAATGGCCAGGCAGTGTTACAATCGTAGACTCTAGTAGCACAATGCACAGGATCGACGTTCCTGTTTTATTACTGCGTAGACCATAAATGAGAGTCTTACTTGGCCAACACAGGTCACCAATAAGTATTCAATTTCCTTAGTCGTCCCGTATTATCACTGAAAATCGGCACATAACTTGCTGTGGCGTTTACTCAACAGTATCAATTACACGTAATCAGATGGTTGTTGGAACAAATGTGAGTAGTCAGCCGAATTACTGGTTCGTTACACTGGGAAGAACACTGTGAAACGGGTGCTGACAATAAAATAAAGACACGAATAACATACAGAGTGGTCCGCCTAACGTGGAAACCCCCAAAATTCCAGGAACGGTTGTAGATCACAAAATGCTGTTTTCGCTAAATGACATTACGTGTATGGGCAAGTAATTTGCGCAAAGTGACTATTCGTAACACTTGTATAAACATACATAACTAAACCACATATGATTTTCCCCTGGAAACATACACTGGAGAGCCAAAAAAATTGGTATAGGCGTGCGTATGCAAATAACTGAGGTATGGAACCAATCAGAGTAACATGATGCGGTCGGCAGCGCCTATATAAGACAACAAGCGTCTGGCAATGTTACCAGATCGGTGAATGCTGCTACAATGGCAGGTTATCAAGATTTAAGTGCGTATGAACGTGGTGTTATAGTCGGCGCACGAGAGATGAGACATGGCATCTCCGAGGTAGCGATATAATTTGGATTTTCGCGTACAACCATTTCACAAGTGTACCGTGAATATCGGGAATCCGGTAAAACATCAAATCTTCGACATCGCTGTGGCCGGAAAAAGATCGTGAACGAACGGGACAAACGACAACTGGCGAGAATCATTAAACGTGACAGACATGCAACCTTTTCTTAAATTGGCGCAGATTTCAAAGCTGGGGCATCAACAAGTGCCAGCGTGCGAACTATTCAACGGACCATCATTGATATGGGCTTTCGGACCCGATTGCCCACTCGCGTACAATTGTTGACTGCACGACACAAAGCTTTACGCCTCGCCTGGGCCCACCAACACCGCCATTGGACTGTTGATGACTGGAAACACGTTGACTGGTCTGACGAGCCTCGTTTCCTATTGTATCGGGCGGATGGCGTGTACGGGTATGGAGAAATTCTCATGAATCCATGGACCCTACATGTCAACAGGGGACTGTTGAAGCTGGTGGAGGCTCTGTAATGGTATGGGGCGTGTGCAGTTAGCGTGAAATGGGACCCCTGATACGTCTAGATACGACTCTGATAGGTGACAGATACGTAAGAATCCTGTCCTATCACCTGCACCCATTCATGTCTATTGTGCATTTCTACGGACGTGGACAATTCCAGCAGGACAATGCGACAACCCACACGTCGAGAGTTGCTACCGAGTGGCTCCGGGAAACACTCTTCTGACTTTAGACACTTCCATTGGTCACCTAAATCACCAGACATGAACATTATTGAGCATATCTGGGATACCTGGCAATGTGCTGTTCAGAAGAGATCTCCACCACCTCGCACTCCTGTGGATTTGTGGACTGATCTGCTTGATTCATGGTGTGAATTGCCTCCTGCATACCTTCAGACATTAGTCGAGTCTATGCCACGTTGTCTTGCGGCACTTCTGCGTGCTCGCGGGGCCCCTACATGACATTAGGCAAGTGTACCAGTTTTTTGGCTCTTCAGTGTACGTTATTGCAAATTCATCTGAAAATACATGCAAAGAGGAATTCAGTGATATAATATATGCAATGGAAAGTAACACAGAAACGCCAAAAAATAATGTGTAAATATGATTCAGTTAAGTGGGCCGGTAGCATGGAGAAAAGTACATGTACCCACAGCTGTAACCTAGTAACACGTGGCATGACTCATCCTAGCGGGACCATTTCCTTTTAGTGTGAGTTGGGATTTGGTAGCAGCTTGGTTGCAAATATTTCATCATTTTAATCATTCTGAATTATTGTTGAGAAAGGTAGAATTTCTTAGAACGTCGGATTGCCATCCACGAGATTTATGTAAAGGTATTTAATGTGAATTAAAGTAATAGTATGACCTCAGCTTTATTGATTATTTTAATCTTGTTGTCTAGCCCTTCCAAGCGGTGCTTTACCTCAACTTTTACTGTTTTAGGTCTCATTAACTAAGACGGTAACATTAATAGAGGCGCCTAACGTTTCCATGTTCTGCTTGCATTATATATCTGCCAATTTTGCTTGCCTTACTTTTGCCTTACTCTGTAGTAAATGTATGCATGTTTTGATGATGCTTGGATTTGGTTATACTAACGAGTGCAGTGGAGTGTTAAATTTTACTAACAGTGTAAGCAATCACATGACATGTGTCAGTCTACAACAAATTTTTCAAGGTCGCATAGATAACATTTTGCAGATAGAGCACCATTAAATAATTAAATTATTGTGAATACTATATAATAATAACAGCATAAGATATATAAGAATTTATGAGTTCTGAAAAAAGTAAACCATTGTTAGCATCAGCAATGAACTTATTTAAAACAGCAATATTAGATATATCAGAAGCTAGGCAAGCTATAGAACATAGAGAACTAGATACCACAACAAGATTTAATTTTCTGATTGGAAAAGTAAATAAATTTATAAAATTTAATGAAAATTTAATTTCAGAATTAGAGAGCAAATCCACACTTCCTACAAGATGATTAGTATCTAAAATTGTAGATAAAGGTTTAATTCCCACCGAAGCTTATGATGAAGTTGAGCAAACATACTATTATATAGACTGTTCTACCAACCGGTACGAAAGCAGTAATAGAGACTGCCAGCATAATTATATCAATATTCCATCACCTCTTGTATCGTTCATTAATTTCAGTGCTGAAAGCGTACCACAAACAGAAATGGCTGACCCACAACTACCTAAGGTAATGATTAAATAATCAGAAAAAATTCCTACATTTTCCGGAGAAATAGGGCAGGATAATGATAACTTTTTAGATCACTACCTTACAGTACATGGTATAAATAACTGGGATGAGGCAGAAAGGTGTAGATTTATAAAATTTCATCTGGCAGGAACATCAAAGATAACGTATGAAAATACATTACAGATAAGAGTAGGACAGTAAAATACATGAGTAAAAGTAGTACGTAAGTTGCGTAATACATTCTTACCCATTGAAAACTCGAAAAAATATTGGCAATTACTGTACACAAAAAAGCCAAAATTTAGAGAATTTTACTAACCAGAATTTCATTTAGTGAAAACAGCATTTCGTGATCTGCAAGCGTTCCGTCGCCTATGTTTGTGGCGGTGTAATGACAGCATACGCAAAACATGGTAAAACATCATCAGCGAAGAGGAATAGTGGGCGAAACCCAAAGTTAACTGACATAGACCGACGAACATTAAAAAGAATTGTGGCCAGACAACATAAAATTACCACGGCAAAAGTGACAGCAGAACTCAACACTCACTTGAGTAATACTCTTTCGACAAAAACAGTACGGCGGGAGCTCCACAAAGCTAACATTCCGGAAGGGCTGCAATTGCGAAACACTTAATAACGGAAGCCAACGCTAAGCAGCGTAAGAAGTGGTACTACGATCATAAAACCTGGACACTTGATGATTAGAAGAATGTGGTATGGTCCGATGAATCATCGTTTACATTGTTTCCTTCAAACGGCCGGGTTTATATATGGAGAACCACAAAAAGATGCCTACTATCCGGACTGCCTACTTCCTACAGTCAAGCATGGGGGAGGTTCCGTTATGATTTGGGGGGTTATATCGTGGTATTCAGCTGGTCCTCTCATTCACATAACTGGCCGGATTACTGCTAATGAATATCTCGACATCCTTAATGATGAAGTTCTTACTATGACTAGCATATTGCTGCCAAACACTGCCATATTCCAAGATGATAATGTGCCCATACACAAAGCCAAAAAGGTTCAGTCTTGGTTTGAGGAGCATCAGAATATCGTCAAACATCTTCCCTGGCCAGACCTCAACATAATTGAACCGTTATGGGGAGTTTTAGAGCAGAGAGTGAAGAGCAGATTTCCATCTCCAACAACATTGAAGAAATTGGTGGATGTTTTGGTACAAGAATGGGACAATATTACATTGGAAACTATTCAGACACTCTACGAATCTATTCCGTGAAGAATTGCAGCTGTTCTAAAAGCAAATGGTGGCCCAACACCTTATTAATAAATAAATATTTTGTATATGTCAGGTGTTCATATTATTTTGTCCATCCCCTGTATTTTTCAAAATCGAAATTGTGACCAGTGCTGCTGTTGTTTTTGTATATTGTTGCTTTTGTTGTACGGGGATTTTTTGATTACATATTTTCATCTGTTCCGTTTATTTATATTGTGTCGTGAGATTTATTGTAGTCCTACACATGATACAATTTTTACAAGTGTGACACCTGCCAAAGCTGAGGTTTGGACGTAGGTGTTGTAATCTGTTCTGTGGCGTGGGGCGCCAACACTTAATACTAGTCCTCAGTGATCGGGCGTAGGAATGCTTCGACACTGCTGTTTAATGGTCCAATTCACTAATGAATGAATACAGAGTAATTCATATTTCACAAATCGAGGTTTTATTGTTGCATGAACATGTGAATTGATACATGAGCCCTTGAGACAACTCCCTCCCTTTTCTACGTATGCTCCGTACAATTCGCGTCGTAAAAGGGGGGTGGGGGATCTTCGTCGCACTTGTTGGATGATTGTAAAAGATCCTTCACACTGCGTGATAACTACTAAATGTCCTTCACACTCGCTGGATGACTGTACTTATCTGGCTTGCTGTGCTGGTAGTTGTTCCTGCAGATGAGGTCCGGTGAGCTGGAACTGCTCTCGTCCTGTCACGGGCGCCTCGGTGACTCGTCTCGACGTCCCTCCTTCTCGGGTCGACGCAGGACTCTGCGTCTGATGGCGGCTGGCTGCCGTTCTCGTCTCCTGCGGAATCACTCCTCCCTCCCGGAATCTCGTCGGCCGACTGCCATGTTTCCTCGGACTCCTCCGGTTTTGTAGGCCCTCATTGCCATATTAAACTGCCCCGGTTTCTCCAGGTAGCCGCGGACCGCCCCCCTGGGTAATCAACCGCGGGCGTGTACTCCAGCTCCATACTTGGGTCCAGCGTCTGCTGTTTTGTTCTGGTTTATCAGTTTCAGCACTCCGTTCTGTCCGTGCGGAAATAATTGAAGGGGCCTCTCGTTTCTGTTGTGATCAAAAGCCTGGGACAAAACACAGCCTGGTGAGGTCATAAATGCGTCTCGTCGTTCCTGCCTGCTCGCGGAGTCTGGCGTCTGTCCCTCTATTCTGCCTGGAGCTTTGTTGTTTGGTTCGGCATTGTGGGAATACTTCGGGATCTCCCGCTGGCCGCTGCACTCGTGTTCTTNCCTGATTCCACACCGTGACGCTATTCTCCCGCATGTCCGCCTTCCCATGCAAATGGTCGTCTTGTAGGGCCGATCTGGCGCCGTTCCCTTCGTCACGGCTGCCAGGCCCTAAATCCTGAATGATGTCGTTCGCCTGTGAGCTTCGTTAGAGTGTGGTACGGACGAATAAAATATAGGGACGCCGCAGGCGTCAAGTACCCTTACAATTTAACCTCTTGAAATGGTTTTAACATGTACATAATTGAATGGAGTCTATTTGATGGGGTTAAGTCCAGTGCACTTTGAATATCGCTTCATAGATATTGACATACTAAAAAAATAATCATTATGGTTATTATGAACTGGTTCAACATGAACAAACTACCCTTGAACAGTATTTATACCAAAAATAAATGGATGTAAGTACTTTTGTCTAACTCAAGCTCATGTATCCTAGGTACTTTAACTGACAGTAAATAATGAAATCATATCCAGAACAATTGAGAAAACGTTTAGGAATACACATTAGTGAACACCTAAATTAGCAAAATGTATTTTGCCAATAACACAAATGAAAGTTTTTCATTCTAATTATATAGAGTCTAATTTGTAATGTATTATTTATTGGAGTAACTACACCAATGACTTCAGAATTTTCAGATTACAAAAGGAATGATGATAAGGATTATGGCTAACAGTTTAAATATTGCTTTATAGTGTTCTTGGCATTTTTAAAGGTTGAAAGACATAAGATAAACCACCGTGTGAAGTATTACACATTCTTAAATTCCAGTACATGGTTTTATTTGTTACAATTATTGCAAGTGTTATCTATGTCATATACATTGTGTTCACTTCATTTTTACAAAGGCTGTTATGTGAGGGCCAACATCACCCCCTTATCATCATTCCTTTTGTAATCTGAAAATTCTGAAGTCATTGGTGGAGTTACCCAAATAAATAATACATTACAAATAAGAGTCTATATAATTAGAATGAAAACAAAGTCACAACCTAGCAACATATCTATCTATCTATATACAAACGATATAGCGTTGCTGTGGCATAACAGATTTTGGTTCTATTCATTTCTGTGAAATTAATTGATAGGAGTATATGTATTTTCGAAATCTTTATTATTGAAGTACTTGTTTGTATACAATGTTTTTAGTTTCGCCATATTCCGCGCGTATGAATAAGTTGTGTGGTTTTCCTACTCTAAAACACGACACATACAATTGGTCGGGCGAAAAACCTTCTGTTTCTGAGTCTATTCCGCACATTTGCAATGACTGCTCTTGAGCTTTATTTATTGTCATATAATTTATATTTTTCATAACTATTCATTCAAAAAAATTTTAGAACTTTTTTATTTATGAAGAGATATAATGATGCTAATGCGTAAATATATCGATGACTGCTGAAGAAATTTACCAGAAATGTTAGTGTTTTGTAATTGTTCACGCAATATTATAAGCTGAATGTTGTGCGTCCGCAGTGTCGCCGCTGGACACTTCATTTCTTTCCACACATGAAACACACTCATCAGGAAGCCAGGTGTTGAATGCGAGGGAGGCCGGGGATTAGTGCGAAGTGCACCTGCGAGTTTGACCTCGAGCCCATTCGCAATAACTTACCAAAATTATGGAAAAAATCTAATCTAGTTTGGTGAAAGGCAACGAATGGTATCTTATATATTGAGTTTGAGTCATTTTATTGTATACATGCCATTTATTATTATTTCTGAAGATATAGTAATAGCAATTAATTTATTGTAGTAGTTTTTCTGCTATTTATATTGTGTAGTATAAAAGGAAATTGTTATACCATGGCGATAAAAACTGCGTTAGTTTTCGTACGTAGTAGCTATTGAGGCATATATCATACATTTTATTAAGTTTTTAATTTAATTTATTTAAATAATCCATAGGACTACGAACGCAGCTACTCTCTAATTCTATCAATGTAAATTAAACAGAGTATTTTTCTTTTATATATTCTTTGTGTTTGTGACGCAGGTCATGACACTGACATTCGCTAACACTGTTCCAGAAAGGAAAGTATTAAGGCCAGCTATATAGTTACACAATAATCATGTAGTAAAATGAATACTATATATTTGCTGTAAATTATTTTTGCAATGTAGACGGATTGGATTGAGAGTATAGATATACCTACGCCCTAATTATGCCTTCTTGAAAATTAGGTAATAATAATAATAAATAATTAATGAAATTAGATTAATTACCTGTCTTGAAGCAGTAATAATTTCCTCTGAACGAGGTAATGTTAAGGATTAATATTTTATTTCTACGATCAGTGAGTTTAACGTCAGAGACCATGCTGTGGTACAAACTTGCATTCTATAGATATTAATAGGTCAGAGCTATGAACATAAAATAAAACGGAGAGAGTATTTGTTACATCGCTTTTAGCCCGTTAATTAAAGAGCTGTAACAGTGATGTACTTTCGGCAATTTCTTTTTGTACTTCAGAATAACGCCTGTTATATGAAATATGAGGAACTTCAAAAAATCGTGGAGAAATATTCATCAGAAATTCAGGACCAAGCAGCATGTTCAAGAATTCTACAGGATGAATCACAGCCACTATTGGACGCCATCCGTTACTGCTGGCAAGCACTGAAATCACTTATGGTTCACCAGTGTTTGTCATCAGTTACGGAACAGCCTGCAGCTAACAGTAGGCTATATATTTTGTTCGTTAGTAAGTTTATAGTTTCAAAACACTCGATAACGTTATTAATTTAAACTAAAGAAAAAAATTCCGTTATTAAATTTGGTATTAAATTTTATTTTTCGCTTGATTTAAAAGATTACTCACCCATAAAAAACATACTACTAATGGTTTTACCAAAGAAAATTAATTTTTATAACAACATAAATATCGTTTTGTGTTTTTCTTGTATTGCTTTTGTTCGGAATTTCAACCAAGACAATTTTGTAATTAATGATACTTCTATACACACATTTTAAATATCTTGTAGATCATACGAAAATTTTAACCGCCCGCCAATATCTTGTTTTACTGACACTGCACAACCTCTGCAACTCCAGTCATCTCAGTGCTTTCAGTAATCAATATAGTCTCGCGCGGGATGCCATCCAGTGTCACGGTTCGCGGAAACGAATGGCAGTGATCATCTGTGCTCGTTAGCAGTATTGGAACAATAGCTGACATTACTGAAATAATTGGCTTGTGAAATCTGCGAGTATCGGAATGCGGTGCCTGTGTGGAGAGCTGCTTTGTATGTCATTATCTCCGGGCCACCTGGCGCGCTCCGACTTCATCCCTTCCCTCTTGAGAACAAATATTACGGGCAAGTTGCCTATATACAGGCGAAAAACTTTCTTTTACGTACACCACGCCATCTCTAGAGGCAGAACCACACTAAGTTTCACTCCGAGTTTACCTTAGGATGTCGGATACCAAAAAATGAATTATTTTGTAATTATACCAAACAGTGTTGAACTTGTACGCATTGTATGTGGTGCCATTTCCCTCGAATAAAAAAACTTACACGTTATATTATTTAAATTATTTAATGTCAAATCCATAATTTTTTGTTTTTTGCTGCGCCGTAATAACAACTACTAACACAGATATACTAATGAAAACTAATGCCGTGGGCTGCCGCGTGACACATTATGTAATCACCAAATAAAAGTTCATTTTTTTTTTGAAAACAAATTAAAAGAAAAGAAAAGAAATTTTTTGCATATTTTTGAACAATTTATTATAATACTTTTTGGTAATTACATATATGTCAAGCGATATCCCACGGCATTAGTTTACGTTGTAATTTTCTTCATTTGTACATCTTAGTTAGTAGTTTCTTATTATGGCTGCAGCAAAATAGAAACATTTCGGATTCGACATCAAATTATTTAAAAATATAAAGAGTAATATTTTTTAATCAAGGATTTTATCAAATTCAATACGTACAAGTTGAACAATGTTTGCTAAAAATATAAAATAATTTTTTTCGGTATGTTACACCGGTATATATTGCTGCCTTAAAATGGTTTTGACCGACATCTTTATTGTAATGTTATAAATGGAATGAATGTATGGTCTTGTATCCTAGAGTAAATAAAAATTATCTTTATAATTACAGGATTGTCATGAATAAGCGAACTCCGTTAGCATGCCCCGCTTATGCTGACGGTTATTTAGGCCAAACCGTCTTCACTGGAGTCAACATTTTATTTTTGCTGATGTAAACTTCGACATATTGTAAGTAAAGTAAAACAACACGGTGGATGAAGGACTGGATGATACATATTGTCAGAATTAGTTTGCTGTGCAGTGTAAGAATCTCATATCAGAACGCAACTCCCGTCTAATCTACTCAAGTGGGAGTTATGAATAACACATTTCAGCCAGAAGTGAGAATATTTAACCCACATTTTCCGGCAGTCAATCGAACGCGTTAGTTTATGTCTCGTCAATCAGCTCTTTTGTTTAGAGTATTTTGTGGTTATTTAAACATTTCGATGGTCCTTGTATTTTTATTTTTATTTAGTTTGCCACCGTCATTCATCCATATTAAAATTTGAATTACCGAAGTAGTGTCTTTGTTTCTTTGATATACTTACGGTAACTGCTATCTGTATTTATTTACCCACATAGTGTTATGGTCGCTTTTTACGCGCATTCTATCGGGAAAAAGTTACATCGTTGTTCTTTTCTGAGTACAGAAATTTAAAAATCTAATGCATTTGCTTGTTTATTTCTCTTTTTTTTATACCCATTTACAAACGTGGCTTTGTTGCTGTCCACAAGGCTGAAGGAACGTGAGGAATGTATTCGCCGCATTCATCCGTTTTAAAGGGTAATATTATATTTTTTACTGGATTATAATTTTTAGTTGAACGGTGGGATATAAAAACTGGTTAGGCGTCTAGTGACAATGATTTTGCTTGTATTTTCGATGATATTTACTCGTCCCTTATAGTGTCATTGTCAAACCAACGAAAGAGTTCAATTTAATTCTGGAGATAATTAATTTGCACATTTTCCATCGGAATTCAGAAGAAAACTTGCCATGTTTTAAGTTATGTTGTTTAGAATATCAAGAAGCTTCTAATTTCCATATATTACGAGCTATTAAATGATTACATTGAGAAGCACGCATCTTATATGAGAATTTATTTTTATTATGAAGGTTGGAACATTTTGACTGTGCGAATAATTCGGCACAGTTGAATTTTTGACATTTACAAAAAAATAGCATCTTATGCAAGTGAATAATATTAACCTCAATATGAAATTTGAATGAAAAAAATTGTTCATTTTCACAAGCATGCTATTAATTATGTAATATTAGTAATTAATATCAACTAAAATTGTGATTGGAAAGATGTTATTTGATATTTTATACAACGAAAATATATGGCGAATTTTCATTTCTGTATAAGAAGTATTTAAATGGAGAAGTATATATTTACCAAAGTATTTAAATGGAGAAGTACATATTTACCAAAGTATTTAAATGGAGAAGTACATATTTACCAAAGTATTTAAATGGAGAAGTACATATTTACCAAAGTATTTAAATGGAGAAGTACATATTTACCAAAGTATTTAAATGGAGAAGTACATATTTACCAAAGTATTTAAATGGAGAAGTACATATTTACCAAAGTATTTAAATGGAGAAGTACATATTTACCAAAGTATTTAAATGGAGAAGTACATATTTACCAAAGTATTTAAATGGAGAAGTACATATTTACCAAAGTATTTAAATGGAGAAGTACATATTTACCAAAGTATTTAAATGGAGAAGTACATATTTACCAAAGTATTTAAATGGAGAAGTACATATTTACCAAAGTATTTAAATGGAGAAGTACATATTTACCAAAGTATTTAAATGGAGAAGTACATATTTACCAAAGTATTTAAATGGAGAAGTACATATTTACCAAAGTATTTAAATGGAGAAGTACATATTTACCAAAGTATTTAAATGGAGAAGTATATATTTACCAAAGTATTTAAATGGAGAAGTATATATTTACCAAAGTATTTAAATGGATAAGTATATATTTACCCTTGTTATTATTCAAATTAAGAATTTTTTACTGATAATTTTATTAATTTGAAAAATGATTTCATTAAAACAGCTTTTGGTAACGACAGAATTATTAATTCTTGAAAAAAGTATCTTCATTTTAAATGCACGTACAGCTAAAAAAATTCGACATTAAATACTTAGATAACTTAAAAATTTGTAAAGTTTTGACGATATACAAAAAAACTACTCTTATATAAATGTAATAAATTATATCGTACATTTTCATACTATTGAAAAATTGCGAAAATTTACAAAAAAAAAAAAAAAAAATGTAGTTTTGTGATACTCCGAGGATTCGTTCGCTATGGCATTACTTTGGAGCCAATGAAGTTCTAGATTCAAATTCTTGTGAATGTCGTCTTACAATTTGAGTTAGTTTATCTCTATCTCTCACGCTTTCCATCTTTATTTCCCCGCACTCCTTTAACAAAAGAGCTCTGATTTGAAAATAATTACAGTTCCCAGTAAACATTTCATCTTTCTTGATTTGAATCATTGTTTTTTCTTAGCAAGGATCTTTAAAAGTAAACTTCTATTTGCTATTTTCTCTTGATTTTTGTGACTTACACATTTAAATCGGCAAGTCTCTTTAGTTTCAATTCTGATGCATACTGTTTTCTTCTCATTTTACATGATCATGTTTTAATCTTACAACAGAGGGTGTTTCGTCATGTAGTAATTGTGTCTGGATACGTCTTTGAAGGATCGTAGGTTCCATTAACGATTATTCCACTATTTTAGCCCTTTACTGAGTGGTTTCATATCTGCATTCAATTAAAATGTCGCCATTATTTATTTAATTTTTTTTAAAATTTCTAGTTAGTTAGATAGTTATTGATATTGATCAGCCACGAGGAATAACGACTGAAATTTTTATTCATATAAAATATCTACAAACTTCTAATTTTTATTGTGCTCAAATATTTACACGTTGAAAAAATGTTCATTTTAAAATTAGGCCTATGTCTATAAAGGTCGCCGACTGACTCGCACGGGGAGATACGTAAAGAAACCGTAGTCTTACGCAGACATTTTCGAAGTAATGTTCTCGGCAACGAAACACAGCTGCAACACTAGTGTCATGCCGCGGTGGTAGCGGCAGACGTGTCAAGAGGTATGGGCGCAGCGACCCGTCAGACATGGCACGAGAGTCTGCGGACCGCCAAGGCCATGGGTTACTGCGCAGGCGTTTGTGAGTGGCTATCTTGACTGCGCATGCAAGTTTTCACTTATTATTTTTTAACATAATATCCTCACCTAAACTAAGATACCAGGTGACTACGTGTTTTTAGTGATTAAACTAACCTAAACTATGTTATAATAATTCGTAGTTGATTGTTTTGCAGTTGAAACTAACTAAGGATAAGCAGAAACCCTGGGCAATTTGGAATGAGGAATTAATTCCCGAAGGCGCTATTGTGAAGAAAAAAATGTCTGTTCAAGTTCTGTGAGGTCTGCGTTAATTTTATGAGCCGAAAACGACGAAAGCGTCAGGACCTGTAGCAGAACGACCATTATCATCTTTTCCACGACAGTAGCTTCGCGCTGTACTCTGTTCTTGTGCAGAATGAGCTGGCTTCACTCAGCACGGTGCTCTTGTCACGTCTTGTGTATTACTCTGACCTGCAACGATGCGATTTATTCCTTCCTGTGTGTAAGAAACAACATCTTTATGGACATCGTATCCGACCATCCGAGGACGTCATCACCACTACCACACAGGCGTTACGCGCTATTTCGGAAGACACATTGCCACAGAATTAATAGCAGTTGTATTGACTATAGCAACAATGTATTGTAACCGATGGACAGTTTTTCAAAAATGGCTGGGCTATATTTTGTACAGATGTACTATTTGTTACCGAATCATATAATGCAGCAGCGACTAAAACGCTGTACTCATTACTGCAGTGATATACTGTATGAAGGTAGATAAATAAGTAACATCCCCGCAGTGGATCAATATTTAAGATTGTCGCAGTAACAGTCCCTTGCATGCTAGGGAGTTGGCGTTTTTCTCGTGTGTAGGTATACACTTCCCATTATTCAGTATGTTCCGAAGTGAATGGCGTAAATTCATTATAACATGCGAATTGGTCCTACGTGTTGAAATCATGTCTGTGATTCGGTTTTTGTGTGCTACACGTGAGTCTCCCATCGAAATCAACCAGCAAGAAGAGATAGCAGTTTATGGTAGGTGAGCAATAAGTGTGTAATCCATAACATAATGGTGCACAAAGTTTGTTGACGGAAGAACGGATGTCCGCGAAGAACATCACATCGGTGGACCAGTAACAGCAACGACTGCCGTCCATACAACTATAATTGACTGAATAATTCAGGAGGATCAGTGACGGAACATACGAGATATTGCTAGTGTCGACGTCTTCCATACGGCATTGTTCACCACATAACAAGCTCCACTATCGCAACGTGTGTGCTCATCACGTGCCAAAATTTGTAATATAACTCAAATATGTTCTTATTTATAGTTCGTTTACACATCTGCAGCCTATAAATTAAGAGAGAAATACCAATGTGGAAATCACCGCAACCGTTAATGAATCATGGCGTATCAGTTACGTCCGAAACCAAATGGTCTTCGATGTAATGGACGTATGTGACATCATCACAAAAAAAAGGTCCGAGCAGCATCCCCCGCCACTTTGTTCCAGCATGCACGAAGTCTGCGTGACTTTAAGTTTCTGCAACATGGAGAACTAATCACATCCGGCAAGGATTGTGCAACACTATAGCGAGTATGGGTGGCAATTCTAGGAAGAGGCCAGTTCTTCTACCCAGATGTCTTAACGCATCTTCACGATAATGCCAAACTTCACACTGCAAAGGAAAATGGGAAACACAAAATTTTGCAGTTCTTCTTCTGGGACAGTCTAGTTACAGTTCGGAATTTACCTCATCAGATGTCAAACGCACTGATTGAGCGTAGCTCAATCCTTGTCTTTCGGGATCCCTCGGCATCGTTCTACTATACTCCTACAGGATGTCGGGTATGGCCGTCCGAGGGTTACATCAATAAAGCAGCCCGGGAAAACCTTGAGCCAAGTGCCGATACCACAGTGTACATTTTTTTTGTACTCTAACAAGAAAAATCGATGGACACCCAGTTGCCAAAAAAATCGTTTGTATAACTACAAACAGTTTTCTTGTAAAATCTGCAAAAAGTATATTTGTAATATTACAATTGATAGGCTTATACTACAACTTACATTATTGAGAAGTGGACATAGAATGATTATACTTTTCTGCTAGAAAACAGACGCAATGAATTAATAACGGAGAATGCGGAAAAAATTACTTTAAAAATTTAATCCACCAAAAAAAAAAAGGCTTTCTTTTGCCAGCACGGAAACTATAACACCCCCCCTGCGTTACTATCTCGCACCCTTAACCACAAAATCAACTTAACTTACGAGCTTCATGATTATTTTTGCAGTTAATATTGAAGTAAATATCTACAATATATTAGTGAAGTAATCGGTAGAGAATATAATATGTAGATATTAAATATTAACATTAACAGTTAATAACTAATAGCGCGTGTTTTTAAAATTGTTATCGTTTTATTATGTTAATTTAGGTTGATGTAGGTGTTTTAGGGTTTTTTAAAATTGCACGCAACTACACTTTACATTACCCCTAGTTTTGCACAAATTACAATTTACGGTTTGACGTTATTGAGTGTCCACCATTTGGTCTGATTTCGGGGATACGGTTCAGTATAGAACAAACATTTCTTGAAGTATATTACAAACACGGCTATTGCAGTTTTATGAACAATTAATTTTACAAGATAGATTTTTATACTGTTACAAAAATTGGTAAAATTACAAATAATTCCTTAGTAAAAATTGCAACTTTTTTGTAGTGCATATATACAGATTATTAAATGCATATCTTGGCGGAAGACGTCTTCGGGATGATGCAAGCGTACATGATACTTTTCGAAATGTGTTGGAATGTCACGATTCAGCTTTCTACAGAGACGTGGTATTTAAGCTTGTGCCACTCTGAGAAAGATGTATAAATCGCCCATGGGTACTATGTGTATGGTACAACTAAATTACATTAGTGCATATGTTACACTTACAACCTGTAGCACAACAGGGAGCATCACTTACTGATCCATAGTTGTATAATGCAGAAGAGCACTTCGTCCCTAATGTTATGCTATCACCGAACTTTGTAGGAATGCTATTGCAAATAATTAAAGAGCTTGGAATATTATATAATTACATCTGAATTTGAAGTATGAATTAGGCCGTTTTCTGACTTCACCGAAAACATGTATTGCATAAATGTTCATACCGTATATTTATTAAAAGTAAACAGATCTAGCTTTACTCGCGATTAAGAAAGACGAATGCGATGACTGATGACGGAATGCAACGTCGGGTAAGCGGGAATAGTTGGAGAAAGTCACCGGTCACAGGCAACATTCGCCATGGTTCCCACATGCGAAGATCCGGGAATGGCCTGCAGAAAGTCTATACAAGGTCGTTGTGGTGGGAGGTCGACTCGACCACTTGCAGCGTCCAACTGCCATTGCTAAGTACCACGATAAGCATTGTCGTATCGTGGGTCTCCGGCATTTGCCACGTTCGTCTAGAGGGTAGACCGAACTGTTGATGGTTCGGAGCTCACTACAAGGAGGCAATATAGCTTTCTTGTGTATACCGTGTAAATCCAAATCCCTAGAATGTCTCGTATCAGCTCATGCAGCATATTACAAGTAGGGGAACTCGGGGCGGAACGGTATAGCGGGGCAGAACGGGATAGGGCACTTTCTTCGACTGAAGAGTGCTAGAGACTAGCGGAGAGACATTGAACTAAGCCTACAGACGGTAGAGAAGACTCGGCAGCCATTTTGACCAGTTCTGACACAGCCTTCTGAGTTAACCGAGTGTTCGTGGTTTTCTGACGCGTGTTTTGTAACTTTTCGCTGATTTCAATATAAGGTAAGCTTCTAACCGTTAATTCAACACTAATGTGTGTTATTTATCGTTGTAGTGCATGTCATTAGCTATAAAATACGCACGTAGTAAGTATAAATCCGTCAGGTTTTCAGTTCAGCAAACACTCATAACCTAAAAAGTGCTATGGGGGTGGAACGGGATGGGGCAGAACGGGATAGTATCCCGTTCTGCCCCGTCATATTTTGACGTGAATAGGTTTGTAAAAATGTTTGTTTGTTATTCCAGATGGTCCGAACGTACAATAGGAAGACGGACAGGCAAAAATGGGATGTCCAAGCGATGGAATCAGCTATGGCAGCCGTATTCTCATCTGAAATGGGGTTTTTAAAGGCTGCTTACCAATTTATTGTGCCAAAGTCGACTCTTGAAAGATATGTAAAAGAGGCAAGAGACAATCCTGACTATAAAGTTGATAAATCTAATGGAAAATATAAAAATGTGTTTACCCCAGAACAAGAAGAAGAACTGGTATCATATCTAAAGACAATGGAAAGTAGGCTTTTTGGTCTAACTATGAAAGATCTTAGGTCATTAGCCTATGAGTTGGCAGACAAAAATGGGATAGAGCACAGATTTAACAAAGAAACTTGTCTAGCTGGGCAGGATTGGATTGTAGGTTTTCTTGATAGGCACCCAAGCTTGTCTATTCGTACTCCAGAAAATACAAGTGGCGCGCGAGCTATGGGATTTAATAAGGTCGCAGTTTCGAAGTTTAACTCTCTTCTTAACGAAGTTATTGATAAGTGCAAGCTAACTGCTGACAAAATTTTCAACTGCGATGAAACCGGCGTGTCGGTTAATCCAAAAAGTCAGTCTAAAATAATAGCTCTGAAGGGAAAAAGGCAAGTTGGGGCTGTAACATCTGCTGAACGCGGAGAAACAGTGACAGCGGAGGTTTGCATGTCGGCATCTGGGTTATACATGCCGCCAATGCTTATTTTCCCAAGAATGAAGAAAAAACAAGAGTTTGACCTTGGCTTACCCCCAGGAGGCTGGTGTGAAGTTCACCCTTCGGGTTGGATGACTACTGAATTATTTCTAGTCTGGTTTGCAAAGTTTATTGAGTTTTCAAAAGCCACAAAAGAATCGCCTGTTCTTCTCATTGTGGATGGACATTCGACCCATACCAAAAATCTGAAGCTGCTTGAAATGGCTAGAGAAAATGGTGTGGTTCTTCTTTGTTTACCGCCTCACGCTTCTCATAAGTTGCAACCTTTAGATGTAACGTTTTTCAAGCCCCTTAGTCTTTACTACGGTGAAGAAGTCAGAAAATGGCTTAGAAGCCATCCAGGAAAAGTTGTTACACTTTTTCAAATATCAACAATCTTTGGTGCATCATTTTTACACGCTGCTACAATGTCAACCGCTATAAACGGCTTTAGGAAAACGGGGATATGGCCACCGGATCTAAACGTTTTTTCAGACGCAGACTACCTGCCTTCTGCGACAACTGACATTCAATTGGAAAACAATGAATGTTCCGCTGAAAAGTCTACTGATGATCACGATTACGATTTGACAACAGACTCTCCCGTGTCCACAGAGCCACCGAACAAGAAGACAAAAAACCAAGGAAACTTCAGTAATGAACCACAACCTGGATGTTCGTGGCAACAAGATTCTCCGAGAATTTGTGCAAATTTTCAAGAAAAATCAGCTTTTCAGACATCATCTGAATCTTTTATACTGATTCCGTTAATCAAGCAAAATACAAAGCGGACTTCAAGGTAAAAAGGAAAAACTGTCATATTAACAGATTCTCCTTACAAAAATGAGCTGCAGAATGCTATTGCAAAAAAAAAAAAAAATGAAAAAGAAAAAGTGAAAGAGCGCAAAAACAGAGAATAGAGACCAAAAACTGCCACTAAAGAGAAGTTAATTAAAAAAAATCTCTTTAAGAAATCGAAGGGCTCAAAAAAAAATCAAAGAAGATGAAGAGTGTCTTTACTGTGGGGAATGTTACTCCGTTTCTAATGAAGGATTGGTTACCTGCCAGAAATGCTACAAGTGGGCTGACAACTCATGTGCTGGCATAGACAGCGAAGATGATGAAGAAATTTTAATTTGTGAACATTGCGAGGACGACAAGTAGTGTAGTTTTTGATGGATATACAAAATAGATCAATTTGCTGTCAATTTCAAAAAAAAAAAAACACAAAAAAATGTGTGATTTTTTTTATCATAAAAAATCATTAATTTTTAACCTAATAATTTTTTTAATGACTTTTATGTTTTTAATATTAGTTGCCAACTAATACATGTCGATTTGTAGGTTTAAGGCAGTAATTCCCACTGTTTTTTTAAATTTTTTAGTAATAGAATTTATTTTTAAAAACCTATCCCATTCTGTCCCGTATGTGGGGCAAAACGGGAAATTTGCAGCCTTTTTTTGAAAAAAAAAAAAAAAAAAAAAAAAAAAAAAAAAAAAAAAGATGTTTAGTTATAAGTACTTATCATGTTACATGTGATTCTTAAGAATATAAAGTTATGTTTTATATCTTTATCAGGTGTTTTGTGTAATTACCCAATTTAAAAAAAATGGTTAAACATGAAATATCCCATTCCGCCCCGAGTTCCCCTAGTGGTAATAAATAGTACGCCCCAGAACAGAGTGGTGTGTGGTGCAGCTCATGTTGTCAGTCAGTGTCATTGGCGGCAAATATGGTATTCGGTTACCTTCATCTTATATAATTACTAATAAATTTATATATAAAAACCAATTTTTTTTTTAATTTCCAGATTTTTTTCGTTATACAATTATATTTCGATGTCCGGCATCTATAATGTAGAGATTGGCTGCTCTACAGTTTTTAATGCATTTTTTATATTTTTCTTCCTCTTTTCATATTTTGTTCTTTAATGTCTTTTCAGAGGAGATGTGTCCTTTTTGCATAGACGATCGAGAAGTTCTCTCTCTCTCTCTCTCTTTCTCTCTCTATGTGTATATATATATATATATATATATATATAATGAAAAACTGACTGACATTAACGCCCAGCCTCAACCATTGATCCTAGAAACATGAGATTTAGAGGAAATATTCATTATTTAATGTAGGCAGCCACTAATGAAAGGATTTTACAAAACCTAAGGTAAGCCCTGAAGTGGTGGAAGAGGGGTTCGAAGTTTGTATGGAGAAAAAATATTAGACGGTTGTGTTAACGCTAAACTTCATGCAAGTACCGTAGAAAATAAATCATTAAACACATGTTAAAAAGTTCCTTAGAAATAAACTCATACTAAAACGATTCTATTAACTAGAAACTTCATAAAAGTATTCTAAGTAATAAAATCTCAGAACTTCTTGTTCGTAACATAAAATTACTATAGTAATATCGTAATTTATCAATATTGTTTACATTGTCGCCAGATGGCACTATGTAAATTTTAAATCGCTCTGTCGTTTAGTTTATATTTACTTCACCCATATCTTTTTTTGATGCCATCCTCTAAAATGGTAAAGAATATTGTATAAAAATAAGTATTGTAAAAAGCCTAACTTACATGTTGACACGGCTGATTACAAATAACAACTCCAAACTTAACATCTACAGTTCTCTTATTTTTGGACTTGCATATCTTTTCCACATTCTATTAAAAAATATATATTATATTTTAAAGACGTACTTACTATTTAAAAATATTGTAACAAAAACACGAAATCCACGCGGACAAAGTCGCGAGCAAAAGCTAGTTTTATATAAAAAAGAAACTGGCTTCAATGTTTTTTTTTATGTTTTATGTGTTTTGACATAATTTAGAATTATCTGTGTTATGAATTTATGCCTCTGTTTCAAAATTTTGCAAAAAAATAAGTGTAATCTTTAATGTTTATTTTATTCTGTATATTTATTTAAGTGTTCGTGTTATTACTTTGAAATATAATTTAAAAATTTTCATCCATTCCGTTAATTTCTTCACTTTAGCCTCAGTTGGGCTTAATTTTATGATATTTTAAGTCTGGATTCTAGACAGTTTTCGAACAGCGAGTCACGTAATTAAAATTCCGAGGGATAAAATTTTAGAACTTCTTATAATGATGCGCGAAAAGTTCGCCGTCGCCGCAGCTTCCATTAATTTGGGAATTATTATGGAATACCACAGATTGTGAATAAAAAGCACTATAAACAGTTTCTGTACTGTTTTAATGATACAAGAATGCAATGGAGAAGCCCGCGTGTTAAGTTTTTGTGACGGAAATAAATAAAAAAGTTCGACCCATTCCCCCTTCAACCTAGCGGTGAAGAATGTGCAACGGACGTGAGTCTCACAATTTTTTCAGCGCACATAAAGCTTATTCTCATATAACAGTCAAATAAAAAATAAAAAACCACATGGGAACAAAAAAACACATACTTTTATCAATTCGTTTCAATAAAATTTTGAGCTGAGACAGCTGATATGTATGCCCACGGAAAACATTATTGTAATGAATCACAACGTTTGAGAGTGAAAAAATGAACTGAAGCGAACGGGAAACCAAACTTACCCCCATAATGAGTTTGTAATAATATTTAAGAAAGAGGAACAGCATAATTTTTGTAGAACGAACTTTATGAACACCTATCCTTCAGTGTTATAAATTGACATTTGACTAATAATTTGCTTTGAAGTCCAGGCAACACAACCAACTTGGTAATCAAATTTTCAATCACTATTAATAATAATATGATTATATATTTTTAATACAACTCGTTGTCCAGAACAATATTTAAGAACTTTGCTCAAATACAAAGAAATTTGTCACTACACACATTCTTGTTTTTAATTTTTGTTAATTTTGGTATTGTGGCAATGTTTAATTCCGAACGGTATTGCGTGTGTGAATTGTTTGATTTGGCGTCTGGAGCTTCACTTCTGACTTCATTGCAAGTGTTACAGTGGTGTGGAACCGTGGCCTGAGTTCTAGTAATACTGAGTATGAACTACCTCGGTATAATATCTAGCTGGGCAAAATTCTCGCTGTGTAGCTAACTGCTTCAAACCACACTTTTATATTTTTTTCTGTGTACCGAGCGGAACCCGCTACACTCTTAATACATTTAGAGCTATCACACAGGGTAGCGATCATTTCTGCTATAAACGTGCATGCCACTACATACCAACAATCATGGCCGAAAGTAAATACAGGCCTGCTTGAAGAAAGTTTCGAATGCGTTACATTCACGCACAACGTCACTGCGCACCCACACGAGTGTAAAAATTGACGTTATATGGGATTTTGTGAGAGTCGAATAATTAACACTATTTAAAGTTTTTGTAATAACAAACAGTGTCTCATGTGCTTTGTCTAATTAAAATAGGAAAACTAAATAATACAACAAAGCCCTTTGTATTCGTCAAATATGAAGATAAACAAATAAAGAGTTGCATAACTTACAAGCAACGGCGTTTTATAAAGTTATTAATTGTAGCAAATGAAATGTATTTAATATTTTATTATTACGATTGCTTACTTTGAAGGAAAAACTGCAGAACGTTTTAGCAAAAAAAAATTACGTACTTTCGTTGTTTAATTTGTTCTTTCAGAAAATGTATTTATTTATGCTTGCCGAAGTGAACTATAACCTAACCTCGTCGGTGATACCTGTTGCTCTGGACGTATATGAATGCCACATTTATTAATATTTGTCTTGTCTCCAACTTTTATGAATAAAAGTATTAAAAAATTATCGACTCGGCTGGAAACACAAGCCACTTCATAAACGCCGAGAATGAAATATTTATGACAGATTGTCCATCTCTAACATAGTGACAAATTCGTGGTGTATTTTTATTGCGAGTTTTACAATATGCGTATTTTTATCCGTTTAACAAATTTTTTGTGTACTGAGCAATAATAAAGAACATAAAACTCGTATATGCATGCCCAGAATTTTATTTAGTAGCCCCATACATTTATACCACTATTTCCCACTTTCCCTTACCCACTAAATGAGTTTAACATGATTCATCACATCAAAACAGAAAATGAAATAATTCAACTACTTTGTAGTTAGCTTTCAGCAATCGAGAATATATAAAATTTCAAAATTACTATTTTCAATTCATAATACATTATTTGGGTTAGTAAAATTATTCAACAATGTATGTACGTATTCATCTCACTAATTTTATGAACAACAAAAATGATAAGCTGAGCATGTATCGTAATTGCCATGAATGATTTATACTTCATTGGATGGATGGGTGCATGTAAACTACTTCATTTGTGTAACTTCGCCCAAATGATACGAAACACTCGAGTATGAGTTTTAGAACTACTCTGACCATAACATGCAAACTTTAGTATACATATAGTGGACCTTCATATGTAAAGGTGACAGGTTTTTAATTTCGGTTGTTGTGTAAAAATATATTACGTAACCCTACTACACTTTCAGCTACTATCATAGAATTCCATAGCGAGGCGTATTTTTAACTGCGATTTGCAAGCACTGCCATGCATGTTGCAACATTTACGTGCTATTCATGCACAAAGTTACGTGTTATTCACGCATAACGAGTTCGGCATTACTGTTTAACACGATACTACTTACTATTAAATTCTTTGCATATTTTATATATTTGTTTTTATTAGTGTAATAATACAGGGAATATGAGTACTTCCTGAAAGGGTTGCTACATCCTAATTCTACAGATTATTAGAATTAAATTAAAGTAGTAGACTCTCAAAGATTTTTTATAGTAAGTATAGTTTATCTAAGAATATAAATTTACTGTCAGTATGCATATGCAATGAGCTGTACCCAGCTAAGATTTTTATCATCTACCAATTTGTGATGCTTTGAAAACAAAGTCATATTACCGACAAAAAAAACCCGTCACTTAAGTCTTCTTTGCTCCTCTGACTATTTTAAATGATTGCAGAGCCCGAGCAATTGCAATTACAGAGTGGCGAGCAGAAATAGTATATAAAAATTAGCCGCTCTTCGATATTTTAAGATAGTCATAGGGTATCAGGTGATATAGTTAACATGTTGTGACAAAAACAGTAAAATACTTCTCACGAATATTTTAAAATACTTCTTTGTATTTTGAATTAGACTTCTGCGACACACCCTTCTATTACACATTTATGTTTGTACTCTGTGGTTAATCCAGCTTATGTGAAAGCTGAACACCTCTGATTCAAATAAATTTCTATGTTTATTTAGGAATAGTTATAAGGTATGCTACACTGTAATCTAAATGCTGAATGACCAAAATTCTCCAGTGATTATGAATAAAATATTTTTAAATTGTGTAATTATTTTGGTTTAATTACAAAGACAATCACTTTTTTGTATATCACATTTTCATTGTGAACTTACAAACACCAATATTAGGTGTTACAAGAATATAAAGCATATATACTGCCCCTATTCAGGAAATACTATGAATAATCACAGACCTTTGTCACAACACACACTGCTCTTTGACGTACTGAAATTGTACAACCTACCATTGGTGCTTACTAGCTTTATTGTAGGGCTGTAATTACAGTGTTGGTTTTTACGCCAGATTCTATGCACAGGAAGAATTATGAACTAAGTGAATTCTTGTATCAACTGTTGGGATTGTCGCGAGTTGAATTAAGTACTGAGCATAATGCCTTATGAATTATAATCATAAAAAACCCAACTTTTGTTAAACATTTATTATTCAGCATGCATTGAAAGTGAAATAAGTTTGAAAGCCTCTGGAGCTGGCATTGACAAGCCCGGTTTATTTTAAGCATGAGTTTGTGGAGTTCATAGTAAAACAACATTTTTCCAGACAGAAAAAATATTTTGGAAAATGGTAATCCTGACAATTACACGTTTAAAATATATATATATAACCGAGAAAATGTAAATATATATAAAAAACAATAGACCTATGTGGTTGTGTTTATACACTCTTGTAGACATCAGAAATTAGAGAAGAAATTTTATTTCACAAAGTCGACCTACAATTTCACCTCGTTAAGTAGATGACTATTAATGGAGTAAAAAAAATTGTAGAAGTTTAAATTCCATGTCTTTGGAATACAATNACCTCGTTAAGTAGATGACTATTAATGGAGTAAAAAAAATTGTAGAAGTTTAAATTCCATGTCTTTGGAATACAATTTCTCTTGTCGTCGGTGATAAACATATAGCTGTTTGTATAAACCCCAATAAATTGTTTAACACATGCTCTTTGGTACAGAGTAAATATAGCTCATTGGTAGCAGATAGGTTAGATCCACGGCATGAAATCACTTAGATTTGGCGTATGCCCAATTTTCCAGCCTAATATTCTCTTATTTCTCACATTCGTGCCTAAAGTCACACAATTTGAAGGCTAAGAATACCCCAAAAACTACCTGGTGATATAACTTGTAAACCTAGTATACAAATAAACGAATAAACAATGTTCATGTGCCTAATAATAAGAACTAATACGTCGTTGCAGTAAAATTATTTAATTACATACGAGTATTAAACTTCCTACCTTCTGTCACGAATTTAATAAATACGAAAAAAAGTCCATGTTTACAAATAAATGTAAGCTACATATGAAAAAAGACTAATCCTGCAATGTTCTTACTGAAACCTCATCTACTGTCTTGCTACAACCCGCCGTATGTATTTCACCGTTCAATTCATATAAGCAGTTGAGATAACGTTAGATGATGAAACGTCTCTTCAGCTTTCCTCCTGTGAAAACAGCATCAGCATACACTTCATATTTATTTATTAATCGCTGTTCAAATNACGTCTCTTCAGCTTTCCTCCTGTGAAAACAGCATCAGCATACACTTCATATTTATTTATTAATCGCTGTTCAAACAAAATAAAACGCAGTATTTGTATGCATGCTCATGGGCCATTCCAGGCAGTTGTCAGCGTTGTGACGTCACAAAATTAGAGAAGGAAATAGAGATACAATGCGCAAAATCGTACCATTATAAGTGTATCATGCCAACCATCAACAACTCGGAATATACGTGCAGAATCAGCCAGGACAAGTAACGAGAAAGTAAGTTGAAAATGTATATATTATTTTCGATAATGTCAAAATTATGGTAGTTATAAGCCCTTGAAACTAAAATTTAAAGTTACCTTTCATTAAGAATATCAGTCACCGTTTTAGATTATGCAACAAATATTTGAATAATGCTAAAGAAAATTGAGATCTTGACCTTGGAATGCAATGGTAATATGATCTCCCCATTAGCACCTAAATGAGGGTCGGCACCATCTTTTGGTCTCTAGTTTCTAAACACTGTGTTTTAGGCCACGCTTCTTAACGAAAACGTAATCAACATGTAAAAATGATAAAAAAATGTGTCTTTTCGTAACGCGCTCATGTTTACCGTTTTCGAGATATCAGTATCTTTGGGTTGAAAGTTGTACTTACTAAANATCTTGACCTTGGAATGTAATGGTAATATGATCTCCCCATTAGCACCTAAATGAGGGTCGGCACCATCTTTTGGTTTCTAGTTTCTAAACACTGTGTTTTAGGCCATGCTTCTTAACGAAAACGTAATCAACATGTAAAAATGATAAAAAAATGTTGTCTTTTCGTAACGCGCTCATGTTTACCGTTTTCGAGATATCAGTATCTTTGGGTTGAAAGTTGTACTTACTAAANTGTCTTTTCGTAACGCGCTCATGTTTACCGTTTTCGAGATATCAGTATCTTTGGGTTGAAAGTTGTACTTACTAAAGGGAATGGCTAAGAGTAATTATCCAGCCTGTGTAGTGTAACCTAACAACTAGGCATTTTTCATTTGTACGTGCACGCAGACCAGGAAAAACACTGTTACTGATCTGGAAAGTTTGTCGACATCTTGCCACAAAGGTGGAGGCCAGTCTTGGACTTTGTGAATTACAATCATTGCACCATCACAATACGATTTTCTACCTACTAAAGGCCATAACGCGAGCATTGGTACCAAACTACAGACGCCGCCGTCATGTTATCGATTTAAATAATACTTGAAGTGTTGTTAAATACATATATCGAAACTCTGAAAAGTGTAGTAAACTACCTTATTGAAACAAGTGCTAAAACATTATGTAGTATATGATTAGCAAAAAATAGTTTGTTCTAAGTTTGGTCTGTGACATTAAAATTATATAACAGTACATTAATAGTTAAAAAGCGTTCTCTAATTGCCTGGCAGGTAGACTATCGATTACGTATATGCTGAGAGGACTATGTGTTGCACGAGGATGTCTAAACGATACTAACTCCATAACGTAAACTTTCTGGCGAGCAGTCGGTTATAATGAGTATCGAAACGGCACCATATTATGTAGATCTTCTGGCTTGTTAAAAAGTCTATCAGTTGGCAAGCCATCTAGAGTCGTGCTGACACGTGTACTTTGCAAGACACAGTGCTCGTGATAGAGTGGAGTAATGTGGAACTCAGTGACAATGTTTTGACGTAGGCGAAATGTTATGTAATGTAGCAGATGCACGGCGGAGATATGCAGAAACATTTCCAGCACGACAGTTACCAAGTGCACAAACATTAATTGTAGTGAATCGTAGCTTGTGCGAAACTGTAAGTGCACCTACGCGTTTGAAGACACGCCGCTGGTGTGGCATTGAGAACAACATCTTTGGACTGCATAGCTGACAACCCACGCATCTTTACGTGACGTATTGCTGCTATACTGAACACATTCCAATGTACGGTGAGTCAGGTACTGTTTTGGGAGAGACTACGTGCATTTCACTTCCAGACAGTACAGACACTTCTGCCAGATCGCCCGGCTCGTATGCAGTACTGTTAGTGATTGTTTAATAAGGAAACAAGAAAACCTGGTTTCTTTTAAACTGTCCTCTTCATCGATGAAGCATAATTCACGAGATATTGCATACTTAACAATAACAAGGAGCACGTGGGGGCACACATCAATCCCGTGGTTTGTAATTCATGGTTGCAACGTCAGTTCTCACTGAACCTTTTTGGCGGGCATTGCAGGTGACAACATGTTAACTGGCTCGTACATTTTTCCTTCGCGTCCCAATGGAACCTACCTCGTGAAATGTGGCACATTCATGACGGAGTACCAGCGCACCTCAGTCGTGCTGTCAGGGAGTACTTGAACACTATGTATCCACAGCGCTCGATTGGAAAAGGAGGCCCAGTGGCACGGCCACCTAGTTTACCGGATCTAAACCCACCAGATTATTATTTGCGGTGAAATTCAAAGGCACAGGTGTATGTTAATTACGTGAAAACTGAATAAAANTAAACCCACCAGATTATTATTTGCGGTGAAATTCAAAGGCACAGGTGTATGTTAATTACGTGAAAACTGAATAAAAACTGTGAACATGTGTTAAGAATGCAGGCCAGGCTGAAAAAGTAAATCCTGATGTGCTGAAGCGCGTTCACCTGTACCTTCAGCAGGGTCTTTATACATGTGTGGAAATGGGAGGNTAAACCCACCAGATTATTATTTGCGGTGAAATTCAAAGGCACAGGTGTATGTTAATTACGTGAAAACTGAATAAAGACTGTGAACATGTGTTAAGAATGCAGGCCAGGCTGAACAAGTAAATCCTGATGTGCTGAAGCGCGTTCACCTGTACCTTCAGCAGGGTCTTTATACATGTGTGGAAATGGGAGGCTCAAATTTTGAGCATGTTGTGTTGTCGTGACATTTAAAAATAAATATGTATAAAATGATTAATAAAATTGTATCATTAATGACACATTTGATAAGCTAACACATTTATTAACATCAATATGTTTTCACATTACATAGCGCAAACGTAATATATATATTGNCAATTGTGTCATTAATGTCACATTTGATAAGCTAACACATTTATTAACATCAATATGTTTTCACATTACATAGCGCAAACGTAATATATATATTGCACTGAAAAATCTACTCATGTCCCCGTATGGTAACACAGTTATTAAAATCAACAAAATTGCCTGCATATCCGGTATTAGCTCACTCACACCCTTTAACACAAACATGTAGTTACATCGACATAAGATAACCTGAGTGTTTACCAATAAGACAACTTTTTTTGTTAATTTGTACATTCTCGTTACTATTTCTTAACGAAACAAGTATTACAATTCAATCTTTGTCAGAAAAGATTATTTTTTTATCATTTGTTATTATTCTCATTATTGTGCAGGCAAATAAGCTAGCTTACACATTATTGCAACAGACGGTACAGCCCCTGTCCTCAGTGTCTAATGACAGCTATCCACTTTTCTGGTAACCTGTCGACAATTTTTCCCAAGGGGCCGCGTTGGTGTAGTGATTAGACTATTCGCCTCCCACCATGGCGAACCGAATTAGATTCCTTGTGGGGTCGCNCGATTCCCGGTGGGGTCGCCCCCGGATTTTCGTGGTGGATGATGGCGCTGGTCAGTGGGTTTTCTCAGGGATATCCGTTCCCCCGCCCTTGCATTCCAACGCTGCTCCATACTAACGTCGCTTCACCCTCATCGGCTCTCAAAATCTCGTCAGTAACATGGTGGTTTTTAATCTGCAAGCACGTTGAAATGGAAAACGCCTAGTTATTAGGTTACATTGTGCCCAGTCTGCATTCATCTTAGGCATTAGTACGCACAACTTCCAGCACACACATTGGCCTACCGATATATCTAGAAATCGGTAAACATAAGCGAGTTACGACAAAACAAGGTTTTTTTTNAGCACACACATTGGCCTACCGATATATCTAGAAATCGGTAAACATAAGCGAGTTACGACAAAACAAGGTTTTTTTTTAAAAAATTATTTTTGCTTTTTATCATTACGAAACACGAACTACAACAGCACTGTGTTCCGAAACTAGANTTTTTTTTAAAAAATTATTTTTGCTTTTTATCATTACGAAACACGAACTACAACAGCACTGTGTTCCGAAACTAGAGGCAAAAAGAAGGTGCCGACTCTCATTTTGGTACTGAAGGGAGGATTCCCATAGGGCAAAAATCTCACACGCAAAAATTTTTGTTGCGTAATTTCAAACAGTGTTTGATATTAAATAAAAATATTTTTAATTCGATTTTTAGGGGTTTGTATTTGCCAGAACTTTGACTTTATCGAAATAAAACTAAAATACATTTTAGACTTACTTTCTCGTAACCAACTGACTCATCCTGTATACACACGCATTGAGTTCGTATGTTGTGTNAATACATTTTAGACTTACTTTCTCGTAACCAACTGACTCATCCTGTATACACACGCATTGAGTTCGTATGTTGTGTTTATTGAAATTCATTTATATTAGTTAGTCCAACATTTATGTTTTTAATTAATAAATTTCGCAATATATATTGTTAGGCAGGTTGAATTTGAACCATTTAATTTTAATTATCGTGGTCTACGACAAAAAGAGATTATTCGGTAGAAAGTGCATGCCGGCTGCGCCGACGTTTAGGTTTGTCGCTATCAAGGACGNTACGACAAAAAGAGATTATTCGGTAGAAAGTGCATGCCGGCTGCGCCGACGTTTAGGTTTGTCGCTATCAAGGACGGCTGATATTCCACTAGTCTTGAAAGAATATGGTAAGTACTTTTTTGAAATAAATTAGTGCTGAAATCTGTCAATACACCTCTTCCTACCGAGTTGTAGTACAACTACGATTCAATCAAGTTACCCACAATATTATACTTTTTTTATATGATCATGGGTTTAAACCAAACGTAAATAAACCCGGCTCCTGGTTTTAAACACGTGATTTTGACAGTTCTTACGTTAGTTAGTGGGCCAAATTTGAGGACACATCCAGAAGATGAAAATCAGCAGTACCTCATATTTATTGTGTGTTCCATGGTAGTTTATTTAAAATACTGATGCTTTGTTGCCTGCTAAGTGGCCAATAGTACAATACTTTTTAAGTTTCCAGTTATACCGGGAGATTAGGTAAATAATTATGCACCCCATAACTTATGCGAAAACACAAAATAAGTATACGAGAATTTCTAACCACAGATCACAAAATTCATGTTAAAACAATTTTTACTGCTCTTTTTACGAACTGTATCAATTACTACTACAAATTAAACAAGCGGGTGCCGACTATGCTCATGGAAACAAACGCAAACATAAAATATAAAAACATCNTTACTACTACAAATTAAACAAGCGGGTGCCGACTATGCTCATGGAAACAAACGCAAACATAAAATATAAAAACATTGGATATACCAAAAATCACTCTTGTCTGCGAGTGCTGTAAGTTACGACCTAATACGAAACGTTGACATTCTCCCCGTTTCTCTACTGCGAGAATCACTTGTATGGCACCGTTGAAATCTTTGTTCGGGAAAGTTGCAGCCAAATATGAACAGTCGTTTCAGCAAAACAACTTAAAGTTAGATTTTATTGGATTAATAAATTGGCGTAGTCGGTCTAACTAAATGCATTGTTGGTCGTAAAAACAGAGTTTTGTTGTTCGACTATTTTCTCTACAGCCAACTGCAACTATAGATACGAGGTGTGTTAAAAAAATAAGGTGACTTGTTATTTTGTGACTTTGTCTCGATAAATATTTATGTATTCATCAATATCTATTTTGTCCCCTTCAAAGTAATCCCCCTCAGATATAATACACTTGTGCTAGCGCTTTTTGCTAATCCTCGAAGCACTTATGATATGCGCATTTTGGTATGGGATTGAAGTCTACCAAGTCTTTATCTCCTCAATCGTGGCAAACCTCCGTCCTTTCATGGGTCTCTTCAGTTTTGGGATCAGGAAAGTCGCAGGGGGGCACGTCCGGTGAATAAGGTGGCTGAGGCATGATTACGGTGTTGTTAATACAGATTCTTTGATCCATTGTTTGCGATAGCAAAAAATCGCCAAGCACACCAAAACACGTCTAACCTTTATATCTGTCACAAACAAACTAACAATACAAAATTACTGATGATGTCAACATATGTTAGGGACATGTGAAGCAACATAACAATAAAAACAATAGATAATCAAATGTACGCAGCCCTCGAAATGTGCAAAGTTGCCTTATTTTTTGAACACACCTCGTATGTTCGTAACAATTAAAAAAATTTTTTTTTTCTCGGTGTGCGATTAAAAAAGTGATTGGAACATTTCCTGGCTACGTCTCATCTCGTGGGGTTTGTTTATATATCAGAGGGGCCACGGTGATGTGCTCAGACCATTCTGCTCTAATCACGGTAACCAAGCTCAATTCCTGGCGAGGCCAAACCTGAATTTTGGCATGTGGGAAAGTGGTGAACGTTGCTGCTGGCCCGTGGGTTTTCTCGAGGAACTACCGTATCCCCCGCCTCTGCAGTTCTTCTCTAACTCCCTTCATCACCATAGGCGGGAAAGACATGCGAAGTTAAAGCGACGTCCAAACCTCTTTCACTTTCTAATCTATTTTTATAAAATATAGACATAAAAAAAGACAACACCCATTATTTGCGCAGAGATCGACTGAAACACAACTGAGCTCCAGTGCACTTTGAAACAAATGTGCGGGACCACATGGATGCCACACATCCGAATAGATGGATTGATCGAAGGAAGCGTGTTCCATGACCGCCATGGTCACAAGATCTCACACCTCTCGACTATTTTGTTTGGTTTGCTACGAAGGATATGGTGTAGGAGACTCCAGTAACATCTTAGGAAGATCTTATCGCTCGAAAACACGCCGCGGATGAAATACTTAGCACGCAACTAGGCACCCTTGATTGTTTACGCCGATCTCTGCACCGCGGATGCACGCTTTGTAACGAAGTCGGAGTCATCAATTCAAACTCCTTTTGTAATCCATAATGTTATGTTCTTGTTGGGTTGGCGTAAGTAAGATTCAGTTAGTAGTTAACCGCACATCCTACATCCGAAGAGCTGTAATACTTTAATGCTCCGTAGCGAACAAACTACGCATTTCCGGACATTGGTTTCCTCTCGTAAATGTTAAGTTCGTTGTCTTGTACCACTTTCCGTTTGTTGTCGATGTTTTTTTAAACATACTATATAATCTCTGCACGTGCTTCCCCACCGTCGAATCGTTTTGCTGTGGACGGGCTGTTTGTAATCGGGCCTGCAGTGGCCGCTGCCGGGCCGAGAAGCGGGCACAGCAGGTTGGGGCGTGTAGCAGCAGGCACAGCAGGCTGGGGCGTGTAAATGGCAGGTGCTGTTGCGCGGGATTTCATTACCGGGCCGCAGCTTGGCGNCTGGGGCGTGTAAATGGCAGGTGCTGTTGCGCGGGATTTCATTACCGGGCCGCAGCTTGGCGCCAGCTGGTCGTTATCGGCACGAAGGATGGGCAGTCACACCGCTTGGCTTGTCCCACACGCTGAGACAAAGCGCGAATTACAATTGCTCGTGCCTGGCTCGCGATTGTGATAGGAAGACAGGGTGAGAATTCAACTTTTTGCTGAGGGGAAGGCGAAAACGTTTCATTGGTGAACTAGAGAATTTTAGATATTCGCGTTTTCCAGCAAAGTGGCTGATATCTGGTGCTAGAGAAATACATACTAGCTTACAGCTTATAAACAAACTGCAGTGTTATAATATGTCTCTGATCCGTGCCTAATGTGAAATTAAGTATACGAAGGGCGAAAAGAAATTTTGCGCTACACCGAAAACCTGGGTTTGACAGTCAGTATATCATAGTTGTCTGCAGCCTCGGGTGTTTTCTAGCTAGTACTTTACATAGAGCTTTTTTGCTACAATTTGTACAAGCGGACAATTCGTCTCATCAATAATCGTGCATTATTACTCTTAAAGAAATAAGTCACTTTCCCTGGCAGGTGCATAAGATTGACTCTTACATGTTAAGTAGGCATGAAAGGGCCCGTCTGCTTGGGGCGGAATAACTCTGCGGTGTGAATTTCGAGGCGTTCTTGCACCAAGGTAAGAAGCCGTTTTATGAAATAAAATGTCCCAGTATTATGTCTCTGTTGCTGGCTATCCCCCACCTTCGTAACTACGTGGTGACTCGACCACAGAGTTACTATACACAACCTCCTTGGGCTCGACATCCCTCTACTAATTCGGCTTTGACGACCCTCCCTTCCCAACCTCTACAAGCAATTATAAGCCGCCAGGCCATGGGTCCGTTTACCTGCACCGGCTTTGCGCGAATTCCAGAGAAATAAATAGGGGGTAGCTATCTATGGGTGACAGAGGCAGCGCAGTTTGTACCTCTCACCCCTTCCTCGTCATGCGCAAGCCACTAAACTGACGTGGCGACTCGTCGGTCGTGACTACTACGCGAACACTTTTTTTCTTTGTGTGATAATATCTAAAATTCAATCTGGGAACACTAATAATATTAGCTGTTTTTGTGCTTCAAAAAATCTTTAGGAATTAAAGGAAAGCCAGCCTAAAAACGTATCTTTTGATTCCAGATTTTTCTTCACGTGTTATTAGTAATTGGACAAGGCTCTTAAATATTGAGATATATTTTTAACTCACGTGTTTCCTACTAAAATTCAGCAATGAACTTAATGCGCCAGCCAGATTTATTTCGAATTACAGGAGAGGTGTATGATTTTTAAAGGTGGTCTTTGTAGTGTCTTATTCCTCTTGTTGTAACATCTATCTAAGACAGTTATATATTTTCTGAACTGATTAAGAACTAAGTCCTGAAAAATTTGTGAGCTCACATGAAACCGATTAGACTTAAAATACTGATATGCCAAAAAAATACAGCAAATCGATTACAAGCTATTTTGCACGTTTCGAGTGCTATGGGAATAAAAATAAACAACGAAATAGTATAAACTGTGGAATTAAAATTTAACATTGATACTAAAGCGGTGTTTGAAGCAGGGAATGCTGCAGATCTTACTAAAATTTCTTTCTTTAATAACTCCTACATGAGTGAATCATGTAAAGTAGTTGGTCATTACGTAAATTTCTTTGTGAAGTAAGCGAAATCCATATACTATAAATGTGTAAGTGAATGAATTATTTTTATTTGNATTACGTAAATTTCTTTGTGAAGTAAGCGAAATCCATATACTATAAATGTGTAAGTGAATGAATTATTTTTATTTGGTAAACAAGACAGACTGCAAACTGGGGGGTCTCTCTTCCGTGATATTTGAACTCGATTACTGGACGACAAAATCCGTATATTCCAAACGTGGTAAACATTGTTGGTGAACTTTACTGATGACCTGAAAACTTTCACCAGATTTCCTATTTCCTGTTTTTTTGTATTCCATCTCTTCATATTGAGAGTNTTACTGATGACCTGAAAACTTTCACCAGATTTCCTATTTCCTGTTTTTTTGTATTCCATCTCTTCATATTGAGAGTCACTTCACTTTACCCTCTCGAAAGGTGGTGGCCAGCTAACGGCATCATTCATAAAAAATTGCAGTTAGGGAATACAATAGCCTTGCACACGCCGGCACTCTGCTAGCACATTATTTACATTCTTCATTGCACAAAATTGTCTAAAATGTACGTGTTTAAGTTTCTTAATTCCTCTACATTTAAAGTCTCTTTATGTAGCACTAAAATGAATCCATTTTGGATACGGAATTTTTACGAAAGTCTTTTCTTGCCATGCTTCTATAATCAGATAATAAGTTTGTTTTTACCGTGATGTAATGAACACGAAGTTCTGATAGAGTATTGTTACCTGCCTACTGCCGCACGGGGCGCGGACACTATGCACGGACTCGGCTCTGTGGGACGTGACCCACCTCGACTCTCCCCTCCCTCCAGGTAGACCCGCTCGCTGTCCCGTCGCCGGGCAGCCGGAAATGATTGAAAGCTGACCTGTCTGGCGTCACAGCCCCTTTCCCCCCCTGTTGGAGAAGCCAACGACTTTAGAAGACGCGTAAGAATATTCTGGGAACTAGGACCTTCGACGCAATGCGACATTTAAAGAAATTTCTGGGTGATGGCCCACGACCCTATAAATATTGCAGCGGTACAAGGGCACGCAGTCTTGTTGTGGAAGCCAATTGGCTGAGTGTGGTGATCAAGTGACGCGTGGCGTAGCGAGAGACACCGGCGAAGGGGACGGACGATGACGGGAGATTGTGAGGCGACGGTTGACGAGGTATTCGTGTGGAATGGACGAGAGGGCGTGATACTCGACGAGTGAAGGCTAGTGTGCATAAGTGTGCTCGGAGAACCCTAGAACATTGTGGACTGGTGGGACCTGGACTAAACTGAGCTGGGACTGTATGGTCATGTGATACGGACTTAATTGTAAATATTGTAACTGTCAAATATGGACAGATAATTTATAAAGTGATTCATTAGGTTTTCATACACTGTCTATTGTGACTGATGCTGGTTATTTAATTAAATTGATTCCCTTGAGTTATTGTGCCGTTTTCATTTTTGGCACAACTTGTTTGGCCATATTTATGTTGTTTCCTTACCATTTGGCAAGTTTTATTCCTTTTTTTTTTTTTTGGCAAAACTTTGTTTCTGGTTTCCACAGCCATCTGTTGTGCAATGCTGGAAAATTACTTAAACGTAAATATTAAAAGGACAAGTTGTTTCCTTTAAGTAAAATAGGCGACAAAAGATTCTGTGATTTAATTTATAAAATTTTCTCCTTGGTCAAGTTTAACATGGGGAACATAAATTTATGACCATTTTGTTGGCACTTAACTTCAACTCTCTTTACGGAAAATCAAGGCTTCATTGTCATAATTAATTGCAAGAACAATATGTTTAGTAGAATCCATGTATTAGTTTTAAATAACAACAATTTAATTTACGTATAATTTTGCTATATTATGTGTGTATTTCAATGCACAATGATCGTTCTTGCGATCGCTATGTAGCTATAAGTTGCAAGCATATACAGGTTAGGGTTATCTTTGACGTCTTGAAGATTGCTGACCCGATATTGGAAATGTGCTGATTTCGTTCTCTTTCCTTCTGGTAACGAAATTTCAGTCGTGTAACTACTCAAAATATCTGAATCTACGAACCTGCAAAATTTTTACAATACAATGGTGATTTTTTTTACTAAATACCGCTGTTGGTAAGTAACAAAGGCGTGCAATGTTTGTTTACGTTTTTCGTGTGCTCGCTATTTCGCAAATTTGTATAAAAGTAAAATTGTTTTCTTAAAGTGCGGTTCACGGAAGACCGTGGATTTTGGGTTGCTGTCTCTGGGCCCTTTCTGGAAATGGAAGCCTGAAGGAACGGAGTCCGATAGGGTGTGACTCCGTTAACCGATACAACATGCCCCTCTCATAACTACTTTGGGGATTTTTCTAGTTTCCCCAGTGGACCAGCAATCCTGACAGATATGATTAAGCATACTGATATTGATATTATGCATCATGCATGATCATGCTACACTTACGGAGCTTAATTTAACCTAATCTTTTCCAAATTTTGGCTGTTGTGTAAAAATACAAGAATAGTGATTTTTTGAAACTTTTAATTCAAGGATACTTGGAGCCCCATTAATAAACATAAATATCCGATGTTGAGATTTAACTAAAATAAATATCTATTGTTACAATTTATTTAAAAGAAAGCAAAGAGGAATGTATTTAAATGTTATTAATATTTATTATTTTATAATTCTAGATTTTTTACATCATCTTAACTGAAGTTTATTCTATGGGTTGTTGTCGTTTTAAGGTAATTTGAATAAAATTACATCAACTGAAGATAAACATTATTTGTTTTTTTAAGTAAACTTTTGGTAATCTTTGCTTCTTTAACATATTGTGAGGAACCCAGGAATCTTGTGGCTCGTCCAGTGTTCTTAATTTTAACTAGCGCATCTAGGTAATCACGGATTCACGCCTAGGGCCTCACCATACCTGCGGTGGTTGGGATGCGTGGGACGTCCTAAGTACAAAATATATATAATTTTTTTTTGCTTGGTATGTTTAACAGTACAGATGCCCGGGTAGGATAGTGCAGTAATTTTAAATTGTATGGACGGAATTTATTAATTGTAAAAAGCAAGATATATCAATTCATTTTGAGATATTGAGACGAGAGTATTTCCTTTGTAATTATTTAAAATAAATTAAGAAATTATAATTAACTCGCACCTCCATCCCTTAACGAACCTGGGTAAACACACTGAAATCGAGAGAAATTATAACACTGACATCAGAAGTGGCAACGGAGGCATTTCATTTAAGATAAATAATACAACATTTTGTAATCATTTTACAATTAGATATTTACTGGTAGCATAATTTTGTAAATATACTAGTGTTGGTAAAAGGTTTAAGAATTATTAAGACAATTGTGAATGCTACCGAGGAAAATATCCGTAGAGATGGAAGTAATGTGTTCTTTGATCTAAGGACTGGGTTGCCGAATCGCTAGTGTCAACATAATGTACATTATAAAGTAAATAGTGTAGTATATAATGTTAACTAAAATGTAAATAGTAAAATAGGCAGTGTTAGTGAAGCGGCCGACAAATTGGCTAAGAAGGTAGACATTGTGAATGAGAATGTAGACCGAAAGATAGAAGGTGTAAGCGAGTTGGATAACAATAAAATATACTGTATGGACAAGAAAATTTACAGTATGATTGAATGGACAGTGATGAAACAGGAAGTGAGCGTTCTCAAGAAGGAATGACAGGAATCCCTGCACGAGCAAGGGAGGAGTCATGCAGCAGCTGAGGAGGAACTGGGATCGACCCCCACCGAGCAGAAGAATGTGGGCAGCGAGGCAGTGGTCGTAGCCAATACAGCTATCGCAGGAGAAGCCCAGCAGTTTTGCAGTGTAAGTACGCCTCACCCAGATGCGTGTAATGGCTTCACAATAAAGCTCACCCTCTACGATGGACAGATGCCTTGGCACAAATACCGGTACCAGTTCGAGATCGTTGACGCCCTGAATAGCTGGACTGATGAGCAGCGCAGGTACTACATGGAGGCTGTACTAAGCGGACCTGCAGTGAGTATACTGCAGCCCCTGCCAGAAAGACTTCAACTGGAGTACTCCACATTGGTTTCGGCCTTTGAGCTGCGATTCGAAGACCGATATCAGTGACATGCCCACCACCATGCCCAACTGCGAAACCGCACCAAGCGACCAGGGGAACGACTGCAAGAATTGTGGTACGACATCGTGAGGCTGCCACACCTGTCTCTGGAGGGATTCCCTGAGGAGGCACGAGATGTAATCACAGTCAAATTCTTCGTCAACGCTATCGCCGACACCGAGGTGCGGCAAGCTGTATGTTTGTCTGTATCTCACACCATGCAGGATGCCTTGGCCCGAGCACTGGAGGTGGAGTCAGCAAGGCAGGCGTCAGTGCCTCGATGTCCAGTGCGGGAAGTGAAGCAGAATTAAGAGGAAGACGATAGCATCAAGAGGATTCTGAAGGAATCTTAAACGACCGTGAGCGACATCGCTTCCAGAGTCCATGCTGCCGAGATTCGCCGTCCCCCACTCAAATGGTTAGCATACATGTTGGTAGCTTGGATAGTCACAGAACCTGAGAGCCAACTGCTTTTATCAGCAGCAGCAACCAGTGAGTACACAGCGAGGGGCAGGAGAGAGTAGAACATCTTAGGGAAACTTTTAAGCACCGGTCTTGAGGGGCAAAGGTCGGTGATTGCTGGAGGGAATGCCCCAATGTTCTTGAAGGTGTGTTCTGTGAAACAGGACTTAGATGCCACATTGGTGGAGGTGAGCCTAGATGATATTTCTTGTTAGATGGTCGTTGACACAGGGGCTACTATGTAGTGGTGAGATCGGACATTCTCACTCGGGTCATCCCTCCAGCGGTCGGCCGATGAGAGAATGGATCAATGCTATTTAACTACTTTAACAGTTAAAGGCAACCTTAACATAGAGCATGATATTTACACTGCAGAAATAGAGGACGAATGCTTTTGGGTCTTGATGTGTTACATATGCTGGGGTGCTGTGTCGATACTTGACTGAGGATGTTACGGGCAGGTAATACCGAGTTGTTAGTGTCAGCTCCACGAGATTTATCTTCGCCAATTAGCTGCCTAGTAGTGTGTAATTAGTAGAATGTGCTCCCTGCTTCTAGCGAAATTGTTATTCCAGGCAAATGCCAGGGGAGAAATTTGTCACGTGGTTGGGTATAATGGAACCAGCACAGAAAGGCAGCATTTTACCAGATGGTGTGATTGTAGCAAGTACATTGATGTATTTAAAATCGGACAGTTTGCCACTAAGGATGATTAATTTATCTGACCGTGCGATCCATCTTGCGGAGGGGTCCACTATAGGGATTTGCAAGCAGGTCTCACAGGTACTTTCAAATGTTCCAGAAACTCCGACACCCCAAAAAACTGACGAGAACAAGAGAAAACCTCAACTGGCGACAAGAGAAGGCTGTCTCAGAATTACTAAAGATAAATGGAGGTGCTTTCTCATGTGAGCAGAATGACCTTGGCAGAACTGATATCACACGCCGTCACATCGACACAGGGGATGCCATGCCCTTAAAGCAGCCACCAAGGCGATTACCACTAGCTTCACATTAGGTGGTCGATTATATTCTGAAAAAGATGAAGGATTTAGATGTGATAGAGACATTTATCAGTTCATGGCCTTCTCCCATTGTGCTGGTTAAAAAGAAAGAAGACATTATTAGATGTTGTGTTGATTACCGCCAACTTAATAATGTGATCAAGAAAGATTCTTACACACTCCCAAGGAAAGACGACACATTGAATAGCCTAGCAGGTAGACAGTGGTTTTCTATTTCAGACACGAAGAGCGGGCACTGGCAGAAAAAATACAAAGAAAAGACTACTTTTTGTGTTCAAGGGAAAGGAACTTGGCAATTCAAGGTTATGCCCTTTGGGCCATGGAATGCCACTCCCACATTTGAACGACGGTTGGAGAAAGTTCTGCCTGTAGACATTTATAAGGTGTACCTAGACGACATTGTGGTCACGGGAAGAACATTTGAAGAACACCTGAAATGCCTAGACTCGGTGTTTCAGAAAGAAGTGGCAGCAAATCTCAAATTAGTTCCTAAGAAATGCTTCCTTTTCCAGAAGAAAATTAATTTCTTGGGCTATGTTGTGTTAGCCCATTTTATTGAAACAGACCCTGAGAAGACCAGGGCTATAAGAGATTGGCCTCTACGAAATGATAAAACTGAAATGCGAAGTTTCCTGGGATTATGTGCTTACTAATCTCGATTTGTGCTCGGGTTCGCCACGATCGCCAAGTCTGTTCATGAATTGACCAAGACAAAAACAAAATTTTATTGGACCCCAGAGTGCGAAGTTACTGTTAATAGACTAAAGGAAATTCTGATTTCTCAGAAAGTACTGGGCTCCCCGAGTATAGAGGCTGAATTAATTCTGGAACTTATGCTAGTTATGTAGTTATCAGTGCTGTGTTATCTCAGATTCAGGATGGAAAGGAGAAACACTTGAATACTTCAGTAAGGAGCTACACAAGCCTGAAAAGAATGCTTCTGGCCACGATGAAGGCAATTGCACATTTTCACCCATATCTTTATGGCAGACATCCTAAGAACTAATCCTGCTTCAATACACTGGCTACTAAATTTCAAGAACCACGAAGGTCAAATAGCCCAGTGGATACAGCACCTGCAAGAATATGACTTTTAAATATATCACATGTTTGGACACCTTCACAGCAAAGAGGATGCACTTTCCAGGAGACCATGCGAAACATTCTGTGAACGCCAGGAGGACAAATGTAGTGTATAATGGAAGAGAAGGAGGACAAGAATTTAAGGATCTGTATCTTGTGATGGGTCACCTAACTGATCAGCTAACTGATCCCACCTTGCATCCAATATTGGGATGGAAAGAAGTTGAGTGTCGACCAAGATGTGAGAAGATATCTAGCCTAAGTGCGACAGTCAAGAAATAATGGGCACAGTGGAGTTCTCTTGTACTGGAAAATGATGGGAAACAAAGTCACTTACAATGGGTCCTACCAGAGTGCCGAATCCCAGAAGTGCTAAGAGAAATACACAACACAGCTTCAGATGGTTAATTCGGTGCAAATAAGACTCGATAAACTACGACTGAGATTTTATTGTCTGCATTTTCGAGAGGATGTTGAGAAATGGTGCTGTCTGTGCGATGAGTGTACCACGAGTAAGGGGCCGAGGATTAAGGGACGAGGTGCCCTTCGGAAGTACAATGCTGGGCCCCCATTTGAGAGGATGACAGTGGACATTCTCGGACAATTACTAGTCACTGAAAAGGAGAATCTATACCTTCTGGTAGTGCAAGACTATTTCACGAAGTGACCCGGGGTCAAACTAGTCCCAAACCAAGAGACTGGCACTGTAGCTGATGCACTTGCAGAACAAGTTTTCCCCAGGTTTGGAGAGCCACCCGAGCTTCACTCTGATAAAAGACGAAATCATGAATCTTCTCTTTTCAAGACGAAAAAAATATTTTAGAAATTAAGAAAACATGTACCACAGCATTTCACCCTCAGTCGGAAGGAATGGTCGAAAGGCTAAATCGTACCCTGGAACAGTATCTGGCGATCTTTGTAGAAGACAACCAGAAATACCGAGTCTGCAAGTTACCCTTAGTTCTACTTGCATATCGTTCGGCAGTATGTGGCTTCGTAAAACATTGACTATATTACTGAAATATTGTGCTGCGGGAAGTGGCCTTTCATACACTAGTTCCCTCGTGATGGTTAAGAATTAGTTCTTGAAATGCTCCAATCACGACAATAATCTTTAATAATTACTCCAAGATAATTACTTTAAGTAAATCTTAGGCAATTAGCTTAGTGGCAGAGTAAGGATTCAGTTCAGTTTTGAGGTGGCAAATGTCGGAAAAAGTCGTGTACGTAAGAAATCAACATGGTGGCGTGAGGAATGTTCTAGAAAGTTTTATTAACTGTGTTGTGTGAAAAAATTTATTTTGAGATATCTTAGCTAAAATAAGTGGTCAACACGAAGAATTGAGAAGGTCTTGAATGTCCCGATGATCAAGTTCGACGACGGGGCATCTCTGTGAATGCGCAGCAGCCCTGGATGACGTCTTTCCTATATATAAACACACGGGCTTACGGTGCTAGAATACAGTTCAAAAACACCTTAATGAACGTCACCCAAGTGCTGGTTAACCTCAATGAAATCTATGTGGAGGGAGGAGATACAGGCTTACTTCTTACTTATGTTACCTCACATCTTCGTCTCTGTAGACGGCCTGCAATTTCAGGGTCGCGAACTCAGATTTCCCTATGAAAAACTAATTTTAAAATCTATTGCGAAGCTTACGCCTGTCTTCCTGTCCAATGGCTTGAATTAAGAACGTTCTTAAAAAATAATAGCTAATAACGAGCGTTACAATTCAAAATCATTTGTACTGCCACTTAAAACTGCCCCAACGACAGTAAATTCAGTCATAAAAATTGGAAGTAGACATACACAATTTAAAAAGAACATGTAAATATTCCGCCAATTGAAAGTATTGTAAAAACCAATATAAATATTTAGGACTGTGTTTCAAATCAAATATCTCTTGCCACAAAAACAATATAAATAATGTGGGAAAAAATAATTTTGAGCCTATTAGACATAAAAATTACATGTTAATAATAATTAAATCTTAAAGCTCAAAAAGCGTGTTATACATACAGCACCGTCAAAATTATGATACGGTGTGACTATATCAATGTTGAGGAATTTCCATATGACAAGAATGTAGCATAATCGCTTAACTTTCCAGGAAAGTGTTTTTTCAAACATATCTTTCAAGTGTTATCTTTCCAAAAGTCAGAGTTTTTACAAATCAATAACAATGAACTCGTCATCGCTAATAGGCGTTGTGAAGTGGTGCGTCTTTCCGTATACCTCGGAAATGTGCATCGTCAGGCTATTCCATTTCCCTGGGAAAAAGCGCCTGGCGTGCAGCTATGCTCGTTGGTTCTCTTGGATCCTTTTGCTCCACAAATACTGCAAGAACTTGTGACAGAATTCTAAATAGCTTGTAACTATCGTATGCAATACCTCCCACCATTACTATGCTGTGGAACAGAGTGCAAGGTTAAGGCAGTGCAGCATATCGCTGCCTGGTAGACCGAATGGGGTATCACACTCCTAGAATTTAATGAGGAAATTGACTGGATTTTCTCCGAGCTTTCTTTCAAACCTGGGTAACTGTCTAGCCCATTGTTTGGAGGGATGGTGCAGCAGCGTACTCATGGGATCATTATGTTGGTCGGTAAGTGTGGTTACTGTGTTTACTGCACCTACATCTGGCCTCGCTGCAACTGTAGGCGGAGTAGCAGTGGCGCTATCTGGCTGTATTTCCTCCCTTGATGTGGCACTGGAAGTGATCTGCATGTTTTGCATGCCTACAAAAACCTGCCCTAATTCTTCAATCTTTTCAGTTACTTTAGCGATGCGTTCAATCACTTCAGTTCGCTCGACACTGGCAGCTTTTTCCATATTTTCAAATCGCCTCTCCATGTGGCGATCGAACGAATCCAGATTGTTCGTTACAAGATCATTGACATGTGTTAGGTCAGTTCCGGAGGTCAGTCTGCTCTCTAGGAAGTGCACTCGCATTTCCACAACACTTACCTGCAGTGCGCAATGATTCTCTACTAGTTCGAGCTCTTCCCTGTTCGCAGCTACCTCTTTGCGTACAGTATCCACGTCCTCCTGCACCTGAATAAATTTGGCAGTTAAGCTGCTTACCAGGTGTGTGATTTGCTATTGTATTTTTTTTCCCAGTTCCTGTAACTTTGTTTGCATGTAATCCACATGCCTGCTCCTCTAATTTCTCCACTTACTGTGCCCTATTCTCTGCTGCCTGGTTTAGCATGTTTTCCTCTAATTTCTCAGAATGGTTTTGAAACTTTTCTAACTTCTCAGACATATGCACCCTAGTTTCAGCTACCTGGTTTTTGCAATTCTCTATCTAACTTCTGAAACTGGTTTAGCAACATTATTGTCATTTGTTGCATGAACGCCTACAGAAATGTGCTGGTGGCACCTGGATTAGCCACGGGTTATTCAGGCGATAGTGCAAGCGTAGCGACTGGTTCCTGTGTTTGAGTGCCCTCAGTGTTAATAGCAGTATCCCTGGCCTCTACTACGCGTGTTACTTTAGTCGTTTTTCCCCCCTCGCCAACGTACTAAATTTTTTTTAGTTAATAGGGGTGGTACACCTGAGATAGTATTGAGTGTGCTGTCTCCTACTCACGAAATATTTTCGTAGCTGTGTAAAAGAAATAACAGATTTTTCTCTCTCGTGGCCTCACTTGGCGTGTCAGAAAAATGTTACGCACCACAATGATGGATGTAATATGATGGAAAGTATCACCTAACAGTTTACACTCAACAATAATAATGATAGATCTAATAGAGAGGATAAATAGGATGTTGGGTATATGAGAGTGACGTTGCGAAAGTTGTAGTATGTCTAACTGCTTTACTGGGAAGTGTGCTAGTCCTAGCTGTGCTGTCACGATCGTCCAGACTGAGTACAAGATTAATTTGCTTAATATAAACCAGAATTATTGACCCTTTAACTACTTGGTATCTCAAATACAGTGTGCAAATATCGGAAATAAAATTCTTTGTAGTGACACATGAAGGCAGTTTGACGGGTTACTTGCCCAGTTCCGTCCACACTGTAACTAGGAACANTAGTGACACATGAAGGCAGTTTGACGGGTTACTTGCCCAGTTCCGTCCACACTGTAACTAGGAACACACACACACTTGAACTTACCAGCGCGAAGTAACGTGTTCCATTTGTACACACAGCAACACTGCAATCTGGTAGAAAAGTATTTGTGGACATGACAAAAACATACACAAGTAGGAACACTAGGAGAAAATTTGCCACCACTACAGAATGACAACAATGTACGCCTGTGTTTAAAACATATTAAAACATTTAATTGCCGTCCTTTTAACATAAATATAAAATAATTCATACAGATGGCATTACACATTAGCAAAATATTATGTGGCTCCGTAAAACATTGACAATATTACTGTAATATTCTGCTTTGGGTAGTGGCATTTGATACACTAGTACCCTCGTGATGGCTAAGAATTAGTACTTGAAATGTTCCAATCACGCCAAAAATCTTTAATAACTCCTACAGCATAATTACGTTAAATAAAGTTTGTGCAATTAGCTAGTGGCAGAGTTAGGATTCAGTTAAGGTTTGATGTGGTAAATGCGTATGAAAATCATTATGGTCTCGTAAAGAATGTTCTAGAAGGTTTTATTAACTGTGTTGTCTGAAAAACATTACTTTGAGAAATCTTAGCTTAAATTGATNAAAGAATGTTCTAGAAGGTTTTATTAACTGTGTTGTCTGAAAAACATTACTTTGAGAAATCTTAGCTTAAATTGATAGTGAAAACGAAGAATTTAGAAGTTCTTGAAGGTCCCGATGATTAAGTACGATGACGGGGAATCTCTCTGGATGCGCAGCAGCCCTAGGTGACGTCTTATTATATGTAAGCACACGGGCCTACGGTGATANACGGGGAATCTCTCTGGATGCGCAGCAGCCCTAGGTGACGTATTTTTATATGTAAGCACACGGGCCTACGGTGATAGCAGGCGGTTCAATGGCACCTTAACAGACGTCGCACGAGTTCTAGCTAACCTCTCTGAAATCTATGCGGAGGGAGGCAATACAGGCCTTCTTGTTACTTAAATTACCTCACGTCTTCGTCTCTGTTAGACGGCCTGCAATTTCAGGGGTGCGAACTCGGATTTTCCTATGAAAATCTAATTTTTAAATTTATTGCGCAACCCACCCGGGCGTGCTGCCTGACGTCGCGTAGCAAGATTTCTGTTTTCCTCTCCAAAAGCTTGACTTGTGAATGTTCTTCATAAAACTAGCCAATCACGAGTATTACAGTTAAAAATCACATGTGCTGCCACGTAGAACAGTCCCAACGATACACAATGCACNCTAGCCAATCACGAGTATTACAGTTAAAAATCACATGTGCTGCCACGTAGAACAGTCCCAACGATACACAATGCATATAGTCGTATGGACTTCGAACTACACGTATATAATGAAAAGTAGAAAGGCATATAATATCTTGTCAATTGAAAATATTGTTAAAACCAGAATATATTAAGGACTCTGTNCTAGCCAATCACGAGTATTACAGTTAAAAATCACATGTGCTGCCACGTAGAACAGTCCCAACGATACACAATGCACATAGTCGTATGGACTTCGAACTACACGTATACAATGAAAAGTAGAAAGGCATATAATATCTTGTCAATTGAAAATATTGTTAAAACCAGAATATATTAAGGACTCTGTNAATGAAAAGTAGAAAGGCATATAATATCTTGTCAATTGAAAATATTGTTAAAACCAGAATATATTAAGGACTCTGTTTAAAACCAAACAAATATCTTTTGTCACAAAAAGAATATAATCACGTGAAAAAAATAATATTGAGCATCTTAAAAGTAAACATTACGTGATAATAATTACTTCTTAGAGCTCAAAAGTATGTGTTACATTAATGGTTGAAGATATTTTGTTAATTTGTTAGTCATCACCACCTTGTTGCAAAGCGATTAAATGTTATATGTCTATCAACCAGTTAATTAGGGACTTCGAGAAGTATGTAGCCATTGTTCTCATCAACTTCTGCCTTATTCATGTCGTGCAGAAAATGTGGTAGAGGGATGTGTCATAGTATCGCAAAAATCACCATCGTCTTTAGCACTATAACTACCTTCATGTTCATTTTCACTAATAATCATGGTCATATTCACCTCCTGTTTTGGATTCTATATTAGATTTCCTTTTATTTGTAGCAAGAATTGTATGGTCTTCAGTATATAGAGTTGATGGCAATTGATATTGAACTTCATAGATTTCAGGCGAATGCCTTGCAAGTTTATACTATCGCGCGCGAACCGACTCTACTGCACTAATTCCGCCTTTAACACAAACTGTCTCATAATTGTCTGTGGAATCAGTACCCATCGATGCAGTAAGAGGAATTGGCGGCAACACTTGCTGGCTTTCAAAAGACGAATCCTTGCCGTTCTTGATGTGGTTCTTCAATGTATCACCTTTCATAAACTGAATGTGTCGATTGTCGTAATGTTTTCTCATGAGAAAAGGATTCTTCGTACAAGTGGCTCTCTCATGTCGCCGAGCATTTTGACTGAAGGTGAAAACTCAATCGCAGAATCGGCACCGACAACAATCAGGCAACGATGATACAGGTCGTGGCTCCATGTGCATTGAGTTCGAAGACAGGTCTTCATATCCTCAAATCATCTTCGTTCGTGGTATGATAGGGGACAGCTTCCAAATCGGTGTTCACCCCACGGTGTCAGAACGACAACTGCCATTTTTCTTAATAAAAGCTATTCTTTATACAGTAAAGAGCCTAGTTTGTGGCCACAAAAGGCCTTCTACAATAAATATTTTTTTTATTAGTGAAATATAGGGGAGCACTTTGAGAAAACACACATGCAATTTCAGGCCAGGAGTAAAAGATAAATGGAATACATGCAGATACTTACATAACAATATATTATTTTAATATGTTTGTAGTAACGACGACTCAGCTCGCGTGAGTTTATTCCTGTTATACTGGGCCTCATGATAGGCGGTTAATTGAACTTGAGGTATATTACTGCAGGCTTATCTAGGCCTCACGTTGGGTAGTAAATTAACTTGAAATACGCCCCACAGTTGGGCGCGAAATTAACGACGACTCATGTACCGCCACTGTCGAGGACATGGTGGCTTATCTGGTCAGAGTTAATGTCCTCCAGGCACCGACTAAAAAGTGCTTGGAGGTTGCGGGTATTATAATGAGGTAGACTATCACTGTTGTATTTTGAAGTACGAATATATTGTCTCGTATATATTCACAAATACACAACATCAAAACTTTCGAGGTGCGGTACTGTCATAATTTGTTTACTCGTATTCACGGGGCGAATTCGTGGTTGAGTGGGGCTTCTTTGGACGACGAATTCTATACTTAACTCAGCGGTGAGTGTGGGTAGGCTGTCATCTGGGAATGAGTTCCAGCGAAGTGGTAGGCCGTGGAAGCCGGCCCGCCGGTGCTGATTCTCCCTGGGCTGCTGTTCGGACTCGTACTCACGTCTTCTCGCGATTTCTTCCCGCAACTCTTCCCTTGGCTCGGTGATGATCAACTGTCCCCCCTCTACTCTCGAAACGGGGTTTTTATGCTTGCAAGCCCCCCAGTCTTAATTGTCGGCACGTGGCGCCTTGTAGGGGTGGGAAGGAGGTGTGAGGGGGTGAGGTGGAAGAGCTCCGAACAAAGCCTTCCAACACACGTGTCCTGATTTCTGAAGTTTCAGGCGGGGGGGAGGGGTAATACCTACTGTCGTCAGCGATCCTTCCGTGGTGCGTATTTTCTGAGTTAGGTGAAATACGCCCGATTATTTGGTTGATATCTCGTGAATTCCCTGTACTCCACAGATCTCGCGGCGGGCGAGAGGTGTCCGGGGGTGAAGGGGGGGAGGGGGAAGGTCTACGCTTCCGCTCCACGTGTACTGAAAATTTTCCACCGGCCCTGGTTCCACGTGCCGTCTGGAAGGCGCCTAGCGAAGTGCGCGAGGCGGGGGTGGTGTGAGGGGGTGATGGATGTGAGCCAATGTCGTGCTATAATCCCTTAACCGGCACACGACAGTAGGCATATGAATATATAGATATATAAAATTATACTTATTCTATATAAAATTATGTACATTCCTATCTTAAAATTATATGGTTATATATATATGTGAAATAGTATCTGAATGTATTCCATTTATCTTTTACTCCTGGCGTGAATACCGGCATCCAACAGCTGCGATGATCTGACTGACCACGCCCTCTGGGCCACATTTGATATTAATTGTCCCAAAATCGGCATAATCATTCTAATAATAGTATTTGAAAATGTTGTCTTAGTGAGATAAATTGTAACGACATGACTCGAAATTACAGGCTTCCAAATTGTACCATTAAACAATTTCAGAACGAGTCACACATGAGTGTTAAAAATTAGTACACCTTTCTTATTTCCGCTGGATTGATTAAAAATAATTAATTAATGACAAAACATTAATATCTTGCACTAAAAACAAAGATGGATAAATAGGAAAAATTGTTATATTTGAAATTGTGTGTTCTGTTGTAACATAAAAATCTAACATTTCAAATTTGTTTTGGGAATCAATTAACAAAGGGAGAAAAACAATTCTGTAAATTACTATTCAACAAAGTAAAAAAAAAACGAATGTAAAATTAAGCACCCAACATTTATTATTATTTAAATAGCTCGCACACTGTTATTATACACTCGTTTGCAAAAAAAAATGGATCACTCTGAAGGCGCTATCAAAGGGCCCACATAAATGGGTAAAGGCTCAGGACATAGACATATGTATACAGAAAAATTCAAAATATTGTACCATATCAAGCATGCATNTAAATGGGTAAAGGCTCAGGACATAGACATATGTATACAGAAAAATTCAAAATATTGTACCATATCAAGCATGCATTGCAGGAGACCAACACTTGCATAATTGCACTTAGTATGGAGTTAGACCACTTGTAATACGGAGACAGGCGGCGATACGGTCGGGCATAGAGGCACATACACATTTGTATGTTCAGAAATGCGCGCGCAAAAAGGTTTTAAGTAATTTGTAATAGTGATTTTTAGGCTGACTGAAAGTAGAAAGATGATTTTAGGCTGAGTGAAATTATGCTAAGTGACGGTTTCCCGAAAGAGGAGTTATGAAAGAAACATGGATTGTTAACTGTCTGCACCCCATCTATACTTCCAGCCTGGCGGAACCCTTAATGTCTTTTCTACAGCAACGTCTTTAAAGAAGGAGCAAGTTGCTCGGAGAAGCATTGACGGGAAAGGAATATCGACCATTACTTGCATTAAGGAAGCAACCCAGAATTCACCTGGAGTGATTTCGGGAAACCATGGAAAACCAAAATCAGAATGGCCGGACCTGGATACAAACCCATGCTTTCTTGAATGCGAGTTTAAAAATCACTTTCTGATTATGATTTGATTAGGCTCATTACGGACCTTGTTTTAAAACTTTCAGCGTATTACGTCTTTTTCCGTTGTGATATAAAACAATATTCTGAAAACAATTACGATAATGGAATAAAACAAATAAAAAAAAAAAGAATGAGAAAAAATACAAAAACTTGATTTTTTAATTAAACTCTCAAAATGAAACAAATTAATACGCTATGATACAAAATAATTGGTCATGTTATTAGAATGCAATGAATAATATTCCTTAAAAATTTGTTCGCAGATCGCCCGTATTTCAGTTTTAACTATTGAGATAAAATAAAACTTCAGGACATAACTAGACTTCATAAAAATACAGAAATTGTTGTAAATGTTGAGCAAAAGTACAATATAAGGAAGACTATNAGGACATAACTAGACTTCATAAAAATACAGAAATTGTTGTAAATGTTGAGCAAAAGTACAATATAAGGAAGACTATAAGAAGTTTACGAGAGACTATAAGTTCAAAATTGCAGGTAAAATAAATAATAAATGGACAGAATTTGTTACGAAAAAAGCAAGGAAAGATCAATGGAACATTCCCGATAAAATAGTGACGCGGGCTTATCTAGGCCCCACGTTGGTCGTGACTAATAACATGCCGCATCTCCGCTCCACAGTCGAGTGACAAATAACATGATGCTAAATAGTTGGGGAAGCCAATTGAACTTGCGCGTTTCCCCAACTGTGGAGAATACAGGATGACTTATAGTGTCGTAGTTAATTCCTCCAGGCATATACTATAAGATTCCTAGAAGGCTGAGGGGTTTTCAATAAGGTAGTATTTTGACGTTTCACTTAACTGGATAATTATATTTTCTCGAATTTGAACAAAAACAACATACAGCAACACTTCCGAGGTGTGGTACTCTAATTTGGCTACTCGTATTAACTGGGGCGACTTTGTGGTGGAGAAGGGCTTCTCTGGAGGGCGACTCAATACTTAACTAGTCTGCTGTTGTATGCTGTCATCTCGGGATGAGCTCCGGTGAAGTGGTAGGCCTTGGAAAAAGGCCCGCATTTGGTGTCGTCTCACTGGACTGCTGTTCTGTCGTACTGACCCCGGCCAAACACTCTCTGCGCTACTGCTTCCTCGAACTCTGCATGGTAATAATTGACTGACTTTCAAACTAACCTCTCGGCTCGGTAATGAAGAATTGGAACCCCACCTACCCTGAAAGGAAGCTTACATGCTCTCTAGGTCCCTTCCCTAATTGTCGGCACGTGTCGCCTTGTTGGGGGAAGGGGTGGTGGGACGAAAACAGAACAATGCATTTCAAGAAACATGCCCTGGTTCCTG